>ML685913.1:410955-449176 GCA_007922175.1 Pelusios castaneus | reverse complement strand
GGATGTTGTCCTGTACCGGGGTGGAGGGTGGCCTTCAAAGAAATGCTTTGAGGGACTGCGGTGTGTGGGAGGCATACACGGCTGAACTGTCTGGAGTGGAGCCCGGACATTTATCGCCTGGGACTGCAAAGCTATCATGTTCTTTAGCAGTTCTGTTTGCTCCTTCATGACGCTTATCAGTTCGTCCCTGTGTTTCTGCCTCCTCTGCTGGGATTCCTCTCTCCAGGCTCTATTCTCCCTTGCGGATTCTTGTGTTGCTTTCAGCAGGTCGTTAAACATATCCTCCCTGTTTCTTCGAGAACGCCGCCTAATGTTTCTCATTCGGTCAGCTGGGGTAGACACCGGCCTTGTGAAGCTCAATTCTAATACAAAAATAACAATATAGACATTTTCCAAAGACATTGTTAACACATAGCATAGATAGCCAATGTAACCTTCCAGTAGCACATTCCACTGGAAGGTACAGGGCGGTCAACACACTACGCTGCGCTGAAGCAGACAAGGTACATTCTAATAGACGGCTTACCGGGGGCTAAGAATCGGAAGAGGGCACACAGATGGAACCCAATATCCCTCTCCTCAGAGTGCCCCTTCCATCTAGAATACATCTCCTACATGCCGCCGGTAGCAGGCCGGGACCGTATGCTGCTGCACTGTGTGCTGCCATGGTTCCCAGGGCTGTGCTTTGCAGCTGGAGAGGCAGAGTGTCCGTCTTTGGGAGCGCAGACACAAACGCTCTCCCATCTAACCTGAGTATTAGGCTCTGGAGGTACATCGAGGAAACCTTTTCTGACCTAAATGCAGATGATTATTTTACAATCACTGCTTGTACTGATGCCCTGCTAATGAATGCAGAGTAAATAGCGTGCACAGCGGGGACCCGCAAGCACCCCCACCCCAGACAATGATATTTTAGCAGGAGCAGAGCTGAATGAAGGAGAAACTTACCTGAACCCCCCTCTGCCGCCTCAGAGAACAAGCTGCAGTTCAAGCCTTGGGTGGACGTCTCAGCGGGGCTGCTGAAGAGCTCCTGGCTACACGCGGTTGCGCTTTCCTCCGTGTCATCCTCCATCTCCTCCTCCTCCTCCTCCTCCTCAACAACGTCCTCATCCTGCTCGGCTCTGGCAATCACCGGACGAGGAGGGGCTGAAGTGTCCACGGGACTTTTGGCAGTGGTTGTGGGGTCCCCGCTGAGGATGGCTTCTATTTCCTTATAGTACCTGCATGTTGCAGGCGCTGATCCAGAACGGCGGTTTCCCTCCTTCGCTCGGTGATAGGTAATTCTGAGCTCCTTCACCTTTGATCTACACTGCACTGTGTCTCTATCATGCCCTCTCTCTGACATGGCCCGAGAAATTATGCCAAATGTGTCATAATTCCTCCTGCTGCCGCGTAGCTGCGCCTGCACGGCGGACTCTCCCCAGATGCTGATCAGGTCCAGCACCTCTGCCGTGCTCCAAAGGGGTGCGCGTCTTCCACGGCGGGCCGCCATTGCTACTGATGATCGGAGCACAAACACACTCCACGAGGAAGAGAGCAGGAAGTGAAACAGACTTGAAATTTGAAAATCCCGGGAATAAGTTCGGGGCAGGGCGGGGACAGTTTCGTCACGGCCACAGAGCGGGTGGGGGGGGAGACCAGAGAGGACGACTTGGGAATGCTGGGACAGTTCCGGACTCCAGTCAATGCGCGGTAAGCGTACACACGAGCTCAAACGCACAATATATGATCCGCAACAACTGTTACCACTCTCGTCGGAGTGGTTGTTGGATTGCGCGACAACAAGGCACTTAACGCGCAAGAGCCCTGTTGCACGTGTGTACGCCGTTGTTGCTATCGCGCGGTAATGAGCTTTAATGCGCGATAATCTGATCGTGTGTACAAGGCCTTAGATGAAAATTAGGTGGAGCACATATTCTTTTGTTTGAGGCAGACCTGTTTGCCAACCTCACTTTTGGATCGTGTGTTAAAAACATCATTGAGTGGACTCTTATAACTTCACATACAAAGGGGCCACACGTTGATGCTGCTCAGCGAATTATGAGTTTTCAAATAATACCTCCCAGGGCATCCTTTGTACCAAGATCCTTACACTAGTGTGTGGACACAGGGGTACATTGTTCTGTCACAGAGCTGAATTTCATCCTGGGGCCAGTCACTCACCCTTTCTGTCCCCATGTGTCTGTACCAGGCACTCTCCCATGCAGGGCCTGGGAGGATATTAGGACGTTACCGTATTCCCCCTGCTCTAAATCCTCTTGAAACCTGTCTGCCAGGTTCCAGGGGCAGGATCATTCTGTCTAGGGCCCTTCTAAAAAAAATCAAGGCCCTTTGCTTAAAACAAGTAGGAGCCTCCACTGAGCTCTGTGCTCCTACTTTTGGCTCTGGGAAATTAAAATAACCCCTCTAAAGGGGCCCTTCCTCCTTGCCAGCACTCAACATCCACGGAACATGAGGAGTTTTTTATTTGGGGGAAAACAGTCAAAAGAGCCATGACAACCCCAGGTCTATAGGAATCTGAGCCATCTAAACTGGTGCCTCTGGAGTCTGGGTGGCCCTAAGTGAAGGTTGCCCAAGCAGTGATCCAGGCCTGCACTGGCTTGTCTTCCCTGCAGAGTTAACCCAGGTTACACCTCCAGTGTCACCCCCCCACTCGAGTCCCATCCAGACATAAACCCTTCCCTCCAGCTGACTGGCCCCAGCAGGGAGCACAGATTAACACTCCAATTAGCAGCTGATGAGCTGCGCTGTGAAGTTAATGCCCACTGCCCTGGCTATCAGGGTCCTGTGGGCTGGCTGAGATCCCAGCCACGTTCCCCTGCTGCTAACGGCTCCAATGCCGCTCTGCTCTCTTCCTTACTCCACTGCTCGAGCCCTGTTCATTCACGCGACGCAAGGACCCAAACGTCCGAGTGGGGACCCACAGCTAAGACCTGGGAATAGAAGCTGGAACCACAGCGCCCTGACTTGATCCACCTGATCTTTGATCCTAAATCTCTCGGCTTTCTGCTCGGGGGAGGATTTCATCCAGATCACAGCCCCCTTGCCACTCAGGCAGATGAGCCCACCCCATGTCATATTCTGCCCAAATCACCTGCACTTTGGAGGGTATAATAATCATCTATTGTTGATTACAGTCAAATTAGAAACCAATTCCATGCCAAGCATCTTCGGGCAGTAGAGTAAGCCATATGCTGATATGCGTCAATGAGGCCAGCTAGAGAGGACTTTTCCCCTTCCTCCTGTAAAGGAGCAGATAGCACCATCCCAGGGTGTGTCTAATTTCCTTTCTCAGCCCACAGCAGTGAGGCTATAGCGCTAAAAGCAGTTGGCTGGGCTTGGGTGGGTTCCAGAGCCCAAGCCTCAGTGTCTACACAGCTTTGCTAGCACCAGAGCACAACCCCATGAGCTGGAGGCTGCAGCCCTGGGTTCTCAGACTCTCCGCCACAGGTTTTAAAACAGTGTAGACATAACCTGTCTTCTGGCCTTGGGCCTTATGGCCCTGTCACAAGCGCAGGACGTTCTTGGGGTTCAGCTAACGTTGTTGCCTTCTGATTGTTCCTTTGGCGATGGGGGATGAGGGTTTGGGATTTCTGCCCCAGCAGATGGTGCTGTAGGTTCAGCCTCCAAACCCTCCATTCTGCTGCCCTGTGGGCACCTCCCGGATTGCAAGTTGCCTGGCTGCCCCTGTTGCTGGCCCCAGGGGGTTTGGATCGGGCTCTGCTGCTCCAGACAGTGTGATGGACTTTTGACAGGTGATTTGGAGGAGCAGAGGTGAGGGACAGGCTGTGGAAATATATGGCAATTTTGCCCCTCACTCCCAGACAAGAGTTATCCAGGAGTTTATGGTTGTGTTCTTCCAAACGCCCTCCCCATGATCCTCCATCGATGCTTGCTGTGCTTTCCAGGTGGATAGCAGTCCGGGATCAGTGCCGCCAACACGGCTTGCTTGGAACAGGCCACCTGCCACCACCTGAGGCAGAAGAAAGGGACCAGGCTGGCCAATGGCTGATGGGAACGTGCCCATCAGCACTCTGGGAGAAGCTGCCTTGGCCAGGCTCTGTGAGCTGCTGGACAATTGTAACCGGGGCTGGAGGAAACTGGCTGAAATCGCCGGCGCCGAGAAACGCTTCAAATGCAGGTGGAGGGAGCATGGGGCGCGACGGGCAATGGGCACCGAGGCAGGCAGCGTGGCCGGGCCATGGGCAACACTTCAGCACAGGGGCTCGCCAGCTTGCGTGCCCCTGTGTGCGTGCATGCAGCGGTGTGATGGTTCTGTGTGTGAGAGAGCACACTGTGGCCATGGTGGGGGGCAGCGCAGGCTGTGTGTGTGTATGGTCCTGGGGGGGATGGAGGAGGGTGGGTGCCGGCTGTGTCTGTATCTGGGTTTATTGCACCACCCCGGGTTTCAGCTCCTGGGAGCTCTTTGAGAGGGGGTGTCAGTGGCTTGGCTCCCCACCCTGAGCTATGGGGCAGTGTCGCTTAGGCACCACTGGCTGCTCCGGGGCCATGTTGCCGCAGTGCATGATGGGACCTGTAGTCTCTATGAGCTGCATTCCTTCATCCAGGAGGATGCTCTAGCTGCCTTCTGTTCCCTTGGGCTCACTGGCTACGTGAGCCCTGCCCTGGGCAACGTCATTGCACTGCTTCTGGCCAGGCTGCCGTGCCCGGACACTAGTAAGCTGGCAGAGGACAGAGCTCAGCCCATCGCAGGCCCTTAGAAACTGTTTCAGGCCTGCCCTCTGTCTGCAGTTCCCTTTCCTTGCACCATGGCCACAGGCTGGTTTCCTCACACAGTGTCAGGGCTTGTGATTCATTGAGATCATCCCAAATACGGGCCAGCATGGTATCCTCACTGTGCCTCTAGGCGTAATAGACAGGCTGGCCAGGAGACCCTGCTCTGGCTGAGCGACTCTGTGACCAGCATTCACGCAGCGTCCTACCCGGAACCGCTCTGTCTGGTGAGCTCACCCGTTGGAGGCACAGTTCCCAGTGCCCTGCAGCCCCTGGCACCAAGACCAGACCCAGATCCCCAGTGGCTGGTCATGTTCAGACGCTGGATTTTCGTTCCGATCCCATCTCTGCTCCTAACTCCAAGAAAAGCCCCTTCTGTGCCTGGTACCCTGGCTTTCAAAGAACTGCCTTAAAGAGTGGGAAGGCTGGGGATGTAGAAATGCACCAATGGGATGATGGTTTTCCCCAGGAGTATTGGCAGTGGCTGAAGAGGGAGGCCCCGCACTGCGTGTTAAGGACAGTGGGTGTCTCACTGTGGATTCCATACCCAGGGACGTCCCTGGTGCAGATCTCAAGGTGGCTTAGGATCATTACTCTGAATCACAGGCCCACAATCATCCCACAGGCAGTGCCCGAGCTGAGACGAAGCCCTGTGTCTCTTACATCCCTGTTCCTGCCATCTCCACCTCCTGCTCTGCAGCTGAGGCTGTCTCCCCAGGGACAGAGCTGAAAGGGTTAATATTGGTCTTGTGTTTGCAATGGGTTCCAGCCAGGAGGAGCTGGAGATGTGCTCCCTGAAGGTCCTGGAGGCCTGCGGGAGCCCCACCCAGTGCCTCCTTCAGCTCCTGTCAGAGCGCGACTGCAGCCTCAAGTACCTGCTCTGCTGCTTGGATAAGATGGGACATGCGGAGGCCTTCCAGTTTCTCTCCAGTATAGGTACGGGCTGGAGCCGGGACTGGGACTCCAGATGCTGGGGTTTTGGTTCCCTGCCCTGGGATGGGATGGGAGGGGGTGTCGTGGCTGGGTCTGGGATCAGGACACCGGGGTTGTGTTCCCTTCTGTGGGATGGGAGTGGGGTCTAGTGGCTGGGTCTGGGCGTCAGGACTCAGGTTCTACGCCCAGCTGTGGGGCAATGGGAGGAACTTGAGGGCAAAACGTCTAGAGAGGCGGTAGCCGTGACAATGGAAGAATTCCTCCGTTGACCCGGTACTGGCTATGCCGCGGGTGAGTTGGCTTCACTGCACTGCGCAGGGTGTGGATTTTTCACATCCCTCATCAGTGTAGCTGGGTCAACTTCAAATCTGAGTGCAGACCAGGTCTGAGACGTATTCCTGGAGGGGGCTGATTTCCCAGACAGTCGATGGGGCTGTTCTTTCCTCTCTTGCAGTCCAAGAGTCCCTCAGGATCATGGTACAGCCCGAATCTCAGGTGGTAACAGAAGGAACTCGAGCATCTTTCACCTGCTGGGCGACTGGGCCGCCGGGAATCAGCTACCAGTGGTTCTGCGGGAAGCAGGAGGTGAGGCCAACGGAGGGAGGAACAAAAGTCTCTGGGCTTAAAAATAAATGTGCAGCAGCATGGTCTAGATGCTAGTGGAAGAAGAACAAGTCCCAAGGCCTGGCTCTGCCATTGACACCCTGCGTGGCCTGGGGCGAGTCAGAGTGCGGAGGGTGCACCTTGAGACACAAAGGGGCTGATGCTTAAAAGGATCGAGCACCCCCAGATCCAGCTGAAAGCCATGGACTCATTGGTGACTGGCTAAGCTGTGAAATGCTCCAAGCTCTTGGAGACTATGTACTCTCCCAGCCCCTGTGGGGGGTGGGACACTTGGGGACTCCGTGTCCAAGCAGTTGCAAGGCTTAATAGCCCCTTCTGTCCCCCCTTAGATTTGTCTGGTTTTATTTTGTTCCTCTCAGGTCCCTGGTGCCACCTTCCCAGAGCTGGTGATTGGCCCAGTTACTCTGCAGACCCCAGACTGGTACATCTGCCGCGTTAACCACAGGGCCAGCTTTGTGTTCTCCAGGTGGGCCCGGCTCCAGGTCAAGCAAAGTAGCAGCCCTGCCTCAGGTAGGAGGGACGGCACAGCGTTGTGGCAGGGAAAGCAACTGGCAAGGCCAGCCTGGGATTGAGCTGTCTGGGGACAGCCACAGTCTTAGCACTGTGTTGACTTGAAAATCCTCCTCTCTGGGCTGGAACTACCCGGGAGGGCTGGGTACTGTCAATCGGGCTTTAAGGCTTGTGCCAGGGATGGGTCTGCATACTCAGTCATACCTGCTGTGCCCGCCCTGCAGTCCTTTCACATGTCATATCCCATTGACTTCTGTGGGAGCTGTGCAAATGTAATACAGCTGGGGAAGGCAGTGATGTCTAGTGGGGAGTGCACTGGACTAGGATTTAGGAGGCTTGGACAATATTCTTGGACTTACTAGTGGCCTGCTGGGTGACATTGCCTCTGTGCCTCAGTTTTCCTGTCTGTAAAATGGAGCTAAGACTACTGCCTTCATTCATAAATTGCTGCATGCTCTGTGGATGGAAAGTGCTAGATAGGATCTCAGGCTTGCTGTTATGATGATTAGCAGAAGGGGCCCCACCAGTCCGGGCCATGCCCCAAGTGATGCTGTGCCCAGAAGGCGATCTGGATTTGGGAGCTCTGGCGCAATGCACTGCCAGACTGCTGGATATGTAGTCTCCACTGGCAGCGCCCCCGTACTGCCCACCTGCTGCAGAAACACCCGTTTGGCTGCCCTTGCCCACGAGCCTACACTGGGGCCTGGGCCCGCAGGAGGCCTGTCCCTCCCTAGACTAGAGATCTGTTCTCCAACCCCCTCCAGCGAGCGGCTATTGCCCAACCATGGACGGACTGCAGATCCTCTGTCAACCCCAGCCCTGCACCCTGGACGAAGGGGACTCCCTCCAGCTGCAGTGCGTGGCCATCGGGAACCCACCCCCCCAGTACCAGTGGTTCCGCAATGGGAGCCCCATTGAGGGGGCACGAAACTCCCACCTCCAGGTACCCTGCCTTGGGGAAGAGGAGGTGTGTGGGTCGGGCAAGGGGCACTGGCCAGGCAGAGGGTCTGTAACGGAGAGCTGACTCTGTAAGGTGCTGTGGGCTCAGTAGCCCAAGATGAGGGCCCCATGCAGGACAGCGAGCAAGGAGCAATGTCCAAACTCCAAGCCAAGCTCCCCTGGGCACGCTTTGCTGCATCCAGTGTCCACGGCCCTCGGCTCACCGAACATGGATTCCTGCGGGGCTCTAGCCTTAACCAAAGAGCAGAGTCCCCCTGACTGGATCTCCCCTCTTCCTTTCCCCTCATGGCAGGTGAAGCCGGTGACAACCGCGGAGAGAGGCCGCTACGCCTGCAAGGTGTTTAGCCTCTTTCATGAAGTGTGGAGCCAGGAAACAGCGGTGGAGATCGGTGAGGACTCTGAGGCTGTGTGGGTGTAACCACCCCACCGCAGACCATTGGCAGGCCCAGAACCAAAGCTCAGTCCTCCATCGCTTGAGCTAAAGGAGCGGCTCTCCTCGCGGGTGGTAGTAGGCTGTTACCCTCTGTTGACTAACCCCTAGAGGAGAACAGTAGACACATTTTGCTGGTACACTGACCCTGCAGTGTTCCTGTCACCCACGCAGTCCCCACCCCATCTGCCCTGTCTTCCCACTCCAGGTGTATTTCCCCCTTATCAAGGCCTCAGGCCCTCAGCAATGCTAGTAGGAGAGATCGGGGGCAGCTGAGCAGGCTTTGAAGTGATGTGGTCGGTCCTGTGTTAACATGGGATAATCACGTGGCTTGGGGCAGCATGGGAAGGTGCTTGATAAACTCAAGGATCTCAGCAGGTGTCTCAAGAACTGGTGTTAGGGGTTACAATCACCCTGCCTTCTTATAGTGCTACAAGGAAGGGGCCCCGGCTTAGTCCTGGCTGCAGGAGGTGCGGGGAGAGGAATTGGGGGCCCTGATTAAAATAAACCTCTGTTTGGCCTGGAATTCCACCTAGCATGGCCGGGGCAAAGGACACAGCCCCCTGCCCACCCTGGGTGTTCCTGGCTCTATGAGCCATTCCCAGGGGCATTGTGCTTGGACTGGTCCCACCCAGCCTCGCTGATGCCTCTGTGTGTGGGGGGGGAGAGGGCAGCACCTCCTTTCTGCACCTCCTGTGCCTGTCTGTGGGCCCAGCAGAAGGACAGGACTTTGGGCAAGGACAATGGCATGAATTGTCTGAGGCCTCGGTGACAGCTCCTGCCAGCCTCACTACATCACCCCTTTTTCTCACAGGCCCACAGCTGTTTGCCTCCAGTGGTTCCTGGCAGGAGCGGGACCCAGGTACGTGAGGCCTGAGTGGGTCGCACCCTGGGCCCAGGCACACCGATCTGAACTCAGCTCCCCTGGAGACTTTGGCTGTGCCTGCCGTGGGGCAGGTCAGATGCTGGAATGTTGGGCAGGTGCCTCCCGCCCTCCCATGGCCCCCACTGGATTTCTTTATCCTCTTCCTGCTTAGTGGGCTGCTGGCGACTGAGCAACAGCCCAGCGTCCTCGGGGTTTGCTGCTCTGTTGCTCTCCTTGGGCACGGGTGGAGTCGCTGGGGTTCCCTGTCCTCCTTCTCCCCCAGGGGTTGGGGGGGGGGCAGGAGCTACCAGGCCATGGCATCCACAATGATGAGTGTTTCTCATTCTTTCCAGGGAGCACCACAGAGCCCGACGGCCCCAGCCAGCTGTATGGTAAGCGGCTGCTTCCAAATCCCCAGGCAGGGCTTTCACTGAGAAACAGCTGTAGAGAGACAGCTCTCAGGCTTCCCCCTCTATATGCCCATCCTCCTTTCTGGTGTCAGCCCAGTCCTCCCAGCCAGCCCCTGTCTCATCTGGCCACTGGAGAAACACATCTCCAAGGATCAGGTCACCTGAGCCATTCTCAGGTGGGCTCCTCCCCTCTTCCTTTCCTCCCAGGCCTAGAACCAGCCTTGTCCATGGCCATGGGTGGTGGAGCAGGACCACCAGGACACCTCACCCAGCCCTAGGATTGGCCTGGCAATGTCCTGTCCTAGGCACTGCCCATCTCCCACCTCATCCAGGGCTAGGCAGCGTGCCCTCCTGCCCAAAGATGCCCCGGGCCATGAAGGCCACCACTACTTACATCCCTGCTCTAGATGGTGCCCATCAATGGGGGTGGGGCAAGTGGCTGGCTGGGGTGGTGCTAAGCAAAGAGTCTGAGGTAGAAGCTTGGAGAGGATGAATGTTCAGTCCAAAGGTCTGGGGAAGATTCCCCTCGCTCCCTCCCAGACATGTTCCTCTTGTTCCTCTCCTGGGGCAGCCACCGACAAAGTGGCCCTGCTGATAGGCAACATGAACTACCTGCACCACAAGCACCTGAAAGCACCCATGGTGGATGTGTATGAACTGACCAACCTGCTGCGCCAGCTGGATTTCAAGGTGGTCTCTCTGCTGGACCTCAGCAAGGACGAGATGCAGATGGCCGTCAACGAGTTCCTTCTCCTCTTGGACAAAGGCGTATATGGTACAGAGGAAGCTCTAGCTCACTGCGTAGCGGGAGGAGACCCTTTCTTTTCCCGACCACCAGAAAGAGGGGGGATTAGTGTCTACCCTGGAAAAGGCCATTTCCAGTAGTGCCTTGGCCCAGCTGGGCAGACTAGAGCAGGCTGGGAGGGATGTGATGTTTTCAGTCATAAACAAACAGGATGATTTTCTTGAACAAGTCCAAGTTTTTCCACCTGTTTTTCTTAATGTGTCGATGTTTTAAATGGAGTCACATTTTCAGTTTTAAAAATGTTGCCTGCTTGATGGCGGTGCCTGTTTCTTATGGTAGGTAGGCTGGGCAGTGTCTCAGGGGTGCAGGCAATGAAAGCAGATGACACACCATGACAAAGTGTGTATGTTTTATAGGGCTCCATCATTTCTAGCAGAATCATAAATTAGGCTTGGAAGGGACCTCAGAAGGCAATTAGGCGAGCCGCCTGCTCAAAGCAGGACCAACCCAACTAAACCACCCTCATTCCTTTTCCAAATGCCAGAAGGGGGACCCCACCTGGCACTGCCTGACTGTCACTAACGTTAGCCAGCCCCGATGGAGGAGTGGATTGGGAGCAGCCTGGTGGAGTCAGAGACTCACCACAGGGTGGCAAGGGGTGCTGGTAGTCCTTCCTTGCACTCGCTAATGTGCAATGCTAGACTGGCACACTGTGCCCATTTCAGATGCCAGGCCGCCCGGATACCAGAATCACAAAACCGCTGGCTCAGTGTTATTATTAAGTATGTAACTGGAGCTAGCACCGTGGCCAGTCAGGTCAGGCCCTGCTGCTCTGGGTGCTGTATGGATGTACAAAAGGCAAGGAGCTTACTGCCTAAATAACAGGAAGCTAATGGGGCTGTAAGGAGAAATAAGTAGTGGGAGGGAAGGTGAGACAGGATGACAAACGTAACGGGAGCTGTGTGGCTCCTGGCTCGGCGGGCACAGTGGCCACAGCTCAGCTGGCAGGGAGCTAGGAGATGCCCACAGGAAAGTGGCCTGACAGACAGGGGGTGGAGGAGAGACTTGGAGGGGCAAAGGGATGGCTTGCGGCTTCTGTCTGGCTGCCTCCCCCTTGGGACAGGAGGGTGTGCACAGCTGGTTGTGAGAAGAATTCTGGAGACCGGCTTGTTAGCGGGGCCAAGGTGCAAGAAGGGCTTTGCCATTAAGGACAGGTCTGTTTTAGCAGGAATCAGCAGAGAGCAGAGCCAGGACAAGAATCCTAGCTGCGGAAGGCAGGACGTTACCGGACTGCTCACTCTGCAACCTGGCTGTTGCACATCGTGCAACCCGTTGCCACAGGCAGAAGGGAACTCCAGGCCCATGTCTCACCAGGGGTGGGAGGAGGTGAACATGGAGCGCAGAGGAGGGGCATGTGTAGATCAGACAGGGAAGTGTCTGGGGGGAAGGAGGAAGAGAACCAGAGCTGGGTTTCTGAGTCCCCTGGAATGAACTTTGCAGCTGCGGGTGTAGGGAGCTGCACGTGCCGGCCTGATGGCTGCGAGGCCAGAATTAGGAGGGAGGCAGAGATGGAGAAGTGTGAGAGCAGCACAGATGGAGCAGGTTGATGTGCTCTGCTCTTGCTGTGCTCCCCCTCCAACCCCCCCAGGTTTGCTCTACTACGCTGGCCACGGCTACGAGAACTTTGGCAACAGCTTTATGGTGCCTATTGACGCGCCTGGATCCTACACCTCGGAGCACTGCCTGTGTGTGCACAGCGTGCTACAAAGCATGCAGCAGCGACAAACTGGCCTCAACATCTTCCTGCTGGACATGTGCCGAAAGAGGTGAGCACCCCAGAGACAGCCTCAGGGGGTGGCAGGGCCAGGGAGCATCACTAGCATGTGTGCATTCACACTCACATGGCACGTGCATTCACACTCACACAGCATGTGCATTCACATGGTATTCACACTCACACAGCATGTGCATTCACATGGTATTCACACTCACACAGCATGCATTCACACTCACAGCATGTGCATTCACACGGTATTCACACTCACACAGCGTGTGCATTCACATGGTATTCACACTCACAAAGCATGCATTCACACTCACACAGCACGTGCATTCACACGGTATTCACACTCACACAGTGTGTGCATTCACATGGTATCCACACTCACACAGTGTATGTGCAGGCAAACAGGTTCATGCAGTCCCAGGTGTCCTCACAGCCGAGAGAGGGGTCCACATACACAACCTGAGATACAGCCACACACGCACAAAGGTGTGTACATACACAAGGGTGCATCAATGGTGGCGTGCATTTAAAGATGCACCCCCCTTTTGCTTTCCTAAACCCCGACATGCACACATATGCAAACAGATGCAAACACGCATACGACCTTGCTACCAAATGTGAAAAATTACACCCGCCTGAACTGACTCTATGCATGACATATATGTACACGTGCATGTACAGACAGTTGTGGGCAGGCATATACCCAGGAATTCCCATACAGAAATGGCATGAACACGCCCGTAGAGGCAGCAGTCAGGCATCGCCCCCTGCCTAGTAAACCTGCTATGATTTCTCCTGAAAGGGAAGTCTTGACAGAGATGGAGAGGTCCCTTGTCACAATGAACTACAAGGCTTCCCTGGAGACAACCAACCCCAGGGCGGACCCCTTTGGAAAGAAGAACAGGAATAAATCCACAGCTGGGTGGCCCGAGATCTTCTCTAGCTACTCTCTTAGCCCACTGTGTCTCCTTGGGATCACAGCCTCCATCGACGTACCGTGAGGGCATGCCAGGCACCTGCTCTAGGACAAGGGGCAGACTAAATACTTTGGGCCATCGTATCAGCCCCGCAGCCTGGATGTTGCTGAGTGGGCAAGTGCGGGGCAGGGCCCTAGCTGGCAAATAGCGCTGCTCCACCACGTAAAGATGCTGCTGCCTCCAGGCACCGACAGACTGAAATCGAGACACCCGCTTTTCAGATCATCCTGGCTGGCCAATCTAACAGGTCTTCCCAGGCAGGAGTACCGCAGTGCTAACAGCTGGCTGTCAGCTGTTACCTGGTTGTGTCGTCAACTGGCCCCATGCTAACCAATCCATCGGGGCTGCATTGTTTCCAGCCCAGGGCAGGGATGGTTCTTACAGCGTGTCCTGAGGGACTTTGTCCTGTCTGGGCTCCCACCCTTTCTTTAGAGACTATTCCACTGTCCCCCAGATAGGCGAGGTTGAGGTCATATTGCATGGAACCTGCGCCCAGCCTAGAGGTCCCAGAGTGACCGTGGACAGTGAAGTTTCAAACTCTGCTTCTCTCCCTTTTCAGGAACCTGAACGACGACATCATCCCACAGGTGGGGGCACTGCAGGTCACGGCCAACATCGTCTTCGGCTATGCCACGTAGGTGCTCCCCCGCCGGCGCCAGCATCGCGCCTCTTGGGTGTCCTATGCCACCGGGCGGGGCGGGGGGGATGGGTGCAGGGTCCGTTACTGCAGAGTGAAGCCACCCATCGCTCTGGTTTTGGAGAGCTGTTAACAGGCCTCCTGGGGTGAGGACCCTGAGCAGAAAGTTAGCACCTCCATATTGCCTCTCACCCCAACCTTTCCAAGAAGCAGCCTGGCCTAGATGTTAGAGCACAGGGACTGGACGTCAAAAGCTGGGTTCTGCACCCCATTCTGCCACCCCATGGGCATGTCAGTTCCCTCTCAGTGCCTCAGGCTCCGTCCCCGTCTATAATGAAGGGGTAACAATTCTTGGCCACCTGCTTTGCTGGCTGGCCGGAAGGTGCTGTGTCACTGCGAGGGACCATGGTCAAATGCTCGCAATTCATTAGGCATCACAGTCCTCTTTGAAGAAGGTAGAGTTATCAGCTCCCATCTAGAGGTGAGGAAACTGAGGCACTGCCTGCCAAGCTGGCATTCAGCCAAGCGTCCTGCCTCCCAGTCCTTCATTGTTCACACAGCACTTCCCCCCACTTTGTGCTCTGAGAATTACACTCAGCTCCACATCTCCTCTCCCTCCGTAACCTGAGAGGGTGGGGCGACTTTCTGGGCTGCTGCCTACTCCTTCCCAGGCCAGTGGTGCTGTGGAAACCCAGATGCTTTGGTGGGGAAGGAACTTCTGTGTCTCAGGCTCTCAGGGTAAGGTGCTATCTCATGAGGAGGCCCTGTCCGGAGCGGAAAGCAGAGAGAACTCCCTCTCAGCCTGGCTTTGGAGAGGGAAGTGAGGGGCAACACTCCTAAGCTGGATTTTTTTTACCAGGAATGAAGCAGCAATTCCCACTGAAACACAAGGGGAGCAAAGTCCCTGCAGCCCTTTGAAAAACCCAGCCTTGGGGCACATCAGGATCCAACCCATATTCTCCCCTTATCTTAGCTGTTGAGCTTCCTTGGCCCAAGTTTCAAGGGTGTCTGGATCTAGGGTCTCGATCCAGCCCCTCTCTGGTTGCCACCCAGCCGAACCTTCCCCCGGTGTCTTGACTCAAGCCAGCTGATGTTGAGGCCCGTTTTCCAGGATGGAAGTCCCAGGATTTTCTGTGCTGAGAGGGAGAAAGGGCATGGTTGCGGGTAAAAGTATCTGCACCCATCCAGGAACTTAGCTCTCTCCGTGCCCTTCTCAGATGTGCTGACGCAGAGGCCTATGAGCTGAGCCAAGGGGAGCTATCCAATGGCATTTTTGTCAGCTTCCTGAAGAGATGGCTGCTGGCAGACGAGAAGATCACGGTGCTGTTGGACAAGGTGGCGGAAGGTGGGTTATCCTGGGGTGGACTGGGAAGGCTCTTCCAGGCTAGCATGTCATGTCCCGGCACTGTCAGGGAACTGTGCTGAGGTCGTTCCCGCAGCCCTGGTTGTGTCTTGCAGACATGGGAACCCTGGAGATCACCAAGGGAAGGCAGGCGCTGGAGCTGCGCAGTAACCTCTCCGAGAGACGAGCCCTCACTGATCCCATTAAGCCGTCCATGGGCCCAGAAGAGTTCTCCGTTAGGAACCTGCAGTGGGCCAAGGCGCATGGTGAGCTGCACGGTCCCTATACCCTCATTGGGCAAGCATGGTCAATGGCAAATGTGGGGACAGATCAGTCTGGGGCCAGGAGGGTGGGGGGAGGTCCTCCAGATTGCAGTGACTTGGGAAGGTCTCTGCCCCAATAGCAGGCACTGCAGAGATCGAGTGCCATCAGTGCAGTCAGCCGTGGAGAGACAGAGCATGAGGGGTACACTTGGCCCCAGCAGCTTGTCTAGATCTCACCAGATGGCTGTGAGTGGTTTTGAATGGCCCAGCTCTGAGCAGGGCGTGCCCTACTGGGACGGGGAATTAGAATCACAGAGCAGTGGCCATCGTGGAGCTCCACACTGACATTGGGACAGAATCCAGGGCCGTCTCCGCTCCCAAAGTGCAGGTCCCTGCCGTGGAGCGCAAGGAGAGCCTCCATGAACAGGGTTAGTAGGAGGACGCCTAGGACACACAGCTGAGCAGCCCTTGTTCAGAGCAATAGGTGGCAGAGAAGGAGTCTAGTTTGGCCCTGTTTTGTTTGCAGTGCTGCCCGAAAGCCGATATCTGCACTTCGACTGCGGCGCCCGGGTGCAGCTGGGCTTCGCCGCAGAGTTCTCCAACATCTTGATCATTTACACCCGCATTGTCGAGACGCCGAAGGGGATCACGCGCTGTGAAGCAAAACTCACGGATGTCCCAGAGGTGAGGGTCCTGGCGCCCGACCCTTCCTGGTTCAGAAACCCAGCTCAGGATCACTGCTGGATTGAGTTTCAGCACCAGGAACAAGAGGGGTGCCCAGGCCACACACAAGAGCAAGCACTAGGCTAGTTCATTCCCCTGGGGCACAGTCCCCCTTCGTACCAGAGGACAGAAAGAGCCTCAGCACCCAAACCGCAACTTCAGGACAGACCAGTAAGAAAGGCTGGGCTGGTCTCCCGATCTCTGTCTATAGGGCGCTGGGGATGGCACCAAGAAACTGCTCCCTGTGGCAGGAACCAGACCCGGTTTGCAGTCCCTCTGGCCTGGCACGGCTCCCACTTAGCGGCTAATCTGCCTTTGGAATTCAGCCCTCACTCCTAACACCCCACGAGGAGAGAGGGCAGAGGAAAGGATCGCCAAAGGGGAAGGGGCCCAGCTGAAAGCTGCGGTCAAGCCTGTAAGGCACCAGAGAGGGACCCTACCTCTCAGGTCATCACCCCCTCCCTGGTCTCCCCAGAGAGAGCAAGAAGCTTGCCTTGTGTAACCTTTCCCAGCCTTCCTTGCTGACCTGCCGTCATTCAGACCTGAACTCAGAACTAGGCTGTGCTGGGCTCGCCACCTCCCTTAGAGGGCAGCCCCCTTGCTACAGGAACATTAGAGCCAGCACTGCAAATGCTCGCAATTTCCCTGTGCGTCAGTGATACTTGGTGTTCTTCTTAGCCCCAGCTTCTGGAGTCAGGGGAATGAGCAGGAAGCTTGTTTTGCAAGCGAGGATGTGCCTATCCTGCATGTCCGCAGAGAAAATGTGGCCCCTAAAGGCTCTGAGAAAGCAAAGCACCAGACCCTGTTGTTTATTATTTTAAAAAATCTCGTGATTTTTAACTCAGTCTCATGATTGTGGGCGCCTTGTCTCCTGATTTTGGAGGGCATGGGGCACACCATGCCTGTGAAACACTCCCCTCTCGTGCCATGGCCACCTCTGACAGAGCTGTCTCTGGCAGGAGCTGGATGTGGATTTGAAATTCACCAACAAGGAGAGCCCAGAAGAAATGGGGAGCAGCCTCTCCCTGGCCTGGAACCTCAGCTTCTTGGACTGCTGCCTCTACAGCCGACTCTGTGGCCTGCAGAAGCTGAGGGTAAGTGCTGCTCCGACTCCGGCCCTTCGGCACTTGTTTCAGGGAGACCAATGGCCGAGTAACCGCACACACGCTGACCAAGGTGGAGTGGACCCAGCTTGCTCTCCTTTGGCTGCACTGGCTCCCTGAGGGCCAACAGCAGCTAAGGGTAGCGAAAAAATAATGGCTCTGAAATGCAGGAGGACAAATGAAGCCCTAGTGTAAACGGGCTGGCTCACTCCATTGGTTTCAGGGGCCACCTGCTCCTAGGTGCCCAGGTTCTGGTCCAAAGAGGAGCTGCTGTGAGGAAGAAGGAACCTGAGCGTTCCAGTGTTGGGTCTTCTGTGGGAAAGTTTCGGGGCTTTGCTGAAGGGAATGATATAACTCTTTGGGGCTGCGACTGTTTGTTTGGTCTGTGTTTGTACAGCACCTAGCACAGGGGGGTCCGGGGCCATGACAGGCCTGCTGGGTGCTGTAGCAACACACATAGCTCCCCACAAAAGAGATGGTGGGTATGATAATGATAGCATCCAATGTATCCCTAGGGTCGCACCCGAGTCATTATCCTTTAGCACCTAGAGTTGAAACAGGGCCCCTCTTCCCCGGCACTGCACGGCCATGTAAGGAACAGACAGGAGGCAGACAAAGGCAGTGGCTTCCCTGCTGGATGGATGGGGACCCAAGGGGGAAACAGGTGAAGGGACGTGCCTACAGGTTGCACGTGTTGTCTGTGGCACAGCTGGGAATTGCTAGGGGGTTGGTGTCCCAAACTGGGGCCTTCCCAAGGCTGTCCTCCATGGTGCTGAGTCCCTGGAGAGGACCCCCACCAGGGATGAGCTGGCGCAGTCGGGGTTAAAATGACCAGCATAGACCCATGGCTGGTTGCGTGGAGAAGAGGCCAGTGCTCAGGGGCGTGCAGGGGACTGTGATGCGGGAGACACGTTACTGTCCTGGCAACCCTGTCTCGTGGTGTCTTTGCAGAAGGAGCTGGCCTTCACCGTCTGCCTGCAGTACCAATACGAAGGACTTGAAGAGTTCATTGAGGAGAGTCAGTCGGTGAATATTGGGAAACCGCTGATTGCAAAGCTTAACCTGTGCGTCAGTGGCGAGGCCAGGGGCTTCCCAGGAGCCTGCTCCCCTCTGGCCAGCGCAGACTTGTATGCAGGCACCTTGGCCAGCTCATTTCAAAGCACGGAGGCTTCCGAGTCACCCATGGCTTCGGAGACCTTTCGGAGCCTGCCTAGTGACTCACACCCTGGCAACTGGTGTGCTGATGGTGACCACTGGGCAAACACCCCTGAGGAGACCCTGAGCCCTGAGTTTCCAGGCTCTCACTCCATGTAGTGCTCCGGATCTGGCATCAACGTTATCATCCGGTTCTTTTCCCCGTGAGGACCATGGGAAACTGCATGGGGCCAATTCCGCCTGGGGCGCCCCATGCTGTCGAATCGAGTCCCAGACCCTGACGCTCATCAAGCACAGCCTGAGACCTCACCCAGGACTTACCTCTGTCCCTCGTCCCACTGCTAGAGGTGGACTGCTACGTCCATTGTCCTCTCAGCCAGCCCTGCTTGGGCCCCTCCACGTGGGATCTCAGGGAAACCCTGTTACAGAGAAAATAAATGTCATCTTCATAAAAAAAGAGATGGGCCTTCCGCCCTGACGGGGGCATGGCCAAGGGAGGGCGGGGGGAGGAAGCCTCAGCTGAAATGCCCCCCTGCCAGGGGAGTGCCCACAAAGGTGGCCCCGGCTGGTGGCTGCTCAAAAGGACAAAGCCCCCTACCTGCCGGGGTACCTCTCTCCCCCCAGGCCCGGGCCTGACCAGTCTATAGGGGCTGGCCTCTCCCTTCACCGGGAGGTGGGAGCCCTTCATGAGCAGTACCTACTCTGGGCCCCCAAAGGGAACAATGGCCCATTGGGTAAGTAAACACCACCGCTAGCTGACCCCCGGCCTTGTCATGGCCCTGCTTTCCTGGCGTGACATGCCCTGCCGGAACGGAGCAAGCAGGAACCTCCATCCAGAACGCCTGGTTTAATCAGGGCCTTGGGCCCAACGTATCCTGGGTTGCCCTGACAGACGCAATCTGGGGCCGTTACTGCGGCTAAGGAGTGTAAATCTGCCAGACACCAGGGGCTTAGGAGAGAGCATTAAGGAGGCTGCAGTGTCCTTGGGAGCTATCGCTGGGGCAGAGGCTGACTCAGTTACTGTCACGGGAATAGGGGCATGGAGCAAAGGGGCTGCATGGTGAGTTCCATAGGGACCCCATCTGCCAGTGTGGCTCCCCCATCTCCCACCAGCACTACCTCCTGCCTGTCTCAGCTCCTGCCAGCGTGGCATGCCGCCAGCCAGCCAGCGACTAGCAACTGCTCAGCTCCGGTCTCTGCAGCCCAGACAGAGGTTCCCTGCCTCTGCCCCAGGGCATTAGTGTGACAAGGGGGGCTATGAATGGGGGCCCTGGTGCCTTGCCTCGTTGCCCAGCCATTGCAAGGGCATGCTGTCAGCCGCCCAGGCCCCCAGCAGGTGTGTCTGTGGGTCTGTCTGTCCCAGAGATCAGGCTGCACACAAGGTGTGGCATGTGTCATGGTCGGGTGAGTGCAGGCACAGGAGAAACAGAGAGAAATAAGCAGATTACAGGCTGGACGGCTGCAGGGGGAGGGAATTAAAGGGACTGGAGGGGCAAGGAAAGAGGCTGCTCCCTCCAGGGGGTGGATGGAGTGACTTCTGTTTTCTTTGTAAGGGCTGGGAGTGAGCCATACCCCACACCTGCCTTTCCTGCCCCACCGCCTTCCTAACTCCCGCCAGGGTCACCACAGCTACAAGCTTGCCCAGAGCGAGCTGAGCGGCATGTCGCTGGCGGGGCACAGGGCAGCAGAGCACTCCCCTGACTGCTAATGGGGTTTAGCCCTCATCTCCACTGGACCTAGGAACTGAGTCACCAACATGCCTACCCCATTCCCCACAGCACCCCCTCCTGGTGAGGCTGGGACTGGGGGGTGCTGTGTGCCTCCCCCTGACGGCACTCCTATCCCATTCCCCACCCACAGCCAATGCTCCAGCAGGGTTCAGAGCTGTGTCTATAGCAAAAGTGAGCCTGGGCCTTGGAGAGCTGTAAACGCATGTCAAGGGCTCAATAGCTCAGCCGGAAGGGTTCCCCCTCTCCAGAGGAGTCACGAATGGCGCTGGCGCACACAGAACTGCGAGATGCGCTGCGTGTCCCAGCACAACATACCATTGTTCCTTTTCAGGTTTGGTTCTGTCCTAAATCGTTTCAAAACTTTTCATCAAAAAATTTCAACCAGAACAAAAAAATATGCTCAGCCCTTCAGCACCTAAACCTCATTGAAAGTCAATGGGATTTAGGCACCTAAGTAATTTGTAATTGGGATTTAGGCTTCTAAGTCACTTTTGAAAATGTTAATGTCCTTTCTCTGGGTCTCAGAGCCCCTCTGGATAATGGCCTTGCCCTGCCCTGTCCGGCCTCCTGGGCCGGCTGGGAGGACAAGAAAGGTGCTCAGATTCTGCAGTAATGTGAGCCAGATTAGCTGGTTGGAAGGACTCGCCAACCACGTACCTGAGACAGTGAACACGCAGGTACAACCCACATGTAGCCGGATCTCTAGATTACTGAAGAATTCCCCACTTACAGTTTTGAGGGTTGACACCTTCTCGGCCCAAGATCAGACCCAGAGTTATTCAAATCATTGTGTTGGTGGGAGTCCCAGCGTGCAGGTCCAGCACTCGGACTACAGAAATTATTCTCTAATTAGAAATACGTTTATTAATATTTTTAGCACAGTTACAAACACCCCAGCTCAGCTGGGGAGCTAGTGAGGTACCTCTGCATGTCCATATACTGCAGGCCTTGACAAATCTGCCGGACACCTGGGGGGGCCAGCCCCAAAACTTGAGCACCCTTAGGTATCTGATCGAGGAGTCTCCTGCTGCTGCAAAGCCACCGTGCCCCCCCCCCCCCAGAGCGCTGCCGAAAGAACTGCCGGCAGCAGGGGTTTTTTTGGCAGTGAGGGAGGGGGGGTTCTTTAGCTTGCTGCCGAAAGAAGCCTCCCTCCCCCGCCACTGAAAAAAAAGCTGCTGCTGGCAGCTCGTTTGGTGGCACTGGGTGGGGTGGGGGGGCAGGGAGAGCCGGTGGCACTGGAGCAGGAGAACACTGCTGTTTCTCCCTCTTCCCCCTGCACCACCGAAAGAGCCGCTGGCAGCAGCTTTTTTTAGGTGGCAGGGGAAGGGTAGCCCAGCGCGCTTTGCGGGGGGGGGGGGGGGGGGGGGCTTTGCCCCAGCTCTCAGGGCAAAACCCTAGGTGCCATGGGCAAGCTGGCACCTAGGATTTGTTGAGGCCTGATATACTCACACCATCTCTGGGAGAACATCATCTCCTCATCACCATCACCTTCCCCCTCACCTCACCAGCAGTGGCCATCTTCATGGCCCCCCCAAGCCTACTGCCCCAAGGCGGGGCTGTTATGCTGGTGCCCCTATGTTTGATGCATATTCGGTAGGGATTTCCCCTTTTTCCTTATTTGTATTTCCTTGGTGTCCCTGTTACTCCCCTAATAATGTTGGAGTGTCCGTCTCTTATAGTTCATCAGTGATCGCAAGTTATTTTCATATTTGTTACCCTGGCCCTATTGTGGCTAGCAGGGCTGGATTAATGCACGTGCTAAGGGGGCTGAAGCCCTAAGCCCTGGCCAAAAGGGGGGCCCTGGGCTCCAGCTCCTAAAGCACCTGCAATAATCCGGCTCCCCCACCCCACCTTGCTCAGCACAGCAGGGCTTGGGGGAGCAAGTGCTCCTGCCCTACCAGTGTGGGGGCAGGGAGCCCTGGAGCCAGAGGTCAGGCTCTGTGCTCTCACCCCACCCACTGGGCTGGCTAGACCAGTGGGGCTGCCTCCTGCGGGGGAGAGCAGGCCACCGCCTGTTTACTTTGCCCAGGGGGTGGAGTTGGCTGGCGCATGGCCCATGGCCCTGGGGGGCTTGACCAGGACTGTGGTGTGTGCCAGTTGCCACTCTCCTGCTCCCCTGCCCTGGGGCAGACTGGCCAGAGTGGGGCTGGGGTGGGATGCCCTCTGGACCCAGTGCCCTCCCAGGTGGGGGGGCATGGTGGGGGGCAGCCTGGGGCCCCTGGGCCGGTTAATCCAGCTCTGGTGGCTAGGTATCTGTGAATGGAATTCATGTACCTGCTACATATGTCAATCCGTTGCCATGACACGCTTGTGCTTGGACCTATACCTGTGGTTAACAATTCCTCTTAAACACTCTATTTTCAGCTCCACAGAACCTGGGGCTTTCCATTGGGCTATTTATCTGTCCGAAGATCATAGGTCCCGGATGATTGGAAAAAGGCAAATATAGTACTTATCTTTAAGAAAGGGAAAAAAGGAGGATCTGGAGAACTACAGACCAATCAGCGTCACCTCAATCCCTGGAAAAATCATGAAGCAGGCTCAAAGAATCCATTTTGAGGAAAACAGGGTGATCAGGAACAGTCAGCATGGGTTCACCAAAGGCAAATCATGCCTGACCATCCTGATTTCCTTCTATGATGAGATGACAGGCTTTGTGGATGAGTTAATAGCCATCAATGTGATATACCTCGACTTTAGCAAAGCTTTTGATGTGGTTTCCCACAGCATTCTTGTTAGCAAGTTAAGGAAGAATGGGTTGGATGAATGGACCGTAAGGTGGATAGAAAGCGGGCTAGGTCGTCGGGCTCAGCGGGTAGGAAATCAGTGGTTCAATGTCTAGTTGGCAACCAGTAACAAGCGGAGTGACCCAGGGGTCGGTCCTGGGGCCAGTTCTGTTCTACATCTTCATTAATGACAACAGAGTCTTGTGGCACTTTTAAAGAGCCACAGGACTCTGTTGTCTTTCTACACTAGACTAACACAGCTACCCCTTTGGAATCTTCATTAATGATCTGGATGATGGGATAGACTGCATGCTCAGTAAGTTTGTGGATGACACCAAGCTGAGGGGAATGGTAGTGTATCTACGCTGGAGGGTAGGGATAGGATTCAGGGAGATGTAGACAAATTGGAGCATTGGGCCAAAAGAAATCTCATGAGGTTCAACAAGGACAAGTGCAAAGCCCTGCACTTAGGACAGAAAAATGCCATGTACTGCTACAGGCTGGAGACCGATCGGCTAAGTAGCAGCGCTGTAGAAAAGGACCTGGGGGTTATGGTGGACGGAAAGATGGATATGAGTCAACAGTGTGCTCTTCTTGCTGAAAAGGCCAACAGCATACTGGGCTACATCAGTAGGAGCATTGCCAGCAGATTGAGCGATGTGATTATTCCCCTCTATTTGACATTGGTGTGGCTGCATCTGGAATACTGTGTCCAGTTTTGGGCTCCCCACTACAGGAAGGATGTGGACAAATTAGAAAGAGTTCAGTGGAGGGCAACAAAAATGATTAGGGGACTGTGGTACATGACTTACGAGGAGAGACTGACGGAACTAGGTTTATTTAGTCTGCAGAAGAGAAGACTGAGGGGGGATTTGATAGCAACCTTCAACTATTTGAAGAGGTGCTCCAAAGAGGAGGGATCTAGGCTATTCTCAGTGGTGACAGAGGACAGAATAAGGAGCTATGGTTTCAAGTTGCAGCTGGGGAGGTCTAGGTTGGATATTAGGAAAAATTTTCTCACTAGGAGGGTGGTGAAGCACTGGAATGGGTTACCTAGGGAGGTGGTGGAATCTCCAACTTTGGGAACTTTTAAGGCCCAGTTATACAAAACCCTGGCGCTGGGATGATTTAGTGGGAGTGGTCTTGCTTTTAACAGAGGTTGGACTAGATGACCTCATGAGGTCCCTTCCAGCCCTAATATTCTATGATTCTATGGTTTAAGCCATCTGCTAACTTCCTGAATCTAGTGTCTTACAGGATCTAGACCTAACGGTTCCTTGCATTGCTGCTGAATATGATGGAAAGCAGTGAATATAATAAAGGAAAGATTTAGCCCTATGGGCTACAATAGAATATTCACGCAATACCACCCCACACACCCGACATAGATCTGCCACCAGGTGTCACCCATGCCTGCCCACAATGAGGGAAGAAAGAGATTTCCCCCCACAAAATACTAAAGGTAGCTGAATTCTTTTTTTCTCAAAAAATAAAAATAAAAAAGGGAGTGGGAATATGATGAAAACAACTGTTTTTATGAGAAAATTTCATTTGGTGGAAAATTTTAATTTTTTCAATGACATTTGTAAACAAAAATGTCCAAAAAAATATTTTTATAGTTTTTCAAAATTGCTCATTTTGAAGAGAGATTCCCACATTCTCTTACCACCCACCTGCCCTTTTTCTGACTAGAGAAGGTTTCTCCACTTTTTCTTTTTACTGTCCCCCACTTTTTTCCAGTGGGAAAAGGGAAAATTAAAAAAATTGCTAGAGAGAGAGAGTGGAATTTTTTGCAGCAAATGAAATGAAAAAAATTTTTAATGGAAAATGTTGACTAAACAGATAAATCTTTAGTTTTCTTTCTAATTTTTTGGTGTTTGGGGAAGGTGCACGTGAGCAGGCGCCAGGCAGCTGTGAGGTCAAGTATCAGCACTGCTGACTGCCTTTTTGTGCAGTTCACAACCCTTGGAAACCACCCCTGGGGCATGCAGATAGAATTCACCCCATTCCCCAGATAAGATATCTGAGATTTCCAAAGGTCACTTCTGATAACGCTCCGACTAGAACGTGAGTCTCAGCAGCTTTGCCCTACAGCCTTTCACAATGGGTATGTTGAATCCACACGCTTGGCTGGACCATCTGGATCAATGCCCAGAGCTGGTGCCCAGAAACCCCCATAACTGATGTTCCACAGCTGGCTTGCTGTGAACCCCACTGGCAAAGGGGTCAACATTAAGGTGAGACGGGTAGGTAATCCTATTTCTGGCATTTGCTAGGTGCCACGACCAGACGTTGGGCAGGGAGGTAGTGCTAAATGGTCTCACAATAGCCTCTGTGAAAAATCTGTTTAGACTTGGCCAAGTTATAAGACGAGGAAAAATCACCATTTGCAGTTGCCAATACTGAACAGCGAGCTGCTTTGCTCCGCACTGTCTCACCCTGTGCACTGACTGAGCCCCACTCCCTCTAGGGAAACGCCTCTGTGGTTTGAATAGCACCATCCTCTGTGCTGTTCTGGGCAGGGGTGAGTTGATGGTGCTATTCAAACCTCCCCTAACACCCGAAGCCTGGGTCTGTCTCGAGAGCACAAAGCTGCAGCTCCTCCACAGCTTGCACATTGAGGATGGGCTGCAGTCAGTCAGTACCGTCCCATCTAGGAACCTCCCCCTCCCCAAAAGAACACATTTTGGTGATGTCTGGCCCATTCCGACATTATCAGCACAAAATGTTTCAGTTTTTCATTTAGAAACGTTTTTTAAATTATTCATATTTTTTTTAAAAAGTGAAAAGTCAGAATGAAGCGTTTTGAAAGGAAACGTCCTAGTCAAACCAACCTTTTAAAAAATGTAATTTCACCAGATGTTTTGAATGTTATTGGTTCAATTTGGAACAAACCCAAATGTCCAAATGCTGGCATTTCTTGTGGAATGGACATTTCCAATTTCAACCAGGTCTGGTTTCTCCCTCTGCTATTTATTTTTGGTCCCACCATCTGCAGCCTGACCGTGGCCAGAGACATCCTCCAGGCAAAGCCAAGATGACCCTTTATTATTCCAGGAGGGCTATGTCTACACTTGTTAATTTAAGTTGATTTAGAATGTCTCCACTCAAAAATTAAATCGACTTAGAGGGGACCCTGCCAAATCGACCTAGAGCATCCACACTGGACGCCTAGGTCAACTTGTAGGGGCTAGATGGACCTGGGACAGGTCCATGCTGGCAGGGGGACACCCCTTGCCAAGTGCCAGGGGGCTCAGTTTTGCCCCATTGTACCTTGGTACAATGGGGGCTGAGGCGGACAGGGACCCAAGCAGGGTGGGCAGGGCTCTGTCCTGCCCTGTGGGGGGGGGGGGGCACGCCAGGCTGTGGCTGTGCCAGCCACCCTGGCAGGGAGGGCAGTGGGGAAGTCCTGAAGCCCCCTAAGTCGAGTTAAAGTTGACTTAGGGCTACTCTGCAACCACACTGGCTAAGTCAACTTTCTAAAGTCGACTTAGCCAGAAAAGTCGATTTAAAACTAGGTTTAGTAAAGTTGACTTTAATTTTCCTTAAGTTGACTTACGCAGCAGCTTAAGTCGATTTAAGGAAAATGTAGTATGGACGCAGATTAAATTAAGTTGACTTAAGCAAGCTTAAATCGACTTAATTTGTAAGTGTAGATGCACCCGAGGAGGCTATTCAGCCATGGGAATGGGGACACTGCCTGAGACTACAGGCCATTCTCCACATCCCAAGTGCCATTCATGGGCAGAATACCACTGGACAACTCCCACCAAGACCCTTGATCGGTCCGTGGAGCAGTGGTCACTGTCAGTAAGCAGCGTTTTCTGCTCCATGTCTCCCAATGGGTCCCTTTGGTTGAAGCTTTGACCCCCACTTTTTTGATGAGTGAGCTTAGCCTCTTTTGGACCCACCCCCTTTTTGGGTCTTGTGGGTGGAGCCTTTCAGGGATCCTCCCTCCCAAGGAAGGTCAAATAGACCAGCCCCTTTCAACAGCACTAAATCCACATGCCTATTTGGTTTTATACTGGCTGAATGCAAATCAGCTAATTTAAATGATTTGTATTCAAAAGGGACACCTAAGGACGCCCACATGCATCCTTCTGCCACTGCCTAGCAAACCACAGCTGGCAAGAAGCATGGCTGGGCATAGCAGCCCCAGACCCGCTGCGTGGGCATGTCCTGGCTTTGGCTTTGCACTCAGCCTCTTCCCACCAAGGGATTCAGCAGTGATGGGGGAATTTGCATATCCTCTTCCTAGCCTCCTTTGTGGGAGCCAATGATGAGTTGGCTTGGCTGAGCTGGTGATTTTGGTCAAGGAAACCCTGACCCAATAAACAACAATTAAATGGGGAAGCAGGGAGGAGCTGGCTGGAAGGGGGAAAGCCTGAGGGGCCAGGAAGGGGGTGAAATTACCCTCCTCTTCACAGCCAGCCATCCTTTGTTGGGACTTGAAAGGCTGAAGCAGACCAAGCTGGCTGAGGGGGTCTCTGGTTCCGCTGGCCACCCTAAGAGGACCACGGAGCTGGCGCCAGCCAGGATCGGCCGCTCCAATTATGTCATGTAAAAAATCAGCCCCCATTCAGAGCTTCCCTTCCCCGAGATCAAACCCCATTAGTTCCGCAGCCGTTGCTTCATTATCTCTGCTCGGGAGTGCGCCCCTCCACGGGGCCTGTTAATCTGAGCCCAGACCCATTAGCTGGGCCAGGACACTGGAGGAGAATCGATTATTCATTAGTTAGCATTAAAGGTTTAATTGTTGTTAACGAAGTGGCCCGGCACCAGGAGCCCCTAACGGGCCAGACACAAGAGGGTGGGAATCTTGATTCGTTGGGACAAGTTCCATTCCAGTCCTGGTGCCGCCTGACAGGCGTCTTTGGCTGGTCCCCCTCCAAAGCCTTGGGCTAGTTGGGGTCCCTCTGCCAGGCAGCCTCTCGCAGCCCTGACGAGAGACAGACCTTGGTTTCGGTTTTTTGGTTTTTAACCCAAAAAACTCCCCAGTTCGTCTTCCCCTTTCTCCTCTCCCTCCCCTGAGCAAGATGAGAAAAAAGAGCAAAACAAAAAATGGATCCTAGAAAAGGCTGGAACAGAAAACCCAAAACCCATTCAGAGTTTTGGCTCAGCAGTGAGCCGCTCCGGTCCAGCCCTGCCAGCTGGCAACGACTGACCGAGGATGTTTTGGTTGCTCCACGCTGGCTCTGCTTTCTGCATGCCCTTGGCACAGCCGAGGCCACGTCTGATGTGCACACGTGGCTCTCCTGCCTTGAGGGTGGAAGCTAACGGAGTTGACTCTGGGTTGTCTCTCTGTGGCTGTACAGTACCTGGGGCTTCTGGGCCCTGCACTAATGCAGCGAAATGCCAGGCCTGGTGGGAAGCAGAGCCAGCCCAGGGAAATGCCGGTAACCCGAGTGACCAAGGGGCATTACCCAATTCCATTACACTGCCTTGGTCTGGTTGCGTTAAACGCTAGTAGCAGCTGTGGGGGCAATCCTGCCCCACCCCCACACAGCATCTGCTGCCACCTTGCTTGACAGCCTGCTCCTTCCATGTGGCAAGGCCTAGAGCCCTTGGAAATCACAAATGAGCCGTAAACTGTGCCACAGACCATACCAGCTCTGGGGAAACAATGGGGCTGGCCCAGAAGTACCCTCCTCGGCCTGTGTGCTGAGCTCCAGGAAGGCTGACTGGTTTTCCCTGCCGCTCCATCTGGGCTCCTTTGAAATGCACACATTGTGGACCGCATAATTACTGCAGCTTTATGTACCCAACATGTGGCCGTGGAGTCACTGCTTGAGAGCAATTAGGAAAGGCAGGGCCCCGGGCTGAGCCCCTCTGCGCTCCCCCAGAGTGACTGGAGAGTAGATTCCCCTTGACAAGCACAAGGGACTGACATCGACGGTTACAAACGCAACAATACCAGCACGCAGCCCAGAGCCTGGGAGAGACTTTCCTTGGGAACTTGTGTCAGGTCAGCCATGTGTGGAATATGGAATTAGACCTGACATACAATAGACGAGGGGAGGGAGGAGGGATGCAAGAAAAAAAGAGTCTGGAGGAAAGAGGAGATGAAGAATGAAGAAGTGAATGACAAAGAGATCAGATGGAAAGAGGGAAGGGAGGAGCATGAGGAAGAGGGACAGAGGGAGGGAAAATACACACAGGGCAGAGACGCCAAGGGACAGACACATGGAGATACAAACAAACGTCTGTCCCAAACCCTCCCTGGCGTTGTGCCATGCTGACCCCGCTCCAGGGTTGTGTGCACCCTGCCACTCTGTGCAGTATCAAACATCCTTCACCTTTCATCCTTCTTCCTAGCTCCTGAAACAGTGAAAATGGACTTGAGTTTTGCAGCACTGAGACATGTGGGCCACTCAGCCCCTCTGCCCTCCTGCTCCCGGCCTCAGCAGCAAGTCAGCACCTGGGGAGCGCCAGTGCCCAGCAGGCAGTTGACATATAGGACACTGGATCCTCCCAAGGCCTGTGCTGTCTACAGAGCAAAGTGCAAACAGAGGAAGCTTCAGGGACAGATGGAAGCAAACTAACCATTCTGGGGGAGCCCCCGCCACTCCTTCCAGTTAGTTAACTCCCGTGCACGGCCGTGTCGGGATCCCACGGCCACCAGGCGAGGTTTACCATTTGAACACAGTCTGGGGGATACAAAGGGCATGTCTAGACTGCAGTGGGGAATGAGCATCCCAGCCCAGGTAGACAGACTCAAGTCCTAGCTCAGAGGGCTGGCCCAAGTCTTTGCCAGGCCACAGTAGCCACAGCGTGGCTATCTACTTGGGTTGGGAGCCTCCCTTGCTCCCAGTTGCAGAGGAAATGTCCCCTGAACGCCAGATGTGCAGTGTGTTTACAAGGCATCTAACGGCTACTGAAATCAATAGGAGTTGGGCGTTTAAATACCTTTGAGTACCTGGGCTTAAACGACCAATGAGGAGGTGGCAAAGCTAAATGAGGCTTGTGATGAGGACAGTTCTCCCTAGGACACTGAACATAAACCACTGGGTTACAGGTATGGCCTCTCTGGAGGCACGGCAGCGAAAGGAAGGGTGCCTTCCAGCCGACTGGGGTCAGGAGATGTGAATTCAGCTTTGCCAGAGATGCCCTCCGGGACTTTGAGGAGGTCCCTCCATCTTTGTTCCTCTGACCCCAAGTCTACTGGGATAAGGCAAGGACCAGTTCTTTGGTCTATGTCTGTCCAGCACCTAGCACAATGGAGTCAGGATCTCAGCTGAGGCCTCTGTTCGTTCTACAATAATAGACTCAATTGGTGCCCAGGACGACCTCCTGAAAACAGCCTTACAGCGTTATTTTGGCACTGCTCTTTGGGAGGGCCTTGGAGCACACTCACATGATGCAATGGGGACCCAGCTAAGGAAAATGAAAGCAACAACAAAAATGGGCTGTCATCTCTCAAGAGTCGGACCAAATATTAGGGAAAATGCCCTGCTGGACACTGCGGGATTGTCTCCAAGATGAGCGGGCAGGAGCTGCAACATGCGAGCCTTCTACACACGAACAATATCACTGCAAAATTTCCTTCGGGGAAGAACACGGAACTAGCTATCAGAAAACTGACCCCACCTATAACCCTCCGGCATTTTTCAGAAGAATAATCAACTTGGTTCAGGTGGTTGCAGTCTGCCTCTCTAACCCCACCCCTCAATCTTTCTCCCTTAAAATGTTGCAGTGTGAAACTGTCAGGCAATGCTCTGCACCAGAAGTGGCTGCACTTCTGATGTGGAGTAAGCAAGTCCTTCATACAGCAATTTGTAAGGAACACCGGAGATTCTTTGGGATGAAATACACTAGCTATCTACAGTGTCTCTCAAAGTGGTGTATTATTTTGATATTATTAGCATCAAGAGTCACCTAATAGGTCCTGTACCCCAGAATGTTTTTGAGTTTTTGAAAAAGTTTTTACTCTGAATACAACTTTTTCTCTTTCTCTCTCACTAATGCATTTACCAGCATCACTCTCTGACACAACTAAAAGAAAAATACCCAGCAAAAATAGTTCTCTAGGAAACTAGATCATTTCATTTTGTTTTTGTTTAAAATCTGCAGCATAAAAAAATGAGTAACAAAGACAAAGGGAAGGGAAAACTGAGATGATTCATCAAGTCCAGGGAAGGTCACTACAGGCTGCTGGAGGATAGTGGGTTTGAATAGGCAGGAGACCAGCCCTTTGTGTGAGGGTCCTGGTGTAACGACAGGGAACTGGCCAATTGCGTTTGGCAGTCACAAGTACAGTGGGGTGTTTGCCCCACTCAGAGCAGTGAGGCTATGTTTACACTTGTTGACTCTGTTAAGTCGACTTAACGGAGCATCTACACTTAAAGTCGACTTAAGTTGACCTTGTTAAGTTGATTTAACAGAGTCTGTAGTGTAGACACACCCATCTACACTGGATTTAAGTCGACTTACGGCGACATAATAAGGTTGACTTAAGCCTTAAGTCAACCTTCAGAGGTGGTGTCATTAAGTCGACTTAACAAGCGCCTAGTGTGGATGCAGAGTTCTGTAGGTCAACTTAGGTGTCCTTAGGTCGACCTAAGGTGCCAGTGTAGACACACCCTCATGAGAAACCAAGCTTCCTGCAAGAGAAAGGGCTCTGGAAGCATAGAATCTTAAGAACTGTAGGATCAGAAGAGACCCGGAGAGGTCATCTAGTGTGGACCCCTGCTTTTATGGCATGGAATCTGATAGATGTTAAGCCCAGAAAGGACCCATTGCTCTCATCTGGACTGAGCTGTGTGACACAAGCCAAAGAATTGCCCCTGCATCGAGCTTGGTCTTCTGGGATATTCTGGAAGGAAATCTAGGGAAAGGTGAGCCAGAGCCAAATTCTCAGCTGGTGCAAATTGCCGGAGCTCCAGTGATTTACACAGCTGCGGGCTGGGCTCTCGACGGTTGAAAACAAAACAAAGGAAACACAGACCATGCATTGAACTGTCCCTTTGGTGCCAGTCAACTTGGAGCCTCTTCCAACATGTGGAAGGACTCCCGCCCTGCATTGCAGCACTGAACTGTGGTGTGAAAAGTTTGGACCGGCTGCTGCATGGGGGGAAGGGGGTCCTGGCAACCACCCTTCCTCTTCCTAGGGACATACCTGAGCAGCTCAGGATGGAGAGTAGCCAGCCTGATGGGAGCAGGATTTTGGAGCACTGTAGGGTGGAGGGGCAGGGGGGCACCATTAATCAAATAGGCTGCCAGGTTTTATCAATGGTCTGAATATGCTCCTTGGCTTTCATCCGTAGGGACGCAATGCTGGAGCTCCTCTGGTCAATGTCTTCCAGTGGGTACTTGTCCACAAAAGGGGTGGTGCACTGGTATGGCGTGGGTGCCATGGATTGCATGGGCTGAGCCATGGGGGCCGCAGTGTTGAGGAAGGAGTGGCCTGCATAGGCAGGCTGCAGGGCTTGGGTGGGCCCCATGAAACCTGGGATGCTGTGGACCGTGGTGGCGCTGGAGATGGGGGAAGTCAGCCAAGGGTCCAGAGGCAAGGAGTTGCTCATGGGCCCAACGTTGGTGGCCATGGGGGGCCTGTTGAAGGACAACATCGGGGTGTCGTGGAGTTTCAATGAACTGGCCTCCATTTTCTCCTGCCGCCTCCACTTGGCCCGTCTGTTCTGAAACCACACCTGCAGGAAGAGAGGCTGGACAGTGAGTAGCTGCACCAAATCCTAGCCCACCGGATTCCATCAGTGTTCAGCACCAGAGCCGCTGCATACAACAGCCACCTGCCCCCAAATCACCCTTTCAACTGCCTGAGCTAACAGAGAATTCTGCAGTATATGGCCTATGACACCTCACTGACCAGTTCTGATTCCACTCAGTAGAGGGCAGAGCCAACACCTACACACCAGCCAGTTCCTTCCCATACTTAGTACCCAAAGAGCACCAGAACCTGGTCATTTTACGAATGAAGTTTACATGACCACCCACATTTTATTCCTGCGCTCCATATGCTGAGTATGAAATCCCGACCCCCTTACACAGGAAAAACCCAAAGCACTTTGTGGAGTTAAATAATAAGTTGCAGAGAGGAAGAAGAAAGCACTGTGAGGAGTGATGTGAACGAGAGAGGAAAACCAGGTAGCTAGTGAAAGACCATTTGGACCTGCAGGAAAAGGTTCTTTGCCCCATATTCTTCCCTGGGGTTTTCTCAGATTAACTGCCCCAATTTAGATCATAGAGTCATCGGTTTGAAGCTCAGAAGGAATCATTGTCATCCTCCAGTCTGGCCTCCTGCGTGTGACAGGTGAAAAAATCTCACCCAGTGATTCCCACACCGAGCCCATATCTTGTAACTGAGCTAGAGCCGAACTTTTAGAAAGAGATGCCCTGTCTTGAGTGAAAGACTCCAAAGGGTGCATCTACAGTGGCAACTTAGGTCGATTTAAGGAGGCTTAAGTTGACCTACAAAAAGCCGCTCCCACACTGGGCTTTTATTAAGTCGACTTAAGCACTTCCTTAAGTCGACTTAATAACAGCTTAAGTCAACTTAATAACATCACCTCTGAAGGCTGACTTAAGTCGACTTCTTAAGCTGACTTAAAGCCAGTGTGGACGGGGAATAGCGCTGTCAACCTTATTAAGGCGACTTAAAGCCAGTGTGGACGGCTATGTCTATTGTTTCCCCTGTGGATCTGTTACTCTGTTCCTTCATAAATCTCTGCATTGTATGCAGTGACAACCATATGTCTGGCTCCTATGCTCAGGGTTTAACTGATTGCCATATTTGGGGTCAGAAGGGCAGATTGGTTAGGGCTCTGGGGGTTTTTCGCCTTCCTCTGTAGCACTGGGAATGGCTCACTTGCTGGTGGATTCTCTGTAACTTAAATCATGATTTGAGGACTTTAATAACTCAGTCATTGGTTAGAGGCTTATTGCAGGAGTGGGTGGTTGAAGTTTTGAGGCCTGCATTGTGCAGGAGGTCAGACTAGATGATCGTACCGGTCCCTTCTGATCTTAGAGTCACTGGCTATGTCTACACTTAAAAAACTAAGTCGACTCTTTTAAGGCAACTTAACAAGGTCGACTTAAGTCAATATAAAGTTGACTTTGTTAAGTCGACTTACAGACTGTACACTAGACTCTGAAGTTGACGGAGAGCCCTGGCTCCCAGCCCCCAGGGACTCCTGGGGACAAGGGACCCACGGCTCCCTTCTCCCTGGGACCCGCGGGGGTCCTGGCAAGAGGACAGCTGCAGCTGCCCTTTCCCCAGGACCTGCGGGGGCCATGCTCCCCTCTTGCCGGGACCTGTGTGGGTCCCAGGGAGAAGGCAGCTGCGGCTGCCCTCTTGCTGGGACCCCAAGGTTTCCTGGCAAGAAGGGAGCATGGCTCCCTTCTGCGGGGAGACACAGATCCCAGGGAGAAAGGAGTCATGGCTCCCTTGTCCCCAGCCCTAGGTCAACTTAGGGAACTAAGTCAAGCGAGGGCGCCCACACCGGTTTTAGGCCAACTTAACAAATCGACTTAGCCGTTAAGTCAACCTAAAGAGCGGTAGTTGTTAAGTCGACTTAAGGAAGCCCTGAAGTCGACTTAATGAAAGCTTGCTGTGGACGGAGGGCTCTTTAGGTCGATTTAAGCATCCTTAAGTCGACCTAACTTTCAAGTGTAGACGTACCCTATGAGTCTATCTAGTTCTCTTCATCTGTAGATCTCAAAGCGCTTCACAGCCTATAATGTATTCATTCTCACAACCCCTGTGGGGAAGGGCGGGATTATTATCCCCAAGATACAGATGGGAAGTGAGGCACAGGGAAGCTACATGACTTGCCCAAGGTCACCTGGGCAATCTGTGGCAGAACAGGGACTCGCATCCAGTTCTCCCAAGCTGCTCACATTATTTTGGGTTTATCAGAACGAATGAGGCTACCAGAAATCCAGTCTGCATTTCAGTCTGCTTGGCCTGTCCTGATCCACAGTCTATGTCCACTCAGTGACTGTTCCGGGGCAGATCTTCAGTGAGTGTGGATGGTCACAGCTGCACAGATGGAAATACAGCTCTGACCACTGACACCAACTGAGAACTGGCTACTCAAGCTGGTCTCACCTGCTGGGCAATCAGTGACATGGCTATCAGTGAAATCTGTGGATGAAGAAATGCTGTGCACATGCTTCCACTGTATTGCAGCATGCTGTATTCTTATGCTCCCATACCATGAAATCTTGCCCCCATGCTCAGGGTTTAACTGATGGCCATATTGGGGTTGGGAAGGAATTTTCCTCCTGAACAGATTGGCTTGGAATTTTTTGCATGCCTCTAGCATGGGTCATGACTCAATTGCTGGTGGATTCTCTGTACCTTAAAGTCTTTAAACCATGATCTGAGGACTTTAATAACTTAGTCCTAGGTTAGACAGAGGTTTATTGCAGGAGTGGGAGGGTGAAGTTGTGCAGCCTGCATTGTGTAGGAGGTCAGACTAGATGATCATATTGGTCCTTTATGACCTCAGAGTCTATGGCTATGTCTACACTAGGAAAAGTTAGGTCGACTTTGTTAAGTCGACTTAACAAAGTGGTGTCCATGGACGTGGACTAAGTCCACTTTGTTAAGTCGACCTAACTGCCCTTAGATCGACTTAACAAAGTGGACTTAAGCGTCCACACTGGAATTAGGTCGAGCTAAAGAAAGGTTAGGTCGACCTAAGGAGGCTTAAGTCGACCTAATGGGTGGTTCTTATTAAGTCGACTTAAGCTTTCCTTAAGTCGACTTAATTTGCCAGTGTAGACATAGACTATGAGTCTAAACCTGTTCAGTTTTTTTTAACTTTCCTCATGGTTCAGACTTCCTAACGCTTTCATTATCTTTGTTGCTCTTCTCTGGACTCTCTCCATTTTGTCCACATCTTTCCTAGCACGAAGCCCCCAGCTCTCCCCGAGGTCTCCCCAGCGCCAGACAGCGGGGGGTAGTTAACTCCCCTATCTTGCATAGACGCTCCTGAATAACACTCTTGACTCATGTTCCATATTCAGTTGAGTTGGACTCAACCAATGACTGAGCAGTGAGAAGCCCCTGCAGGCATCATTAGTTAACCTGGTGCCCAGGAGTAACAAACTGGTCTGGCCCTCCCTCACCTGCACTCTGACCTCCGGCAGATTGACCTTCATGGCCAGCTCTTCCCGGCTGTAGACATCTGGGTAGTGAGATTTCTCAAAGGCCCTCTCCAGCTCATGCAACTGGTAGGTGGTGAAGGTTGTGCGGTTTCTGCGATGTTTCTTCTTGGGTTGCTCCTCCTCTGTGTTCTCTGGTGTGGTGCCCTCACTGTCCACACTTTTCCGCAGCTCACTCAGCTCTCCCTCGCATTTATTTAGGAACATGTCGGCTTCTGCAGAGGGGACAGTAGTTGGGGGTTAGATTGGAGCTGGTAACTCCGCTTCACAGCTCACTAGAGAGACAGGTCCCTCGGACACATGACAGCTGCAGCTGGAGCAATTCAGACATACTCGTAAGTAGCAACTGTTCATTTGCAAACTTTACACAAGGACCAATTTACCTGCCACTGAAAGGCAGCCACCTTAAAATACAGAGCAGTGCTACACAACAGTTTCAGGCTAGCGAGTAAGGAAGAATTGGCCTGCACACAGTGCTTGTACTGACCTAAATATATCAGTGAGGAACTGCGCATCTCTGAGAATGTGCCCGTGTCCCTGCATTCACACTAGGGGGCTGTCCCGATGTAGCCAGACAAAAGTACAAAGCCAGCCCTAAAGGAACCCGCCTGGGAGAAGTGAAGCATTTAGGCTAAGCCTACAGCCTTGCAAACAGTTCCACAGAACCGTTCTTTCGCTCAGTCCATGGCCTTAGCTTTGCGTCTGAACTAAAATGCAGTGCTTCATATCCTTCTAGGGAGCGCTCCCACTGCTGGCTCAGAGTCCATGGACTCATCTACATCATTTCACCTTCCCCCGCTCTTAGCTTGCAACCCAGTAGAGAGATTGGTGGAGCAGTGTGGTCCAGCTCTCCAAGCTCTTCACCCGTCTTCACCCCTTCCTGGCTAAGCCCTGCGACTCCCCTGAAATTCTGCTGAGCTCTCATGGGAAACTTTCTGCCTAGAAACTGCTCTGAAGCCAGATCTGACTTTCCAGAAAGGCTCTGCCCTTCACTCACAAAGGACCCCTGGCATTGAAACAGCACGATAGGGGCATCAGCAACAAAGGTCAGGTAAACCAGCACCCCCTGGCTGCTTCATATGACTCCAGCTCTGCAAAGAGGCCACAAACCTGGTCAGTTAACCTGGCTTTACAGTCGCTGTGTGTCGCAGAGTGGTTCAAAGCAACCAGAGCGCACCTCTGAAGGTGGCCAATGGATAAACAGATGGATTGAGGACAGACATACAACAAGGAAACAGATTGTTCATTCCTGCTGCTGATTTACTATTACAAAGTCATAACCCCTCCCCTTCTGACATCAGGCTGGGCTCCGCAGCAGCTCGTTGGGATGTCACCCAACCCAGAGGGGAAGGCTGTAGGAGCTGCAACATTGTCTAGTGGGGAAAGCAAGGGGCTTGATGTGGCTTTGAGAACCTGGGACTGTAATCCCAGCTCTGCCACTGACTGGCCACATGCCCTTGGACACATCTCTTCCCCACCCAGTGCCTCAGTTTCCTCTCTGTGTAAAATCTTACCTACCCCATTCCTGTTAATACACTTCAGAATGTTAATACACCTATTAATACACTTCAGTCTTGTTCACAGTTGAATCATGTTGTTGACTCATATTCAATCTGGGATCCACCCTAACCCCTAGATCCTTTCCAGCAGTACGGTTGCCTCGCCAGTTATTCCCCAGTTTGTAGCTGTGCATTGGATTCCCCTCTGCCCCCCCTCCCCCAGGTGTGGTACTTCGCACTAAGCTTTACTGAATTTTATCTTGTTGATTCCAGACCCATTTGTCAAGGTAATTCTGGATTCTAATCTTGCCCTCCAAAGTGCTTGCAACCCCTCCCCACTTGGCATCATCTGCACATTTTAGATGCCTACTCTTCACTCCATATTAAATGATCACCAGCTCTGCTGGTTTCAAAGCCACCTGCATTAGAGAGTCAGTGAGCTGATCTAAAGCAGCGTGGAATCAGTGTAGCTGATTTACCATGCTGAGGGTCTGCCATGGAACATACATATGCCCCCTATACAGAGTTAGACCTTGATGAATGTCATAACCCCAAGGAGAATACACCCAGAGCTATATTTGCACACTCACTCTTTGTTTAAACATCAGTGGGACAAAAAATAAGACTGTGGAATAGATCTGATCCATGCCTGATTGCAGTGGGAGCTTTGGTGGTGCAAATACTGCAGGATCTAACTCAATAGTGTGAAGTAAGGGAGCATCAATATGTGTCTGTGACTAAAATAGCACCAAAGACATTCTACTTCAGTGTGCGTGACCCTGCCTACATGAAAGAAATTTGGGTCTGTATAACTATTTTGGTATATTATCAAATAAGCAATGGTGGTATAATTCCACTAGGCTGGGCTGGAATTATAGCAGTGGTATTAGATAGATAGATAGATAGATAGATAGATAGATAGATAGATAGATAGATAGATAGAT
>ML685913.1:341547-410576 GCA_007922175.1 Pelusios castaneus | reverse complement strand
TTTCTTTCTTTCTTTCTTTCTTTCTTTCTTTCTTTCTTTCTTTCTTTCTTTCTTTCACTACCACTTTCCCTACCTGACTTAGCAGAGCAAAGTACAAATTCTCTTGTAATGTTTTTTATTATATACTTGCCCATTCAACACAGATCACCTAAGAAAATAATGAAATTCCTCATAGCTAGTCCCTGAAGTTTTCTTAAAAAAAAATCACGATAATAATGAGAAAGACATACAGTAGTCTGAACAATAAAATCCATATTTCGGAGATGCAACAGATATCGGATAAAGCAAGCTTTAAAAAAAAAAAAAACAACCAAAACCAAAAAAACCCCAAAACACTCAGCTATACATCTGAAAAAAAATTACAAATATAATCTGAAATTTAACCTGCTCATTTTTTTTAAAAAAAAAAAGTTCACACTTTTTGATGTTTCTCTTGTATAATATTACTTTAAATCTGGATAATCTTTACTTCCTGGGGAGAGAATATGGCATTTGAAATTCTATGACATAAAAGTGCAAATAACTACAGAAACTAGTAGTAGAAAAAAATATAAAGATTCTTCTATCTCCCCACACACTAGCTCCGTGACTTGGCAATTCTGAGTAGGGTATTCCCTTTAAATGCAAAATGAATAGAGATAAAACAGCAGAAGGAATAACAAACACATATTGATATTAAATCAACGTGGCTGGGAGAAAAAGCTTCCCCTAACAGTACATGGTTTCTTTTCATCTCCACTGTCCACCCCCTATTTCTGGCTAATGAACATTTTTCCCCTGGTGTTTATAAGCATTTTCAAACCTTGGAACAATTTGTCTTTAAGCTTTTTATCCAGTATATCTGAAATCTTTCTGCAGCATTTGATGAGGATTAACGGCCCCTTATATCAGTAGGAATCTAATACAAACATCTAAATAAAAGAAAAATACATAATCCCAGGATATTTCTTCAGAAGAAAATGTGATCAGATCGCTTACTGGGATAATGATGTACTGGGCTTTATGGTGCGCCCCTCACACACACGCACGCACGCACACACACACACACAAATTTAAATAGGAAACTACATTCCAACAAAATAAATAAAGTATCTGTGTGTGTGTGTGTGTGTGTATGGACATATAAGATGTGTGTGTGTGTATATGGACATATAAGATGTGTGTGTGTGTGTGTGTGTGTGTGTGTGTGTGTATTTGAAGAAAATAAACAGGAAATTAAATTAAGTAACTAATTAACTAAATAAACAAATAAAAGATCTCTCTTTCTGTGTTTGTGTGTAGATAGGTAGCTGGAGAGGGGGTGTATGGGGATAGATAGAGAGACAGACATAAGTATTTAGCCATACCTGTATCTATGCACATCCTACTAACATTACATGGATTTTTAGAGGGATTCTCAGTTAGTTAAATGCCCTGGTTAATTTCTGCCGGGTAAAATGAACCCAATAGTTTGAAGGCCCCTTTCGGGGTATGATCTGTCCAGCCTCGGACAAAACTGGAGGCCAGGCAGTTACCAACTTTCCCCTCGTCGCTCTCAGTGGCTCTGGCGGGGAGCAGTCCTGGCCGTGGGGGACTTTATGCTGAAGCCGAACTAGTTAATTGGCTCTTTTCTGTTTGCCGGCGAGGATCCGACCAGTGACCGCCTGCTGCACAAACCACCCGAGTCTGGAGGATGCGCCGGGCCGGCCGGTCCTTCCTCCGAGCCACAGCCAAGGAGTGAGGGGTACCTTCCCACACCCGACCCGCGTCCAGGGGGAGCCAAGTGCTGATCCCCCCCCGGCCAATGTCAGGACCTCGGCAGTGGCGGGGAGATAGAGGGCGGGAGGGAAAGAAAGGCGAAGCGTTCAATGCCGGATCGGCACCAGCCTCTCTGGGACCCGAGCCCTGCGCCCCTGGTCCCCAGGGGGTCCCGCCCCGCTCCCGTGGGGCGCAGCTCAGGTTCCCCAAGCCAGGGGCTGAGCGGCTGGACAGGTCCCCGGCCCCTCGCTCCAGCTCCCCGCCCCCAGCTCAGGGAAAGGGAGCTCTGGGCTCCTCCTGGATGGAGGGACCCCCGGGACGGGCCCAGCCCTGGACAAGGCGCGGAGCGGAGCCCAGATGCTGCCCTGAGCCCGCCCCGTCACCATCGCCCTATTCCGGCGGTTGGGGGTCCGAGTGGGGCCCCCCGGAGGGACCCGGCCCCCCCCGCCCTCGTCACAGCACCGATCCCGGGCGCAGGAGCACCCCGTCGGGGTCTGAGCAGAGGGAGAGGGGCCGGTTCCCCCAGGGAAGGGACGCGACCCCCCGGTTCCCCCCCAGCGCCCCGCGATGGTTATCAAGGGTCGATCGCCCCGCCGCCGCTGCCGAACAGGGTCACTCGGGTCTGGGGAAGCCAGAGGGAAAAATCCGCCCCCCCCCCAAGTTCCTTTCTAAACGCGGGCCACGGAAACTTCCCACTGCCGAGTCCCCCCATCGCCCCCGGGCAAAGCAGGACCCCGGCAGGCCCTTTCCCCGGGTGCCCCGTCTTGGAGCCAGATTTCACTGTCTTGCCGAGAACCGATTCCCAGCCCCGACGGCCCGCAGGATCTGGATCGGGACCGCTGCCCAGGGGGCGCTATGGTGCCGGGGGAGGGGGGGAATCACCTGGGCAGGAGCTTGAGAAAGGGGCTTTGAGATGCTCTGTCCCTGCCCAGGTGGTAGGTGCTTGAGGCAGGGCTGGGAGCCCCCTTTTTGCCCAGGGGCATTGGCTGTGCCCCACCCTGCTCCCCAAAGGTCTATTTACCGTACAGAGCCGCCTCCTCCGGGTGCGAGCCCAGGGGCTGGGCACTGTAGGGAGCCGGTGGCTGCTCCAGTCTGCTGGCCTCGCCCAGGCTGGCAGCACCGCTTTTGCTGGCCATGGGGCTGGGCACCTGCAGGGGGCCCAGGAGCGAGTCCTGATCCCTGCTAAATCCCAGGATCACGTCGATGCTATGCACACGCCCTGCACCCCCTGCGCCACTCCCGCAGCCCTTGAGCAGCACCTGCTGCTGCTGCAAGACCAGGGGGACAGCAGGGGGCTGTAGGGCCTCTGCCTCCAGCAAGTTCATGGGGCCCTCCTTTAAGGCCAGGTGCATTCAGATGGGGAGGGGGGGGGGTTGGCAGGGCTATGGGGAGGAGGGAAGAGGGCCTACAAGGCTGGATGGGCTGGAGTTGGGGTGTCTGCTGTGGGTGAGTGGATGAAAGGGTGAGGCGGCTCTTTTGATGTGTGGGGTGAGTGGTTGTGGGGATGAGTGAGGTGGGGTGTGCTGGTGTGTGGGGCAAGGTGGGCAGGTGGCTAGCCAAAGCAAGGACAGCCAGCCCCCCTCCTGGCACCGTCTCTGTCTCTCTTTCACCCTCTTCTCATTTGCGCAGCTCTTTGCATCTGCAAGGAAAGAAGAGAGAGAAGAGGAGAAGGAGGGTGAGGAACATGCTGGCCCCTTGGAATCAGCAAGGACCCAGCCACTGTCCATGGCTGTTACCCACCCTTTTGGCCCATAGATACAGCAGCACCAGGTTCCCAGGACAGCAGCATTCCCCAGGGTCCCTCCCTGGCTGAGGCTGTGCTGGAGGAGCCAGGCCGTCTGCCTTCCCCCATCTGCATGCCGACCTGTCCACAGCCTGTCCCTACAGGCTGGTCCACCGTTGGGCCTGGTCTCTCCCTGTGCAGCCTAAAGACCCCTCTGCCCTCCTGCTTGGGGGGTGGATGGGAACTCAGGCCATCTGTTAGAATAGGCTTGAGGTGGTGTGAATGGCACAAGGAGCTGTAGACTGCCCAGAGGACAGATCTCCCTATCTGCCTTGTGATGCCCCCTGATGCCCATGAACCCACATGGTGAGGGCAGATGTGGCGATGGGAGGAGGAGGAGGGTATTGGCCCTGAGGGTCTGGATTTGGCTTGAGTCTCTCCTGCTCCCATCAACTGGGTCCAGAGCAGAGACTTCTTTGTGTGTTTGTCTTTGAAGGGGTCGTGTGTAGGGCTCATTGCCTGTCAGGCCATGTGCTGGTTTGTGGGGGAGTGTTCCTGTTTAAGTGGTGCGGTGTTTGTGTAGCATGTGTTTACGTGGCTTCTGTGCATGTTTGTTTGTGAGGCCTGTGTGTGTTTGTTTGTGTGGCCTTGCTGCCTGTGTGTCCGTTGTCCTGTTTGTGTGCAGTGTGTGGTGGTGTATATGTGTTTGTGAAGTGCATGGGGAGGGAGAGAGCCAGTTCCCTGATTGACAGTTTCCTGTATACTGTGCCCAAGGCACCCTGTTCTGCTGGGGAACGGCCCAGCACCTGGATGCTCTGTTCTACGCCTGCTTCCATGGTGGGGTCATCTCCACCCTCTAACGTCTAGGAGTGTGAATCCTGGGACAAGGCAGCTGTTAGAGCAGGAATGGGACTGTTTACTGGCTGGGGTTAGCATGGGCCCGTCTTCTAAGACAAACAAAAATAATGACTAAAAAACCCTAAACTAATAAAGGGGGGAAATGCCTATGATCTAGGAGTCTCCTGCAATGTGAGCTGAGGGAATGGGCAGGCAGGTGGAGCAAACTCACTAGAGAGTATGGATGGGATGGGATAGGGGGCTAGGAGTGCATGTTCCTCTGATTTCCCCTAACCTCCCAGCATCTCTGCTTTAGCCATACACACAACAAGCAAAGAGTAAACCCAGTAAGAAATAACCAAAGGAAAGAATGAGAATAAATAATCCCACGGAGTATGAATAAAATAAACAAGGAATTAAAAGAATAACAGCTATATAAATAGTGAAATAAAACTAGAGGAGAGACTGAAACATAAGGGAATAAAGAGGGGAGTAAATCAGAAAATAAATAGTAACAAACAAACTATACAGTAACATTTAATAATGCCTAAAAAGGAAGAACAAACATCCAGTTAGCTCTCAGTCTATCCTTGTACACACCCACCTATCTGTGGAGCCACCTGGGTTTGGCCCTCTGTTTGAAATAACCCCTTTCTCCATTATGTTTTTAAATCCTAGAGAGCTATTAATGATGATGCTGATGGTTCCTCTGGGAAATGTGGCCCTTACTCCTGTTTCTGATAGAATTGTGCCAGTATGAAAAAATAAGGTTTTCATTTATACCTCTGTTTTATTTTTGAGATGCGGAGATCCTGTTGGGTCTCCCGTGTCACACACTCCTCTCCTTATTGGCCCCCATGCCCTTCTGAGGCCTGGTCTCACATTTTCAGCCTTTCCTTTTCATTTATGTCACTTTTGTTAGAAAGATCATTCTACCCATCAGAAATAAAAAGGCCCCTCAACCTCATAAACTCAGGTGACTGTGGAAATGAGCAGAGGTGACGGAGTGCACAGATCCTGCAACCTTTGCTAAGGCAGAACACCCACTGGAGTCAGGAGACAGGTTTGGGCTCTGACTATAATGCATAACCCAACCATCTCCCTTCGAAACATTCCATCTACCAGTCCAATCCCTGTTAGCAAACCAATTTCAATAAAAAAAAAGGAAACCTCCAAATAAATTTAGGGGGGATGTTTTTCAAGAATCACTCCTAGAATTCTGAAGGAGTCTTAATTGGATTCATTCCACTAAAAGAGCTGATTTTGATTTCCCATCTCGGTCTTTGGTGGATCCTGATATTTCATTATAAACTCCATGATCACAGCAGCAATTTTTCATTTTAAGTGCTTAAGCTTTAAGACTGTAATGAAGGAAACTGCAAAGACACAAAATCTCTCGGGGATTTGCCTCTGTTTTGATTTATTCTTGAATACACTTTCATTGCTCCACAATTTTGCACAGGAATGGGGTTATCTGCTACCCATCTTTTAAAAAAATGAATACACTTTGAAACTATTGAGAGCATTTTTTTCACGCTGAGACAAAGGTTGGAAAGAAACCATGAATAAAACAATTGAACTGTCTCTTTGCAGCTTGTTAGACAAATGATTGGGATTTCTGGGGATTTTTACACCAAAACTTTTGAAGTTTCACATAAACGCAAAGAAAGAAAAGCAAAAGGAAGTAGGGGACAGAAGAGGAAATAGAAAAAGAAGAAAAATGTAACAAAAGATAGAAAAAAGAAAGACTGACAAATGCCAGTCTGTTTCAGCTTTGTTGACAAACTCAGAATAGGTGATTGTACCCGGTTGCTTTTCTTAAGAAGAAAAGAAAGCCAAAACATCCAGGGGTCTGGCTTCTTATTTGCATGAACTGTCTCTAGCAGGTGAATGTAGTGGGGGAGACAGTGGGCCAGATTCTGCCCTCTGATCCCTAGATGTAAACCAGGGGGGAGCCAGTGGAAGTCAATGATGGAGTTACTCCAGTGTGAGGGGGAGAAGTAAGCCACAGTTTTTAATGCTACTTTCCTTCTGATTTCTAGGCCCATTTTATACCCCTTCTGCCCCAGACGTTCTCCCTCCACAACCCCCTCTGCGTGGCGTGAGCAGTGACCGCCACGGCACCTGTGCTTCGTTCCAGAGCTCTATTTCTTTTTCGGCATCTCTCCCCCACCTCTCTCTCTTGAATTAGAGGAAAACAAAATTACCTGCAGGGCCCCACTTGGATTTTCCAGGCGTATTTAACTTTGAAGGTCCCTCCTGGAAAGCAAACAAGCGGCTCAACCTCGCCAATCTCGCAGCTTGGCAGCCAAAGTTCCCTCTAGTCTCCTTATTTGTCACAGAACCACCTCACTAAAGCTCGAGAGAATCTTTATTTAGTCTTGCAGATGTCACCGGGCCCTGCAGATTGGAAATGAGTCCAGAGGATTAAGGCGAGGTCATTAATTGGAGGCCTTCCCCTTTAAGAATGATTGACAGTTACTTTCTGGACAAGTAATTGCTCTAAATGTCCCTCCAGTTCAAGGGAGGGGGAGAACTCTAATGATGGACAAAGACGGAACTGCCTTCCCCACTCAGATTGTCTCCCCTACAAAGGCGTCCTGCTGGAGTTTTCCTTGTAATCCCCTCATTACTGAAGAGGAAAAGAATTAGAAACACAGAGCGAAGAGAAGAAAGGCAGAGGGGACTGCACCAGGAGAAAGAGAAACAATTTGATTTGCCCTTTTTAGCAGCCCTGAGGTTTGGCCAGGGGAAGTTCACTGACTCAGGTCTTCAACACAGCCCTCTGGGGGGAGGCACGCCCCCCCACCCGCCTGCTCCTTGCTGAGCACGAGGTCACGAGCTGGGTTCATGCCATAAGCAGGACAATTTAGCAGCCTGGGCCTAAGGAGGAAGAGTGGCTGGGTCACTAAAGGACATGTGCTTGGAGCTGCAGCTGTGTTAGGTTCAAACCCTGCCTCTCATGAAGGCTCCTGGGTAAAATATCTGCTCCCTCTAGAGGCTCCATTTCGGGAGTGTTACTGGGCTAGAACCAGGGCTGGATCCACACTGGGGCTGCACCCCTGGGCCCCCTCTGCGCTGCAAAGATCTGGCCCCATTCAGCCTGGTACAGTGTTGGCTGGGTTTGGGGGACACGGGGAGGGGCCCGGCCGGCTCCCTGGGGCAAGAGGCCTTGGGCCATGGTGCTCCTGGGCCCTGGCAGGGCGAGTCTGCATGTGGGGCTGTACTTGGGTGGGGTTGGGGTGTGGAGTGTCTGGTGGGGGCATGCCAGGGTCAGGAGTGCTGCTGGGGCTCTGCATGGCTCAGGCTGGCCTGGCTGCTCCCCTCTACCAGGGCCTGGCATGGTGGCCCAAGAGTGCTCCTGGCCTTGGCATATTGCTGCCAGAAGCCACCAACAGCACCCTGGACCTGCTGGGGCAGATCAGTCAGCTGAGAGGCGGGTTGGGAGAACAGTGGCCCACGGCCGCAGGGCCCGAGCGCTGCCCCCGTCCCGCAGCGTTGAGCACTGTCCTGCCCCCAGGTGTGTGGATGGGGGGCACAACAGAGGGCAGCCCCGGACTGCCACAGGCCTTAATACAGTCCTGGGCAGACCTCATAACAGCTGCCCTTATGATGGGGGGACCACAGGCTGTTTCATTCCCATCCCTGCCCCTCAAAACATGACTGGTCCTGAGGGGTGTGGGCTATTCCCCACTGAAAGTCAGAAGCATAAGAGGCCTGCAGAGCGCTCTCTCCTGTCAGGGGATCCCCATCAATCCAGGGTGGGCGCAGAGCTGGATTAAGGCAAGGGCTGTAGGGGCTGCAGCCCCTGGCCCCAGCCTAAAGGGGGGCCCCATGGCCCCCCCAAAATATGGCCCAAACCTGAGTGGCTGGCTGGCTGCTGCTGCTGGTCACTTTCAGCCTGCCAGCCAGCCCGCCCCTGCCCCTGCCCCCCAGCACAGGGTGGGGGACACAAGGGTGGCCCCGCCTCCCCCCCCAGGACTTGATCTGGCCTTTGGTGTTGATCAGGAGGAACAGGGTCCTGCAAGCCAAGGCTACTCTCATCTCTGGGTAGCTGAAATGTGGGTCCCCCTGCACTTTGGCATCTCTGCACAGATGGCTTCCCCTGAGCACCATGCGCATGGGTGGCTGGTCCTTGGGGATGGGAGGAGAAACGGAGGCAGGTCACCCACAGTTAGAGGAATGTTGTCTATCACATCACAGAGTGAGGGAAGTACCATGTCCACGTGTCCCCAGCTGACATACAGAACCCTTTACTACAGCTCAAACACTGTCACCTGTGCCAGGTACCAATCCCCCAATGGCTTCGTACCAACTCCACGCCCATCCTCCATGCAAACACACACAGAGCCCCACACATATACTGTCCCCATGCTCACCACCCCAATGCTCACAAACCTACTCCATGCCCATTCCCCCATGGCACACACCCCTACACATACATCTCCCAGGGCATATTCCTACTCCTTAGGCCCATACATCCCCCTCACCCCATCTCCCCCAAGCCACATACACCAGCCCTCCAAAGATTTCTTCCCACAACAGGGTGGGGCTGCCCTTGGTAATCACAGTGATCTGCCTGGGAAAATCGACCCTAAGAGGGAGCAGCAACAGACCAGGGAGGAAGGGCTGGGAAGTGGTTAGGGGCACGGGTCTTTAGAGACCAACATTCAAATCCCTCCTCTACTACAGACTCCCTGTGGGACCTCAGCGCCTCACCCGTTAACTGGGGTAATAGCATTGCCCTGCCTCCCAGGGGATAGGGAGATTTCAGGTTTCAGAGGGATTGGCTAATGGGGCGGGTGGGGCGTACAACTACCCAGGAGCCGTTGTGATCTAATGGCTGGAGATGGGACACTAGATGGGGAAGGCGAGAGTAACTACAGAGGTTTCTTTCCCAGGTGTTGGCTGGTGACTCTTGTCCAATACCCAGTATCTCACCAATCACCATATCTGGGGTCAGGAAGGAATTTTCTCCCAGGTCAGATTGGCAGAGTCCCTCAGAAGGTTTCGTCTTCCTCTGCAGCCAGGGGTACAGGTCACGCCCAGGTGTAAAGTAGTGTCAATGGTGGATCCTCTGTCACTTGAGGTCTTTAAACCATTAAACCCAGAGGTTCAGGGTCTGTTACAGGAGCGGGTGGGTGAGGTTCCGTGGCCTGCGTCAAGCAGGAGATCAGATGAGATGATCTCTTCTGACCTAAAGTCGAGGAATCTATGTGGCCGATCAACCTGGCTTGAGATTCGAACCCTCCCAACACGCTGCTCACAGATGCTCGCTGGTGACTCAGTACCAAAGGGGAGGGTGAACCCACACCGTTCACTGGTGTGTAGCCATTCCGTGCCCAGTGACAGCTGTGATTATCCTGCACTGGACAGCTGCTGCTTCCGCCCCTCTCCAGTGTCTTTTCCCTGACAGCAGAGATGGCTCCATGCCACCCACCTGCCCTGAGGAGGAGCTTGCTGCCTTCTCATACCCAGCTGTCCCAGCCCTTTCCCTGTCCATGGCTGTCATTCATCAGCATCTCTCCAGAGTCCCTCAAGGGGAATAGCCCGTTGGCTGCCTACATGGGCAGGGTTTATTGGCATGTGTTTTCACTAGAACCAAGGCAGAGTAACTCGCGAAGGTTTGTGGCCCCACAACTTTGGCTATGCTGGTTAGGCCACTTCCCTTGTGAAATCTGGACAGCCCTGTGCCGTTGGGACACCTGTGCAGCACCATGGGCAGACTTCAGTAAGACTTTTGATGCGGTCTTGCATCATCTTCTCATTAACGAACTAGGGAAATAGATGGACCTAATATAAGATGGGTGCAAACTGGTTGGATAACTGCGCCCAGAGAGTAGTTATCAATGATTCACAGTCATGCTGGAAGGGCATAGCGAGCGGGGTACTGCAGCGATCGGTTCTGGGTCCGGTTCTCATCAGTGATTTAGATGATGGCATACAGAGTACACCTGTAAAGTTTGCAGATGATACCGAGCTGGGAGGGGTTGCAAGTGCTTTGGAGGACAGGATCACAATTCAAAATGATTTGGACAAACTGGTGAAATGGTCTGAGGTAAACAAAATGAAATTCAATAAAGACAAGTGCAAAGTACTCCCCTCAGGAAAGAAAAATCCATTGCACGTGTACAAAATAGGCACTGACTGCCTAGGAAGGAGTACTGCAGAGAGGGATCTGGGTGTCATAGTGGGCCACAAGCTAAATATGAGTCAACAGTGTAATGCTGTTGCAAAAAAAGCAAACACCATTCTGGGATGTATTAACTGGACTAGTTTACGTAAGACAGGAAAAGTCTGGAAAAGAGGAGACTGAGAGGGGACATGATAACAGTTTTCAAGTACCTAAAAGGTTGTCACGAGGAGGAGGGAGAAAAATTGTTCTCCTTAACCGCCGATGATAGGACAAGAAGCAATGGACTTAAATAACAGCAAGGGAGGTTTAGGTTGGATATTAGGAAAAAATTCCTAACTGTCAGGGTGATTAACCACTGGAATAAGTGGCGTAGGCAGGTTGTGGAATCTCCATCATTGGAAGTTTATAAGAGCAGGTTAGACAAGCACCTGTCAGGGATGGCTTAAGAGGGTATTTGTCCTACCATGAGTGCAGGGAACTGGACTCGATGACCTCTCATGGTCCCTTCCAGTTCTACAATTCTATCCCCTAGTGCAATGTCCCACCCCAGGCTTGATGCATGATGAGATTTTTCTCACCTTGCTTTGTGGGTTGCCCACCGGAACTGACTGGCATTTCTGAACGGGGGATCAAACTAAACAAACTGCCCTGACTCCTCTCCTGGCATCCCATGATTCATCCAAGCCATGTTCAAACTGCAGTCAGGCAGCATGGGAAAAACCCTGCTGAGGGCCATGATCCTGGCTGGCATTAATACAAGCAGGCTGTTCCATGTGTATTGGCAACCAGCTAAGTGGGTGGGGAGGCTGCTGTGGTGATGCCAGGATGATACAGCGAGGGAATGAGGGGCAGGAGGATGACACTGAGCAGTTAATATCCTGGAGCAGCTTCTGTCAGTGGACTGCTGCTTCTGAGCAAGGCCAGCTGGCACTGGCTGGTGGGCAGGGTAGTGCTTTGGATCTGGAAGACCAGCAGTGGCTGCAGAACTTCACAATGACAAAGGCCACTTTCCTAGAGATCTGTACGGAGCTCATGCCAGAGCCACAGCTGCTTCACACCTATGTAAGAGCTCCCCTCATCTCGGAGAAGCACGTGGCCATCTGGAAGCTCGCCAGCCTGTAGCTAACCAGTTTGGAGTGGGGAGATTAGTTGTCAGATGTGCCCAGCTCCTTAAGTCAAATTAAAGAAAAACACCTCATTTTAATTCGAACTAGAGCTTAAGTCGACTTCTTCAGTCGACTTAAGCCAGTGTGGATGCCTTAAGTTGATTTGGTCGACCTAGGGCGGGGGGGACAAGGGAGCCCTGCATGGCTCCCTGGCAGAAGCGAGCCATCGTGGCTCCCTTGACCTCTGGGGAGCCCCTGCTCCCTTCTCCCCAGACCCATGGCTTCCCTGCCAGTGGAGCCGTGGTCCCAGGGAGAAGGGTTCCCCAGCCAGGGCTCCAGCGGGAGGGGATCCCCTGCTGGAACCCTGGTTGGAGAGCCCTGGGGGCTCCCTTCTCCCCGGGAAGCCGCTCGCGGCTCGTCCCGGGGAGAGCCAGTCCCATGCTGGGCTGATTCTCCCCAAGCGGTCCTGGGGAGAAAGGAGCACGGGGCTCCCTTCTGGCTGGGACAATGGGGTTCCAGGGAGAAGGGAGCCCTGTGATCCCTTTTCCAGGACCATGCTCCAGCGGATAGGGAAACCCCGGGGATCCGCTAGTAGCTGGAGGGCCGTGCTGGCATGGCCCTCCAGGCGATAGGGAATCTCCAAGGTTTCCCATCAGCTGGAGCATGGGGCCGACAATTGCTAGCCCTGCACTCCAGCTGACAGGGGAAACCCCGGGGATCCCCTATCCGTTGGAGCGTGATCCCAGAGAAGGGACCACAGGGCTCCCTTTTCCCCTGGACCCCATTGTCCTGGCCAGAAGGGAGCCCGCGGCTCCTTTCTCCGGGAGCCGGGAGAACTGGCGGCAGCTTGCCGGTCTCTGGGACAACCAGCCCTGCGGAGGGATGGCTCTCCCCATCCACTAGCGGCTTGCCTGTCTCAGAGAGAGCCAGCCCCCCCCCCCTCTTCTGGACAAGCCCCTTAGCCTTGGAGCCTCCGCTCCCCCTTGACCTAACCAGGCGACTTAGAAAGTCTAGGGCGGACTCTCTAGGTGGACTTCATAAGGTCATCTTTAAGTCGAAGTTAGAGTCTTGTGTAGACTCTTTAAGTCAACTTAATAAAGTCGACCTAAGTTTCTAAGTGTAGACATAGCCTTAGAGAGAGAGCAGGACTGTATAGCCTGATGGTTAGAGAGTTCAACCGGGCTGTGGGTGACTCAGCGTCCAGCCCCCCTGCTCCAATCACTCTTTAATTAACCCCTCAGTGATGCTGCCCAGGGTTGTGAGGTGCCTCCCCCAAACCTGTCCTGCATGTGAAGCAGTTTGTCTGGCCCCACTGTGGCTCAGCTCCCTGAAACCACCAGCCTCTGGCAACACAAGCCCTGCCTTGCTTTCTCTGTCCGGCAGTGACAAGCGCACACCAAGCCCCGAGTGCTCGGAGTGTTCCCTGCAAGGTCCAGCCCCTCATCCGCTGACCACTCACAGTTCGGCTCTTCCCAAAGGAACAGAACACACTAGTGGTAAGATCAGCTCAGGACCCACGCTGGGCTTAGCACCACAGCTCTTAAACATCCTGATAGTGAGAATAGGTCTCAGGCCTTGCCTATGCTACATGCTGAACGTTATCTGGCCAATCAGAAAGGGCTATAATTACAATGCTGGCGCCTATTCAGGGCAAGGAGTCTGCCACTGGAGCACGTCCACAGCTGGTGCTATGGGATCAACAGGGAGAGCAGTGCGCTGGGGGCAGTTATCCCACGGTACAATTCGCCTCCTTCTGCAGCTAGGAGTTATGGGAAGGAGGAGTGTATCGTAGGGGCTGAGGGCTCAATGTCCCATGATGCTTTTTTTTCCATCCTGTCATTCCATGGGTTTCTGGCTGCATTTTGTGGCTTTTTTCAACAGCCCCTGTTTACTGTGTGCCCTCACCCTCTGTCTGAAAGGATGGATCCTGGTCAGCTCCTCTTTTGTCAGTCTTCTGAACACATTACTGATGGTCACGCAGTATGTCATGAGTTCCCAGTGTGAGCAAGAATCGAAGGGGCCTGACTTGTTGTGTGCTGTGCCAAGAAGCAACACCGGATTACCTATGTAGTCAAATTCCAAAGGGGTAGCCGTGTTAGCCTATTGTAGAAAGACAACAGAGTCCAGTGGCACTTTTAAAGACTAACAGATTTGTTTATCGCATGAGCTTTCATGGGAGAAAATCCCACTTCGTCAGATGCTTTGAAGATGGGAAAGTTACGGAATGGGAGGAAATTAAATGCAGGGACATAGGATCAGGTAAGGCTGTAACAGCAAATCAAAATAGGTGTTAGGATTCAAACACTGGGGAACAGCACATAGAGGAGAGTGAGGTCAAATCACTTGTTGTAATGCGAGAAAAATCCATAGTCCCTGTTTAACCCCAAAACAACTGAGTCAAATTTGCATATAAGTTCGAGTTCTGCAGTTTCTCTTTGAAGCTGTGATTTGTTATTCATCTGTTTCAACACAGCTATTAACAAGTCATCAATGGAGTGAGCAGGGAGATTGAAGTGTTCCCCTATTGGTTTTGTAGTGTTGCAATTTCTGATGTCAGATTTGTGTCCATTGATTCTTTGGCGCAGAGACTGTCCTGTTTGTCCAATATATAAGGCAGAGGGGCATTTCCGGCACATGATGGCATAAATCACATTGGTGGATGAGCAGGTGAACGAGCCCTTGATGGAGTAGGTGGCTTGATTAGGCCCTGTGATGGTGTCATCAGTGTAGATATGAGGGCAAAGTTGACAGCATGGTCTGTTGCAGGCATATGTTCCTGCTTGAGTGTTTCTGTTGTATGATCTGTAGTTGCTGGTAAGTATCCTTTTAAGGTTAGGGGGCTGTCTGAAAGCAAGGAGAGGTCTGTCTCCTAAGGCTTGAGAGAGTGAGGGATCATCTTGTAAAATAGGCTGTAGATCTTTGATGATGTGTTGAAGAGGTCTGGCTTGGGGGTTGTAGGTGGTGACCAGTGGCGTTCTGTTGTTGTTTTTCATGGGCTTCTCCTGCAGTAGTTGACTTCTGGGTACCCGCCTGGCTCTGTCAATTTGTCTCTTCACTTCTGCGGGTGGGTACTGTAGTTTTAAGAATGCCTGGTAGAGATCCTGAAGGTGTCTGTCTCTGTCTAAAGGGTCAGAGCAAATGCGGTTATATCTTAGGGCTTGACTGTACACAATGGATCGTGTGGTGTGTCGAGGATGAAAGCTCGAGGGATGTAGGTAACTATACCGATCAGTAGGTTTGCGGTATAGGGAGGTCTTTATGTGCCCATCGCTAATTTGCACTGTCGTGTCCAGAAAGTGGATCTCTTGTGTGGAGTGTTCCAGGCTAAGTTTGATTGTGTTGTGGAAATTGTTGAAATCTCTATGGAAATCTTCAAGGGCATCTTTACCATGGGTCCAGATGATGAAGATGTCATCAATATAGCGTAGGTAAAGTAGAGGTGCTTTGGGATGAGATGTGAGGAAACGTTCTAAATCGACCATAAAGATGTTGGCATATTGTGGGGCCATGCGGGTACCCATAGCAGTGCCACTGACTTGAAGGTATAAATTATCTTCAAATCTGAAATGGTTGTGGGTGAGTACAAAGTCACAGAGGTCAGCCACAAGTTTAGCTGTGTCACCGTCTTGGATAGTTCTTCTAATAGCTTGTAATCCATCCTTGTGTGGGATGTTAGTGTAAAGAGCCTCTACGTCCATAGTGGCCAGGATGGTATTTTCTGGAAGACCATCAATGGATTGGATTTTTCTCAGGAAATCTATAGTGTCTCTCAGATAGCTAGGTGTATTGATAGCATAGGGTCTTAGGAGAGAGTCCACATAGCCAGATAATCCTGCTGTAAGCGTGCCAATGCCTGAGATGATGGGGCGTCCGGGTTTCCTCTTTTATGTATTTTTGGTAGTAGATAGAATATCCCTGGACGGGGTTCTGGCGGTGTGTCTGTCTTGATTTGTTCTTGTGCTGCTTTGGGGAGTTTCTTGAGTAGGGGTTGTAGTTCCTTTTGGTATTCCTCAGTGGGGTCAGAGAGGAGTTGTTTGTAGAACGTTCTATTGGACAGCTGTTTATAAGCCTCCTGATCGTAATCCGATTTATTCATGATGACGACGGCACCTCCCTTGTCAGCCTCCTTAATAATAATGTCAGAGTTGTTTCTGAGGCTCTGGAGGGCATTATGCTCTGCATGGCTGAGGACAGTCTCTGCGCCAAAGAATAAATGGACACAAATCTGACATCAGAAATTGCAACACTACAAAACCTGTAGGGGAACACTTCAATCTCCCTGCTCACTCCCTTGACGACTTGTTAATAGCTGTGTTGAAACAGATGAATAACAAATCACAGCTTCAAAAAGAAACTGCAGAACTCAAACTTATATGCAAATTTGACTCAGTTGTTTTGGGGTTAAACAGGGACTATGGATTTTTCTCTCATTACAACAAGTGATTTGACCTCACCTTCCTCTATGTGGTGTTCCCCAGTGTTTGAATCCTAACACCTATTTTGATTTGCTGTTACAGCCTGACCTGATCCTATGTCCCTGCATTTAATTTCCTCCCATTCTGTAACTTTCCCATCTTTAAAGCGTCTGACGAAGTGGGATTTTCTCCCACGAAAGCTCATGCGATAAATAAATCTGTTAGTCTTTAAAAGTGCCACAGGACTCTGTTGTCGGATTACCTATGTCACTCATGGAGCACCTGCACACAGTGGACTGCCTCTTTTAGGAGTGTGAAATGAGCACGAGTGGAGGGATCACATCGTTATGCAGGGCTGGGATGATGAGCAGTGACTGCAGAACTTTAAAATGCATAAAGCTGCCTTCATAGAACTGTGTGTGCAGCTTGCCCCTGCCCTGCAATGTAAGGACTCCAGAATAGGAGCTGCCTTTTGGGGAGAGAAGTGTGATGATCGCCATATGGAAACTGGCAACTCCAGGGTGCTGCCTGTAGGTTGCAAATCAGTTTGGAGTTAGGAAAGACTGCTGGTGCATTACTGCAAGTGGGCACGGCCATTAAGCACAGTCTGCTATGAAGGACTGTGAGTCTTGGAAAGACGCATGAAATAATGGCTGGCTTTGCAATGGGATTCCCTAACTATGACAGGCGATAAATGGCACCCATATCCCAATTTTGACCCCAGATCATCTTGCGACGGAGTACAACAGAAAGGGTTAATTCTCTGTGGTCCTGCAGGTGCTTGTGGATCATTGACCTCAGTGCTGGTCAGTCAGGGAAGTGCATGATGCACTCATTTTCTGGAACACTGGCCTATACGGAAAGCTGCAAGTAGGGACTTTCTTCTCAGATCAAAAGATTCCAATGGGAGATGTTAAAATGCCCATACTGATCATGGGAGACCCAGCCGACCCCTTACTGCCATGGCTCATGAAGCCTTATGGGCCACCGAGACATCTGCAAGGAGCGCCTCAGTAACAGGCAGCACATGTGCCAAATGACCATTGAATGTACATTTGGCAGATTAAAAGCTTGCTGACGCTGCCTTTATGGCAGGTTAGATCTAAATGAGGAAAATATTCTCATGGTATAGACGCTTGCAGGGTGCTCCATATTTGTGAAGCTAAGGGTGAAAAGTTTCCCCCTAGGTGAAACACTGAGGCGGACTGACTAGCAGCTGAGTTTGAGCAGCCAGATATCAGGGCTATTAGAGGGGGAGGGGGCTGCTATTTGAATCAAGGAGGCTTCAGGGAACCGTTTTGACAAAGCACAGCAGTAAGATGTCTTTCTATACAGCACTGTGCCATGCTCTGATCAATCAGCTTACATGAAAATTTGGATGATTCCTGAACGTGATTTGTGCTCTGCAAATGACCCAGTGTCCACTGTGTATCAATTCCAGCAGCAACTGCCATGGGAAGGAGCCAAATAAAGATCGCTTATCTTTCAGAGAGTATGTCTTTATTAAATAATAATGAACAACACACAAACTGCAGGGCTGGAAGGGAGTAAGCAGTGAGGGGCAGTGTGGGCTATCACAGCTGGGTATAACTCCAGCTATCATTTTGGAAGCCAAAATGAGTCAAGCCAAGCCAAAGGGGTGGAGTGAATGGGCTACTAGACAGGCTGGGATGTGGGAAGGAATGTGTAGGTGGAGTCTGGGGAGGGCATGGTAAGTAGATCTGTATTGGCTGCAGAGGGAGGAGTTCAAGCAGTCATGAATTCTGTTTGCAACATTATTTGTGACTTTAACAGCTCCATTTGTTCCTCCGTGGATTTTATCATCTATTCATGTCCTGCTAAAACTCACTCCTGGTTCTTCCTCGTCTCCTGTCTATTTATTCTGGGATTTTCATTTACAGTCTGTCTCCATGTCCTGTGTTCTTGATTTTTCGCCTCTGAGGATTGGCGCGCCTCCTGTAACATTTCCTCTTCACTCCTCTGTGGTTGCTTTCTTAACAGGCAGAGACCCTTTGCTAGTGAAGGGGGTATCCCTGAAGCCCACATCTGTAGAAGCACCAGAAACAGTGAACAGAAGTGTTATTCTTAGTGCACTAAAAGCCTTGAATCATTACAATAAAATACACCTCTTTCTCACCATCACCTGGTAAAAGCACAGCTCCATGAACATCCAGAACACGGTGAGTTCTGCTCTGAAGGGGGGCTCACAAGATGGGGAAAAGGGTCTTGCTCATTGTTAAGGGAATTGTTGCAGACAACTAGGGACAATTTGCAATATGTGCCACCATTTTCCATAGGCTGGGCCATAGCGGCCAATGTCTCATTCTTCAGAGTAAGCAGGGATGCTAGGGTTCATCTCCTTCATGAGAGCAGCTTCAGATCGGGTCCATAGGCTGCTCACCTGTGTGCCACTTTGATTCCTGCATAGGTGATTGTTGATTTGCACAAGAGAGTTTCCTACAATAGGGGAAGAAAAAAAGCAGGTCTGCTGAGGAATCTCTGGCAGAGGATTGGTGAGTACCTCCAGGAAATTTTCCTAGAGATTTCTCTGGAGGATTCCTGTGAAATCTTGCTATGTCTACACTGGCAAGTTAGTTCGAATTAAGGAAGCTTAATTCGAACTAACTTAAGCCATGGCTACACTAGGCTTTCATTAGTTCGAATTAAGGGCTTCCTTAATTCAAACTAATAAATTCGAATATGCTATTCGAACTAAGGGTTAATTCAAAATAGTTAATTCGAATTAACCAATGTGGCCATGTTAGTTTGAACTAATTGCTTAGTTTGAACTAACTGGCCCATTGAACTCAATACAATTCACTAATTCGAACTAAGCAAGTGCCATGAATGGCACTTGCTTAGTTCAAACTAAATTTTGCTAGTTCGAATTAATTAGTTCAAATTAGTTGGTTCAAATTAACTAATTCAAACTAACTTTAGTAAGTGTAGACATAAGTGAGAAAGTTTTTCCTAATATCCAACCTCAACCTCCCCACCTGCAACTTGAAACCATTGCTCCTTGTTCTGTCCTCTGTTACTACTGAGAACAGCCTAGCTCCCTCCTCTTTGGAGCACCCCTTCAAGTAGTTGAAGGTTGCTATCAAATCCCCCCTCAGTCTTCTCTTCTGTAGACTAAATAAGCCTAGTTCCTTCAGTCTTTCCTCATACGTCATGTGCCCCAGTCCACTAATCATTTTTGTTGCCCTCCGCTGGGCTCTTTCTAATTTGTCCACATCATTTCCGTAGTGGGGAGCCCAAAACTGGACACAGTATTCCAGATGCGGCCTCACCAGTGCCAAATAGAGGGGAATAATCATGTCCCTCGATCTGCTCTCCACACTCCTACTGATGGAGCCCAATATGCTATTGGCCTTTTTGGCAACAAGAGCACACTGTTGACTCACATCCAGCTTCCAGTCCACCATAACCCCCAGGTCCTTTTCTACAGTGCTGCTACTTAGCCGATCGGTCCCCTGTCTGTAGGAATACATGGGATTTTTCTGTCCTAAATGCAGGACTTTGCACTTGTTGAACCTCATGAGATTTCTTTTGGCCCAATGCTCCAGTTTGTCTAGGTCTCTCTGAATCCTGTCCCTGCCCACCAGCGTGTCTACCATTCCCCCCAGCTTGGTGTCATCCGTGACTTACTGAGTGTGCAATCTATCCCATCATCCAGATCATTAATGAAGATGTTGAACAGCACCAGCCCCAGGACCGACCCCTGGGGCACTCCACTCATTACTGGTTGCCAACAAGACATCACTCCATTGATTCCTACCCGCTGAGCCCGATGATCTAGCCAGTTTTCTATCCACCTTATGGTCCACTCGTTCACCCCATACTTCCTTAACTCGCCGACGAGAATGCTGTGGGAAACCATATCAACAGCCTTGCTAAAGTCGAGGTATATCACATTGACGGCTTTTTCCGCATCCACAAATCCAGTCATCTCATCACAGATGGCAATCAGGTTGGTCAGGTACGATTTGCCCTTGGTGAATCCATGCTGATTGTTCCTGATCACTCTATTTTCCTCCAAGTGTTTCAGGATAGAGTCTTTGAGGACCCACTCCATGATTTTTCCAGGGACTGAGGTGAGGCTATAAAAGACTGCAGCTTGGGAGCACTGAGAAGAATTGTTGCTGTATCTGTGTAAATTACCTAGCCTTGAGCACTGGATCTCTCTGGTCTATACTATTTGTCTGTTTTCCTGTGTCTGGGAAAGTGCTTTCTGGCCTTGCTCTGCCTAAATAAGGGTGGATTGTAGCTGAACCAATAAGAAGCTGTACTTGTTTTCTGCAGAACTAACTAAGATCTATAAGAGATACTATTGCTATGTCACTGGTTGGAGATTTCCTTTGTTCTCTCCCCATGAGTGCTCTCATATTCTGAATACAGTAAAGGCTTGCTGATCACACTCAAGTTTTGCTTCAGAGTCTTCCTTTGACAAGGCTGACTGGTCTGTAGTTCCCCGGATCCTCCTTTTTCCTTTTCTTGAAGATAGGTACTATATTTGCCTTTTTCCAGTCATCTGGGACCCCCCATTCATCACGCGTTTTCAAAGATAATGGCCAGCGGTCTGCAATCACATCAGCCAAATCCCTTAGCACCCTTGGATGCAGTGCACATCCAACTTCAAGTAGTCCCTAACCTGACCTTCCATCACCGAGGGTCGCTTTTCCTTTTGTGCATTTCTATCTCTTCAACCAGCTGTATAATGCAACAAAGCAAGGAACAGCTGTACCTTATGTAACCAAGCAGTATCTACTAAAAAAAATCACTTATCCGAGCTCCTTTCTCTTGTATCCTGAACACCAGATCTGGAATGCTGGGACTGACTTGAACCCTCCTGGCTCCCCATGACTCAGTCCCCTGCTCCATCTGGTCCTCCAACTCAACCTCCTCATCCACGAGCTCATCCTCAGGGTAGAGTCCAGTGTCCGTTCTCTCCAGTCCTGCTGAAGTATCCATGTGTCCCTTGGCAGTGAAGGTTGGGTCACCACCAAGAATGATGTGGCAGGTCATTGGCATAACACCAGAGCAATGGTTTGACTCCCTAGCCTTCTGGTAGCATGCCTGCTCAGAGGCAGAATGGGAGCTTAAGGCCAGGTAGCTGTTCACCCAGCCTGGTGACAATGTGGGCATTGTTAATAATGGCAGAGGCTTGTTCCCATTCTGGTTATCAGCTGGAGGAGAGAACCCAGCACTGTCCAGATAGCATTTCTGCTACGCCATCACTGGAAAGGTATGTCCCATATATCCCTGATCAGTAGCAAATGTCACATTTGGCCATACCTAAGCAATCAATTTATTGGCTGCATTCTGACACCAGACGTTTGGTAGAGGAATATTGGCTAAGACTGATAACCAGGCAAGTTGTGTTGGCTTTAGTGTGCTCCTAATCATTCTCGTGGAATGATCAAGCTGGGTGGGGAGTTGTCGTGTGTGAGTGGGATTTAACCAAGCGGGCACACAGCATTCACCAGGTGAGTAGCAGAGTGCAAGCCCCAAACTACAGTGTTTGGCTCCCCACGCGGATCCAACCTGAATGTGCAGGAGCCGCTTGACCTTTGGAGCTCCTTTAGTTCAACGTTGTTCATGTGTGAGTGTGCATTCTAGGAGGACCCCTCAGTCCACTGGCTTTGAATCATGGGCCAGCAGCTGACCATGCAAAAACACGTTAAGCTGCAGCTGGCTCTGAGCATGGTACGAGTGGCACTGTGTTGATACTGTGTTTGTGATACTTGGTTCAGTTTCCATTTCTTGCAATTGTCACCTATGGCAGCCATAGGACTGTTCAGGGCCTTGACATTCCCCCCTTGCAATCTGGACTGGTGTGCAGCTGTGTCACCCAGAGCTGGATCAAGGCCTGGGGGGGCTTGGGGCTGCCCATCTTTGTGGGCCCCCTATTGCCCCCCCCCCCATGTGCTAGAGTGTGAGGGTCAGGGGCTCTGGGGCCCCAGTTGGTGCTGCAGAAGGGTTGGGGGGGCCCCAGCTGGTGCTGCCACTGGCTGACGCAGGTGCGGGGTGTCCAGAAACCAGCACTGCTACTGGAGGCTGGAGGAAGGGGGTGCAGAGGCTGTGATACTCCTGCCCCGTCCCCTGGCTGGCTGGTGAGGAGCAGACCAGCCAGCCCAGGGGCTGGGCAGGCAGCTTGAAGGTGAGCACAGAAACTTGCCACTCAGGCCCACTGGGCTGGATTTTGGGGGGGGCTGCGGGGGCCCCCCATTAGGCCAGGGCCAGAGGCTGCAGCCCCTAAAGCCCCTGCCTTAATCCAGCCCTGCTCATAGGGGTGTTAATCCAGCCCTGAGCCTCTTGCATGTAATTGGGCCCTCATCCAGTGGAGGAGTGCTCCAGCCAGTCACTCATGAGCTAGCCCACCAGGAAACACCCCTAGTCCCAGATACAACCCTGGGAGCTACTGTCTTTTGCATTTGTCCGTCAATTTAGCAAAGAAATTGATATGCACCAGCTCTGTCACATCAAGCGAGGTCTCTGCACACACCCAATTCACTGCGTTAGATAAAACAAACAAACAAGTTTATCGACTACAGTACAATTTTAAGTGATTCTAAGTCAGAGAGTAATATAAATCCAAAGATTATTAAGGCACAGAGCTAGTCACAATCAAATAAAAGATAACTCTTATTCTAAGCTAAGATCACTGTCCAGTCTGTAAATTCAGTTTACTGCACAGGCCGGCTGTGATCTGTTTTGCAGCCACACCCCGCCCTTTCTGTGTGTAGGTTCTCACTCTTTAGTGTTGTTTAGAAGAGGGATTCCAGGGACAGCCCCAAGCTGAGGGTTCCTCTTTCTTTTAACAAGTTTCCTCAACTCTCTCTGGAGTCAGGTTATCAGCCACGTCCAGCAATGGGTGTGACTCCTTCCCTCTTGAGCCAGCGTGCTCAAAAGTGCTTAGGCCAGTCCATTGTTCCTGTATGCATGCCTCTTCTGGGTGTGGAAACACAGCTCTGTGTTTGTCTGAATCCGTGCTAGCCATGTGACCTAGCAGAGTTTCATACTTGTACATAAGTGACATTGCAGGAAACCTGCTACCGTACCAGTGGTGTTCAGCATGTCATGAGCATTCACAAAACACCTTTCCTGACATACTTTGTACCAAACCATACACAGTTACAGTGGAAGGGTGACCATGAATGATACCCCTATCACACCATAAGGGTGTGTGTGAGGAGCAGCATATCACAGAGTTTCTTCACTCTTTTGGCAGTCATGGTCCCTTGAGGCCAAGGAGACACCATCAGTGTGCACAAACCAGTTGGAGACAGCGTTCAGTACGTCACTGGGCAATATATTAAATAAAGCTGCAGGTAAATTGCATCTTGCCTAAGTGGCTCAGCCATATTTTTCATGCAAGCTATAATTGCTGAAGTCAAATCCAGAGATTATGAACCATGGGCAGCAAGGGAATTAACTTGATTTTCGTGAAGGCAGAGGACCTGAATGTTGTGATAGGAGGCATAAATACAAGGGCTGCCAAATTAACATCACGGGCCTAGCCTGAATTCAAGCCTTTCCTAACTTGTAAGGGCTTGCCTTTGCCACCCTAATAATGATGTTTTCATGTCAGTTTTTGTGTAATGTATTAGCTGTATTACGGAAGATCAGGACCAATAGTGCTCAGTGCTGTACAGACACATAGTAAGAGGCAGCCCTGCTCCTGACAAGCTTAGAACCTAAAAAGTCCAGACTGGCAGTGAAACAGCAGCATGGCACCTTGTTCCAGGTCAGCCGCAGAGCCAGGAATAAACCCCAGCCACTAACACACACTACGCCACCTGAGGAGCTCTACAGAGCTGCCAAAGTGATCTCGCAAATCTGTCACGCAACAGCACAAGCTGCCTGGCCTGGGTTTCATGCAGTTTGGGGGTTGATCCCATGTGTCCATTTCTGATCTGTTGCAATCCCTCACCCACGGGCAGGAACAGATTTCTCCAGCACTGCTTGATAAGCCAGGTGTCTCTGAGTATTCCTGATTGAGGCTGGATCCATCTCACCCTCCCTTATATTCTACACTCTTCAGGAGATAGTCTTGGGCACAGATTCTCTGCTGGCGCAAACCCACAAGGCTCCAGAGATGGTTGTGCTGATCTGTGACATCCTTAGTCTCTCCTCTGTCATGTTGGCAGCACTGTCACGTCTCCCTGGGTTTGGACTGCGCCTGATGCCTTCCAAGTTCTTCTCTAACAACAGCATCACTCACCCAGCACACATGTACTATCTGCTGCTATTCACTGGACTTTCTACAGTCGCTTGAATAATATTCTCTGCAGTTGGGTTGAGTTTATATTATTGATGATATAATATAATATAATGTGGTACTATCATTTTTTCCCTGACTTTTGTGCATTAAGATTCACCATGTTCCCACAAAGTTTTTTTGCATTTCATTCTCTTGGTGTTTGTTTCCCTAAGGCTGAAGAAGATGGAGATGAATGAGGGCAGGCAGGGGCGGGAGGATGTTCCCAGGGACTCTCACGAAAGCTCATGCGATAAATAAATTGGTTAGTCTTTAAAAGTGCCACAGAATTCCTTGTTTGTTTTGCTGAACTAGACTAACAGGGCTACCACTCGGGAAACAGGCATGGAAAGTTTCAGTTCTAATGGAGATTTTTCTGCATGGGCATGTGAAAGCAGAGGAGTACAATGGAGCATGGCTTAAATTGTAGCTTTCATTAGAACGTCTATCCAGCTATCATTAATTCAGGTATTTCAATTTCAATAGTATTATAAGCCATCTTGTTCAGGCTGCCTTAACATGTAATTACATGCGACCTGACAACAACGAAACCCCCACTGAAATGAAGTGTATTTGACAGCTGTGTTGGATTTCGTAACTGGGGAATGGGAGTCAGGACTCCTGAATTCTTTCACTGGCTCTTACTGTGTAACCTTGGACTGGTTACAGCCTCTTTGCAAGTCTCCAGCTGGGAACAGAAAGTAAGAGAATGTACCTGTCTAAGAGGAGGGCTAGGCAGCAGACACTAAAGAAGTGCAAAACATTATTATTCTTACAAAGTGAGCTACATTTTTTGGCTTTTGCATCCTGGCGTCAAGTTATATTTCATCTGCATTGATTGTGTCGGTGTAAAGCTGGACTAACTACAAGGAACCAGTAGAAATACTCCAGACTGACAACAGTGTAAATGAGAACAGAGTCCGGCCCAACAGATTTTCACTATCTTGGCAATGGTTACTAGGAACTAGATGGTGCTATTTTAGTTATTTAGCTAGAGAGAGAGAGGGAGAGATGCATGCAAACACTAGCCCAATCTAAACCTTCCCAAACTGCAGGGTGATTTGGACCTGGCCCATACCAGAAGCAGGAAATTGATTTTGAATGTCATTCTTCAGCACAGCTGGAAATGGTTAGGAACCTGCTTCAGCAGTTTTTACTTCAGTGGGATACACATACAGTGGTGTAACTATTTTGGTTAGAGGTGTGATTTTTTTGCTGATACAGTTATACCAGTACAACCCATGGTGTGGAGGCAGTTGTATGGTATAAAGGTGCCTTATCCCAGTATATTTTATTCCTCTTCCCAGATTGGAAGAGCTATATACCACGTATAAGCATATTTATAACCGTCCTCTCTTAGGGACTTGTAACATTTTAACTACCCCAGCATAGAAAAAGCAGCCCAACTCTGTGTATAGACAAAACCTTTATCAATCCAGATTGGAAATCAGGCACATTATTTTTTTAACTCTGAGTGTAATTAACCATTGGAACAATTTAGCAAGGACTGTGGAAGATTTGCGGTTACTTTCTAACATAAGGTTGGCTGTTTTCCTAAAAGTTGCAGTCCAGTTTAAACAGAAATGATTTCTGGCAAATTGTCTGGTCAGGTTATGCAGAAGGACATCTCTGACAAGGGTCAGTCCATACGGCTTCAGAGGAAGAGGCAAGAGCTTGCAGTGATGGAGTAACCTGTCACAAAGGAGAGTTCTCTCCTGACCCCCTAGTTAAAGGTCAGCTTATGCCCGGAAGAGGAGGGTTTCCAGCCTTTTCAATGCTCTTCTTTATTTTTTGCTCTACTCTGTTATAATGCTAGATAGTTCCACTCACTAGAGAAATGGTTCATCTCTTTGCTGAGTCCTGCCAAGCTCTTGGCCTCAGTGAATTTTTGTGGCAGTGAGTCCCACTGGCCAACTGCACATTGCGTGAAAAAATAATTTCTTGTTATTGGTCTTGACTTTGCCACCTTTTGATGTCCTTGAGTGGCCCTTTGTTCGTGCATTATGAGCAAGACTGAACGGTTTTCTGCGAGTGAAGACTGTAAGGTCAGGTTTCTGCCAGGAAATTAAAGCTTTGCCTTCCATTTCAGCCATGAAATCATTCTGGCAAGTGATTTTTCATTGGTCCTTAAGCGAGTGGCTTGAAAAATTTCCAACGAAGTCATTTTTCAACTTTCTTTCCCAACCACACTATTCTGACGTGCTGTAAAAAGGAGGTTTGTGGGGGATATTGGTTCAGGAGGAATGTTGTTTAGTGTTTTGAGCAGGGGGCCAATGAATTAGACCTGGTCTCTGTCATTCGTTTACTCGGGCAAGTCACTTTGGCCCAGATCCTGAGAGGGGTTTAAGTACCTCACTGGAGCAAAGTGCATGTGCTGCAGCAGGCGTGAGAGTGCCGGAGTGTGAATTCCGTGTCAGAGTGAGAATGTGCACGAGGAAGTGAGTGTGCACAGCAGGGTGCATGGTGTGTATGTGGCTGTTGGCCCGTGTGTGAGTGTTGTGCACCAGCCTGCACCGGTGTGAAAGTATCAACTGAGCATGTGACTGTGAGAAACCCAAATCTGAACCAGCCTCTCCTCCACTGCACATCTGCCTAAGACCCAATAGGGGTGGTCGCATGAGTGAACCACTGCTCACCACTCAGTGCCGATCTCATTTTAGGTGCCAGGGAGGGATGGTCACTGTGAAGCCGGGAAACCCATCCAGCTGCCCCTGTCTCTCTGTGTCAGGGATTTGCTTTTCCTGACCGTGGCTGTGCTGTGCGCCTTACCATCTAACCTCCTTAAGGTGTTGGTGAACGTGGAGAGGAGGGCGGGAGGAGACGTATTTGACAAATGATTATAATTGCCTTTTAGGCACAGATAGCAAATTGATTTGCTTCCTAGTCTGAGGCCATAATCACTTCATCACTTTAAAATATTAACGCTATACTTCTTTGCTAGTTTCCCAATTACCCTAATTGAAGGCAAATTGGTTAAGAAGGTGCAATGCAGGGTATCAAGAGGTTTAGTTCACTCAAATGACAGTTTTAAACCTTGCTAATCCTATTAGAAGCCAAAGCTGCTAACGCTTAGAGACGCTGCGTCAGCTTACCAGGGCGGGGGCGGGCGGGAGGCTACCAGGGGTAGGGGAAGGCCGGGAAGTGTGGGGCTCTCACGTGGTCAGCTCTGCAAGGGATTTATCACTTTTTTAGTTCATTAAGAGGCCTTGGGCAGGCGGGGGAGCCAGGCAGGAGTGACCCAAAAGATTCCTTGAGGGGCGGGGGGAAGGAGAGGAGGGACAGGTGGTGAGATGGTGGGGGGCAGCAGGGCGATTAGCCAGGGAGACCTGGAGGAAGGTTCTGACCCGAATCACACACACGCTTGCAACTGTGCCCAGAATGGGAGCCTGCAAATTTGTCCCAGGCTGTGTGGGCCCTTCCCAGAGGAGACGGTGGTTATTTATGATAAGAGCATGGGGTGCGGAGGGGCATTCCCTCACCTGCACCGTCTGGGCACAAAGAGCCGGTGCCAGGGTCTGCTGAATTGGAGGCTTCCCTTGCCTGTACTCTGTGTTCCCAGCTCACAGAGCCTGTTTGGGAGTGAGCTGGGGCCCAGCGCTTCTCCACACCTCTCCGGGTGAGAGATGGGGAAAGAGGCTGGCAAGCCAGAGCAGTGCAGTGAGCCCAGGTGCCCATTTTGTGGATGCCCCAGCAGCTACCTCAGTTTCCCCAGCCAGGGGGAGCAGATCTGAGGATTGACTTGTGTCTTCTTTTCCCCCATCCCCAATCTCCGCTCTGCCCTCAGCGGCCTAAAGTTGGAGCAACAAGCCCTGGCTAAGGTGCTGACCCAAATCTCTCAGTCTCAGGGATGGATGGGAGCCACAGACCGCACAGGGGCCTCTGAGCGGGGCCTTCTCTGCATCCTCCCCTGAGCGTGCACGGCTGCACCACTCACACCATGATGCCACAGAGCAAACTCCAGGGCCCTGCTCCACAATCCGCACTGCTGGCTGGGAGGTGGCAGGGAGGGGACAGCAGGATGAGGCAGCAGTTCCCAAGCTTTGCAAAGCCCCTGTTCTAACTTCGGTTGATGTCACAATCCCCGACTTCCCGGGCCACTTGCTCGCCGCCATTCATGTACAGCTGATCACACACTGGTGTCACCCAACCCAGACAATTCCCCTGAATGCCTTGCACTGGGCAGAGAGCTTGAGCTGAGATCTGGGTGGTGCCAGGGTTATACAGCAGGAGGAACACCCTTGCCACTCCCCACTTTCTCCTCCTCAATGCCTACATTAGCACCAAAGCACTTCCCCAGAAGCAGTCGCATGTTATTGCTTTCACAGTGGCCAGGATCCAGGCTCTGGTATCAACATGCCTAGAGGAGAGGCGGGGCCTCCTCACCAGGCGCTGGTGCTAGGGCTGCATTGTTGCTGCTTGTCATTAATGAGAGTATCGCCCCCTCCCCTTCACCCCCCAGCCCAAACCCACCAGAATGCTACAAACGAGCACCTTCCTCAGGGTGGGCGTGCAGCAGGGCTTGATTCACTGAGGAGTATTAACAAAGAGCTCTGAGATCTTTGGCTGACACAGGGCAGGGAAAGGTTACCTGTTAATAATTACACTAATTAGTCATTAATATATTAATTACATTCATCATTGTTATTCCCCAGGTTGCCTCTTCAGTAACAATTTGAACCCCCCCATGCTGATCTAGCCCTAGGGGCCGTCCCTGAATCACGTAACGTTTTGGAGAGCATTTCCAAGGCCCAACCGCCCCTTGCGACGCTGAAACAAACATGCAGCATTAAGGCCCCTGCCCGAACCCCTCCACCGAGACATAAACCACAGACAGCCCCTTGCCCTCAGAGCGCTCCACAAAGGAGGCTGGTGTCATTATCATCACGCAATGGACGGGGAGCTGGAAAACTCCCTCGGTCACACAGGTGGGCATTCATCACCTTTTAATACAAGCCTCAGTGCCATAGAATTGTTCTTTCAGTGGGTTTTTCCCTCCATGTGCTCCCCTCCCCCTGAGTAAGCCAGGCCTGTGTTATTCTGGACCCTTTGACTAGTTCGCTGACAAGGCAGGGGCTGGGGGTCTTCTCAAGGTATGATTCCTTCCTCCGTCTGGGCAACTTTGCACTGGGAGCAACCAGGGATTCCCCAAAGTCATATCCCACATCTGGAGCTGGCCTGGCTGAGCTCTGGCTCCGTCCCCCCAGCTCCATAGTCCTCAGTAACAGAAGAGAGGGAAAGAGGAGGTCATGGCCTTTCTGGACATATTTGCCCTCATCCTCCTTGCTATTGGCTCCAGCAAACCCCCCACCAGGCCAGCAAGCACAGAAGGGAAGGAAGGTGTGCATGTGTGGGTGTGCACGCACGCGTGTGCACACCAACTGTGCCACCACCCTGCCCCACGCTGGCCAGCTGCCCGAGGTGGGCTGCTCCACAGAGCTGTGCCTATCCCTTGCCATGGGTGTCACCTGCCACTTGAACCTGAGCTTGGCATCTTTCCTTCTTCCCCAAAAGGAACAGAGCTACCAGCCTGGGAGGGGGGGGGGGCTTCTTTTGCTCCCAGGGCAGCCGGGGCTCTTCTGCTCAGGCAGGTGCATGTCAGCAGTGCTGGGATCACGCCCTTGGCTTCTGCTGAAGTGCCAGCCACACCGACGACTGCCCAGCCTTGGCTGGAAATGGGCAGGTGCAGAGGTGCTGCCTGAGTCACTCAGAATCCTGGGGAGACAGCACGAGCACCCAACTTGGCCCAGCCCAGCATGTCAGACAGCAGCTCGGGGACGGCCTGACACTGCCAGGCCAGGCAAGTGTGTTGTATGCTTGCGGAGGAGCTGGTGTGATTCCTGTGGGGCAGCAGGTGGCCTGAGAGGGGTCTCTGTAGCCTACCTGATCTGCTGTGTGCTGCTAAACAGCTGGCGTGTTCCACCCTGCATTCAGTTGCAGCTGGTCTGTGTGAGATACAGCAAGGTGCTCAGCCCCCACTGAAGCTACTGGGAATTGAGGCCGGCCAATATCTTGAAAGGAACTTTTGTGACCGACCTGAACCAAGGAACTTTTGTGACCGCCCTGAACCATTGCAGTTATTTGGGGTACCTGAACTGTAGAGGCCCATAATGCTCTGTCTTTCTCGGTGTTTATAAGGCCCCTTCACTTAGCATACAAGCTTTGTGCTTCCCTGGTGGAGAAGGCTAATGAGCCTTGCTTTACAGCATGGGAAACTGAGGCACCGAGCAGGACTGGGACGTGACCAAGGGCACTCAGCAACTCACTGACACAGTTAGGAAAAGCCCCAAATCCTCTGACTCCCAGTTCTGTCTTTAGCCACTGGACCACATTCCTAAGTCCTTGGGCTACCAAATATGTCAGGTGGCCACCGTAAGTACTGAGGAACACGAGGAGCCACGCTGGCAGCTACCGGAGCCGGGCAAGAAAATGTCCATACCGACACAAAGCTCTCAGTTAGTTACTGAGCTTAAACTGGCCAAGCCTGCATTACACAAAAGGAGGGAGGACAGCTATGGGGAAGTGGGCTTCAGGACTCAAGTATCAGCGCCTTGCCTCTGGCCTGCCACTGAATGGCTGTGGCCCTTGATTAACTCACTTCACCCCAGATGCTGTGCACGGTTTCCATGCACGGGACACCAACGTATTTCCACAGCGCCCAGAGCTGCTTTGTAAACACAAAAGGAGGTGGGGTCCTTGCCCCACACAGCCTCCTTTGAAACAGACGCCCAGGCACATGGCACCCAGCTCGATCACGGGGCTTGATTTCCTCTATAAAAATCTAATACGTTGTTCTCTAGCCATGACCCCAGCGTCGCCTGGTCATGGAGCAACGTTTGGGGCCGTTTCTGTCGAATACTGCAGTGTATTTTGCAAGGGTTCAGCTATCTTAGTGCTTTGGGGATAGCAGATACAGGCAGATTAGACCTCACTAAAATAGACAGGTATTAGCAGCCTTCAACCGTCCACGGCTATTTGTCTGCTCTGCACTATTTAAGCCGATGGTACCTGTGGGATATCTGTCATAAAGGAATGTCCTCAAGGAAGTAACCTTAGAGTTAAAAAATAGCCCTCATATAATCTGGAACTGTGTTAGTCTTCCAAAGACAGGAGCTTTTTAACCAGATAGCTCATGAGAGGAGACGGAGCAGGGAATCACTCGCTTTTCCCTTGTAATAGCTAATGAAACCGAATAACAAAACTAACATATTGGGGCCTGTTAGTCTAGTTCAGCAAAACAAGCAAGGAGTCCTGTGGCACTTTTAAAGACTAATACATTTATTTATTGCATGAGCTTTCATGGGAGAAATCCCACTTCGCCAGCATCTGACAAAATGGGATTCCCTCCACGAAAGCTCATGCAATAAATAAATGAGTTTGTCTTTAAAAGTGCCACAGGACTCCTTGTTTATTTCGGGGCCTGTGAGGCCCCTGTGAGGCGGGTCCTGCCTTCTGGAAGGAAGCTGCACTTATTCCTGTTCTTTTCAGTAAGAGATCACCACCTTGCAGGAGTCGACATAGATCGGCCATAGCTGAAACAAAGCCATCTCTGGGGTGGAAAGCTCCAGCTGTTTAACAGCAGGCAGCAGTGCTGTGCACATAGTTGAGATCAGGAGGGGAAGAAGAATCCTGGATCTGTGCGATGTGGCAGAGGAGCCTGAAGGAGGCAGACTGTAATGTATTTGGGTTAGCGTTTGGCTAGGACACAGGTTTACATGCCCACTGTGGGGAAATGTACCATGTTCTGGCTACAAATGGTCCGGATCCAGAATTTACATCTCACCCATTTACACCAGACACACTTTGGGGCCAGATCCACCAGCTGAAGTTCTGTGCCTATATAAATCTGTATTCATTCCTGTACCTTCCCACTCCCTGTTCCTTGGCTTGCACTAACGAAGGGCCTCTCTGTATCCATTCAGCTGAGCTCTGGCAGGGCAGGTAAAGTGGAAGCTGAAGCTGAACCAGCCTGGGCATTGTTGTCAGCTTTGGAGACCGAAACCTATCCCCCACAGCGCGCTCTGTCTTTACTGAAATCGTTCAGTGTATTCTGCGCTGCTCAGACAGGTCTGCGTGGGGAGCTTCAATTCTCATTCTTTAGCTTCTGGCACCCGCTAGGCCTCCGTGACCCCTCTCACGCCAACTGACAAAGGGCTCACTGTCATGTAACAGCAATGCCCCGCAGACCTGACAAACTCACTACACCTAAGACCTCCTTGCCATGGTATTTATCTATAAGGAATGGTGTGTAAGGTGGCAAATAAAAGCATATGTTATACTGGTCACCATAAGCAGTGTGAGATACCTGTACAGGTGTCATGCAAGACGTACGTAGGACAAATAAGGTTTCCTCAGACAACGGTAGGTTGATTTGCTGGCCTGCCTAGAGCTCTGATTCAAAGGAAGCAGTTACTGCTCCAGGGAACAAACAGCAGACTACATTGCAAAGGTTTACTGGCCTATAAAAAGAGGCAAAATGACATTTTTGACATCCATTGCTGAGGAAGCGAAAAGGGCAGCGATTTTGCATCCATGAAAGCTGGCTCCTGGCCCTGGGCGATGGAGACGCTGAGAGGTTGCATTAGGTGAGAAGCTTATCTTAGGCAAAGATTTTAGCCTGCTAAAGTTATGTTTAGTCTCTTAGCTGTTTGAACTCTCCTCACGTTGTGTCACTTAAATCTCTGTCTTCATGAACAAACTACTCTTTATTTCATCATGAGTTCTCGGGAGAATCTGTAATATTAATCGTCAACTCAAACAACCTGGTGTGCACAGGATCTCTTTGGAGCCAGCAGACTTGGTCATTCCAGGGTACATGCTGGGAAAACGCTCGTCCGGGGGCTCAGGGGCACCTGCGAGGCAACGTAAAGGCTGGCCGAGCTCTGGAGAAGATCCGTTGGGTGGCAATTGACTGTGAGTGTCAGGGAACTGGTGCAGAATCTAACCCCTTGTTAAGGCAGAGAAGTGTCTAGATGACCCACAATTCTGGGTGCCCTGAGAACGTGTCACAGTCTCCATCAGGCTGAGGGCTCCCTCGGCTCTGTACAAACACAGGTCGAGAAAACGCTCCTCTTCCAAAGGGCTGACAAACTAAACAGCCAACAGTGGGAGGAGAAACGGAAGCTGGAAGGGACTTACCCAGGGTCACCTGCAGAACTGGCTAGAAGACCAAGGAGTCCTGAAACCCAGGCCAGGGCCCAATCCCTGCACCCCACTGCCTTTGGCTGGGAGTGTAAGTGACCACTAGTGATATTTTTACAGGAGAAAAATGAAATGGAGAATGTGGGTTTTGTAAAACTCAAATACTCCGATTTCCCCTCGTTCCAGCACCTGTGCGGATTGGCCACCACTGCTCTCAGAGGCGGGTCCTGCCTTCTGTTCACATCCAAAACCCATGGGGAGCTGACCAGGCTGCGGTGGGGGTCTGGCAAGAGATGGCTTGATCATGTGCTAGGTAGCCATGTGCTCTCTGGAGAGAGAGAGAGAGAGAGAGAGAGAGAGAGAGAGAGGAGAACCCAAAAGCTTGGTGCTAGACCCTCTCGGCCTTGCGGCCCCTCAGTGACTGGAGCATCCCTTCCCACGGCCAGCCCCCTCTCAGTCTGTGTGGTGCCAAACACCGATTTCACATATCCCCCATCAGGGGTGATACCTCGCTCTCTCCAGCAGGGGGCGCAAGGACTCCTTCCATTGTAGGGAGCAGAAAAAGGAGCAAGATGCGCTATGCCGTATCCAAACTGGGTCTCTGGGCCCTCTTGGACCGCAGCCACGGGGCACCCAGAACAGGCTGAAATCCTACATCTAGGATAGAGCCACGGGCCTTTGTGCAATCCCGCCTTACCCAGGAGGGCCCAGAGAGCTCACTCCCAAAGTGTGTGGACTGCCCCCATCCGGGCAGCGGGAAAGCCCCCGGCTTTCCTGGGATAACTCACCACCAGCCAGGATTTCCACTGGTCATTTGAAACCGGATCAGCTTCGTGCAGTCTCCTGCTCAGAGAAGGAGCATAGCTGCACCGTGCCCGAGAGGAACAGGCAGGGCTGTGAGGCTCTGGGCCCCTGCGCCCACCGTCAGCAGGGTCAGGTCTGTGATCTGTGGCTGAGGGAGGAGAGAAGGCAGCCAGGGGTTATTCGCATCTGTATCTTAGCTGGCAGCCAGCACCATGGTATCTGAAGGCCTAAAATATCACAGTTCTGAATGGTCACATCCCAGATGCCATTGGGACCCACCCTGGCCGGTATAGGCAGCCTCTGCCCCAATGAGACCATGCTGGTGGGCACTCCATTTGGATTCATTTAGCGGGAGGAGATCTGGATCATACAGCAAAGCATTACCTCAGCTAACACTTCCCCATCAGCTGCACTCGGCTTCTCCGGCTTCAAAATCCACTTCCCGTTGCTTCCCAACCCCCGTCTCCCTCACCACCTCACCTTCACCTTTGCCACCAGCGACTCTCCTTAGGGAGATCTCCAACCACTGGGAGCTGGGCACCGCCCCGGTCCCTCTGCACACAGGAGTGGGTGCAACAAGCGCCAATCCCTCTGTCCTGCCCATAGCCTATGGGCCCCTGCCAAAGGGCGAAGGGGGCCAGGGATGCCATGGCTGCAGGTGCTGAAGCCAAGAAAGTGACAAATAGAATACAGAAAGAGGGTCCTGTCCAGCCTGCAGAAACAGCAGCTCCTGCCCGGCCCTGGTATCAAGTTTGAGAACCTTGCACATGGATGCAGAGCTGTTCCACTGTCTCGCCCTGGATGTCAGAGCAGGTGAGTCTCATTAACAGCATATAAAAGATAAGAGGCCCTGAGCCAGGTCGAGGGCAGGAGGGTTGGCTGCTGGGAGAAACCCTGGGAACAGCCAGCTTGGGGAAAAGCCCCTAGGGCCACACAAGGAGGGGCAATGGGGGACTTTTGGACAATAATTGTTTGAGGGTGCGGGCTGCGCTGAACACACTTGGGAAGATGCCCCACTGCAGGCAGGCACCTAGCTTCTCTGGCTGCACCGGAGGTTATGGCTCGGGGTTGTCATGTTATCAGTTAGTGTGTGTGCATGTGCACACCTGTGTGTGTGTGACACCACTGCCTTCTACAGGAATGAATCTCAGTCTGACCCCACTCTCCCCCTACAGCTCCCCAGAGGACACTAGTCTTAACGCTATTGCACCAAAGAGTGCTGACCCCTGTCCCTGGATCTGAAGGGCCTGGGCATTTCCCTGACTTGAGTGTGACTTTGCGGTAGCCACAGCGTAGCTCAGGCTCTTCATTCTCTGGGGGTTTCCCAGGCCTAGGGTGCCCACCATGGGTGGCTGGAAATAAGGGGAAACCACAAGAAAAACCCTTATTTAAGGGACATTTTAGGGACGCACCATTTCCTTGAGCATATTGTGTATTTTTCTCACAAGTGCAGGGCCGGCCTGACCATATACATGAACTAGGAAGTCGCCTAGGGTACTGGGATTTAAGGCAGTGGTTCCCAACCTTTTTGGCTCAAGTGCCACAAATATAATTTTTAGAACCCTGAGGGGCCACCAGTCAATTTAATTAAATTTACATTAAAAGTAAATCAATTACATTCAAATTAAATGTTAATTAAAATTAATTAAATCAATTAATTTTTCTTTTTAAAGGGGGTGGCTGGATGCCCCTGAACAGGGCCAGTTTATGGGCAGGCGTGTGGGCCCCAGCAATAACGTGTCCCACGCTCCAGCCCCCACCATAGCCATGCCAGCCCATGGCACCAGCCCCCCGCGGGCAACCCCAGCAGCCAGCACACCCCACAGCCATGCCAGCCTGCCCCCCTCCCAGCCGGGTGCCATGCCACACCAGTCTGCAGCCCCTCATGCAGCCCGTGGAGCCCTGGCCGGGACCAGAGAGGAGGCTGGGTTTCCAGCTACACGCAGGGACCGGGAGGCTGTGGCCCAGCTCCCAGCCAGTGGCCCAGGCAGCGTGGGTCATTTTAAAAAGCCCCTGATTTAAGGGGTGCCAAATTAGATGGAAGTGATTTTCTTCTCTATTTAAAAATATATATTAATATATGTTCTCATTTTTCTCTAGATCGAAAGGGGGGGTGGGTGTGGGGGTGCACCAAAAACTCTTGGGCCAGCCCTGCACAAGTGTCCATTTCTACGGCTCGCTGCAATGCACTTATCATGGAACTACAACCAGGACTTTGTCAAACCGCAGCCTGCGTAACCCATTCCAGTGCCTCACCACCCTCCTAGGGAACAGGTTTTTCTTACTATTATTCAACCTAGACGAACCCCACTGCAACCTGAGACTATCACAAGATTATCACAGGCTTCAGTGGCCTTTTTTCCAGCCACAGGAATACATTTCAACATATCTTCAAAGCAGGGAGGGGGGGGGTCACCCCTAAGGGACAAATAATGAATTCTGGGGCAATCCCTTAAATCAGGGATGGCTGGTTACCTACCCAGGCCTTGCCCTAGTGCGGATGAACGCTGGGCGGAGTGACACTGGCCTGCAGCAGTTGGTTCCTGCCCCTCTGGTGGCTCCACACAGCTGCCCAGGGCCCCAGCTGCACTGTTGGGTGCAGAGTGTCTCCAGATGGACTGAGACATTGGCAGCCTGGGTCACTTGGGAAAATGTTGACCCAGCCCGGCTGGAGAAATGGCTAAATCAGCAGGGTGCCCTCTTGTGGCCACAATCTGCACTCCCACAAACTTTGGGGCTCATGCGGTGCCTGCTGCTGGTATTCCCAAAGCCCACATGCCTCCCCACCCCTCCCACCCTGCATCTTCGCCTCCTGGCAGCCTTCATCAGGGAGGCCATGGCGGAGCAGAGCCCAGCCAGCCCTTGTGCCTCACAAACACTGGTGTCACAGGCTGCCGGGCCCCACTTCCAAAAGGAATGGCGCTGCAATCGGGCTGGGAGGGCGACAGTGGGCGGAAGATCTTAGGAGGGGACCTACAGCACCCGGGGAGGGAATCCCTGGCCCCTAGTCTGCCTGCTCCCAAGGGTGGCCCTGTGCCCACTCAGGTGGGCAGCCGGGTGGGGCAGAGGAAGCAGGGTTCCTGCCAGCCCAGCCCCCGCGGAGGCAGACCCTCCACCAAGAGAACAAACAGCCCCGTGACGCTCGCTCCTCTCGACACAACGCCTGGGCCACCGCCCACAGCTTGGGGCATCTCAAGCCCACAGATGTGGCCAGGCTGGAGATGGCACCAGCAGGGCCAGGGAGGGCAGGGACACGTGGCTGGAGGGTGGGTTTCACTCAGTGGTGGGGCTGAGCTGGGAAAGGGTGCGACAGGGCACCTGAAAAGGACAGCAGCTGAGGCCCTGCCTGCCATGTGCCCCTCACAGCCACCTGGATGTCAGTGCGATCGCACAGCCGTACCTGCCAATAGCCCTCGCAAAAGCTGAGCCAGCAGTGGTGAGGAGCTGCGTTACGGCTCAGCCAGCCCCAGCACCTGGGCTGGAGCATGGATCCTCGGCCCGTCCAAACAAGCAGCGGGAAACTGGGCTCTAGGCTGGGTCAGCGGAGAGCTCCCTAGATAGAGCTTGGCAGGTGCGAGGTCACAGCGGCACAGTGAGCAAAGGTGAAATGAGTTTAAGGGGGCTCAGCTTAGGGCCCCCCCACATGCAGGTGTTCTGCTCATCCAAACCACCACTGGGCCCTCCTGGGCAGCCCCCGCTGAGAGGCCAAGGAGACCACAAAGACCTGGCTCTTCTCATGCCCCCATTAATGGCCACGCTGGGACAGTGTGGGGCCCATTGGCTGCTGTCGGGGAAAGGGGCTTGTCCCACTGCTTCCCTGGCCACAGCTGTGCTCTGGATCCAAGCACTGAGAACCATCTCTCTTCCCTGGAGCTGCCCTATAGCCTCTCCTCTCCCCTCACTGCTGTATCCCCTGCAGCCCTGGGCCTGCCTGCCCCTGGCCCCAGCCCTGCTGTGGTGTCCTTCAACCTCCAGCCCACCGCACACCTAGAAGCAGACAGGGGATCCCCAGTCCAGGCTGCTGCTGTCCCAGGCACTGTGTACACAGCCACCTTCAGCCCTGGCTGGGCAGCTGCCTGAGGTTAGCAAAACTCAATTGAGGGTTGCAAGTCTGGAATGGAGACAAGAAGGGGATTGGAGTGGGGCCACCCGCCCTTGGCGGACGCCACTCGGTTCATTTGGGTGCCAGCAGGGTTCTGAGATTGTTTGTGCGCATGACATGGGGGGGAGGGTCTTGGTTCATTTCACACCCCCATTCTGCAGTTGGGCAGGGTGGGTCAGCCTGGAGGTGCCGCACCGAGGGTAGGTCTGTGTGAGCGATCTCCCGCACAGACACTTATTAAACGTCTAATCTGTGTGCAGGGCCTCACTCAGATTCAGAGCCAGGACATAGAGACACTCTGTGCAGAGAGGGGCCATGTTAGAGTTAAATCTCTATTCCCCACCCCAATATACAGACCCCTCCTCTCTGATTTTGCTAAGCAGCCAACCTGTTACCCTGAACCATGGGCTGGGCTGGACCCATGATTTGGGATGGGCCCACTTTGAACCCAGGGGTTTAGAGATGTTCGTGAACTAATTTCTTTGAGTCAGAAAAGTTCGCTGACAGGTGGCTGAGTGGCTGTCTGAGTTTTGCTCGGTGTCTCCCAGGAGGCCAGGATGGAGGAAGACAAACGCACACAGGCCGTCGGGATGAGTCTGATCTGGAGGCAAGGGGACTTGACGTGAGGCTCATTTTTTATCTTCACAAAGCTGAGAAGCCCCCTCTGCCCTCCGCCACCCTATGTGAGGGAGTTTTGCCTTAAAAACAGCAGCTGTTCCTAGGGAGGGGTTGTAGAAAGGGGCCCATCCCATGACCCCTTCACGCACCCACCTTCCCCCAAGCCAAGGCATCATAGCGCCCAGCAGCCTGTGTGGGCTCCAGATATCAGCAAAGGTCCAGGAACGACCAGCGAGAGCCTGGCGGGGTTTCAGGCTCACCATCAGTTACTCAGAACAGCCCAAAGCCCTGAGTGGTGCGGGGATTCATTGCTGGACCAAGCTCCACAGCTGGGCCGCCGCCAGCAGGACCAGACAGGCAGACACCCTGCATACTCCAGGCTGCTGGGGCAGAGGGAATGGAAAGGAGCTGGTGTTGCTGTCAATAAAGCGAGGCTGGGCCTGGATTCAGGCCTGGCCTAGGGCTCGGGAGACCTGAGTTCAAGTCTTGCTGGGTCCTAGACAGGCTGTGTGACATTGGGGCTATAGCCACAAAGGGAAATGGCTCAGTGCTGCACCACTGGATGCCTTGGAGCCCGTGACATCGTCCGCCAAGTCAGGTGCCCAGGTAGGCACCGTTTCAGCCAGCCAGGAGGAAATGCTGAGGAGATGGGGGGCCCTTGCCCTGCTGCCCAAAGGGACTTAGGAGCCTACATATGGGCTGGAAGGAGGCACTTGTCTCTACCTGCAGTTCTCAGCTGTGACCCCCTCACTTGGCATCAGGCATTGGAACCAGCCCAGCCCTTGCTGACAACATAAAAGGAGATGTGGCTGCCCATGCTGTCTTTGATTAGTGCACCACGCCCTGGGGGGGCGAAAGACCAGGATACAAGTCCTCCTAGGTCTGAGAGCAGCAGGGACCCAACCCCCCCTCCTGCCTGGGGTGTGCTTTGTGGCACTAGTGACCCCCCCCGGTGGTGGAAACATTGTGGGGAGGGTTTGGGGCCCCCTCAGGGAAAATCCCAATGTGGGAGGCTCCCAAGTGACGTTTACAGAGAGGGAAAGATTAAATAGCTATAAACGGAGCATGTGTTAGTGTGAGTGATGTGTGTTAGTGAGTGCATGTGCAGTAGTGTTAGCAGATGTGTGTGTTATTATTAGTTGTATTTCAGTAACACCCGCTGGGCCCTGTGTGCCAGGCGCTGCACACTCAGAGAACTAGGTCATCCCTGTCCGGGAGAGCTGGCAGTGCCCCTGGGGAAGAGTGTAACAGCTGTGCAGAATGAAGGGGTACAAGCTGCACGTGGTGCCAAAAGTGTTTTGTTTAGTGCTTGGGTGGGTCTAGTTGGGGGGGATTGGCTAGCTGGGGACCAGGGGAGGGAGCACGGCTACAGGAGCGTGGGGTGGGGAGCAGGGGAGAAGAGGGAGGGAAGGTATTCAGAGTGGGAGGGGTCAGAGCCAGCAGCCAGTCAGTACAGGGGCAAGAACGGCCAGTCAAGCCACCTGGCATTGGCTCTGTGGCAGAACCTGCTTCTAATCTAGCGCTGTTTGGGGGCAGCAGCGGGGGGGGGGGGCTACTCTCGGGGTTTCTTTCCTTCCCAGTCCACATGGCTCAGGGGATGGGGCAGGCCCCGGGAACAGGAGACTCAAAGATTTTGGCTTGTTTAGCCTAACCAAAAGAAGGTTGAGGGGAGATAGGATTGTTCTCTCTAAATACATCAGAGGGATAAATGGCAGGGTGGGAGAGGAATTATTTAAGTTCAGTGCTAATGGGGACACAGGAACAAGTGAATATAAACTGGCCATCGGGAAGTTTAGATTTGAAATTAGATACAGGTTTCTAACCATCAGAGGAGTAAAGTTCTGGAATAGCCTTCCGAGGGGAGCTGTGGGGGCAAAATATATAAGTGCCTTCAAACCTGAGCTTGATAAATTTATGGAGGGGTTTGTATGATGGGACAGCCTCGTTGGACAATTGCGTGATCTTTGACAACTAGTGGTAGGTATGCCCACTGGCCTGTGAAGGGACGTTAGATGGGGCAGGTTCTGAATTACCACAGAGAACTCTTTCTGGGTGTCTGGCTGGTGAGTTGCCCATATGCTCAGGGTTTAACTCATCAGCATATTGGGGTCGGGAAGAAATTTTCCCCCAGGGCAGATAGGCTAGGGCTCTAGGGGCTTTTTGCCTTCCTCTGTAGCATGGGGCACAGCTCACTTGCTGGTGGATTCTCTGTACCTTATAGTCTTTAAACCCTGATTTGAGGACTTTACTAACCCACTCATTGGTACGGGTCTGTTAGAGGAGCGGGAGGTGAGGCTCTGTGGTTTGTGTTGTGTAGAAGGTAAAATGAGATTATCATAATAGTTCCTTTTGACCTTAATTCTAAAGTCTATGGCTACGTCTACACATGCTAAAATTAGTTCGAATTAGTTAGTTTGAACTAACTAATTCAAACTAATTTTAGTTAGTTTGAATTAGCTTAATTCGAACTAGCATGGCCACACTGGAACGTTAGTTCGAACTAAGCAAGCACTTGCTTAGTTCGAATTAGCGATCCCCATTCATTTCAATGGCCGGTTAATTCGAACTAAGAAATTAGTTCGAATTAACATGGCCACATTGGTTAATTCGAACTAGTTAGTTCGAATTAACCCTTTAGTTCGACTACCCTATTCGAATTTATAAATTCGAATTAAGGAAGCCCTTAATTTGAACTAACTAAAGCCTAGTGTGGCCATGGCTTTAGTTAGTTTGAATTAAGCCTCCTTAATTTGAACTAACTTGCCAGTGTAGACATAGCCTATGCAGAGGTTAAAGTAAGGGGGAACGCACTGGAATGCCGTTCCGGGGCCAACAATTTTTAGGGACCAGTGTTCCGGGGCCCCTAAAAATAGAAAACCTAGGGCGGAATGCTGCATTCCACCCAGGGCCCTCCCCCCAGCAAAACCGCAGACTCCTGCTGTGGCCAGGCTGGGGAGATTCAAATCCCCCACCCTGAGCATGCTCAGACAGAGCGTGCTCAGGACGGGAGTAGCCTGGCCCAGGAGCAGCTCTGCTGGCAACCCCTGCAGCTCCAAGCTTCTGGCCAGGTAAGGGGCTGGGAGGAGGCAGTGGAGCTGGAAAAGGGGCAGAGGAGCCGGGAAAGAGGCTATGGGGGGCAGAGGAGCCGGGAAAGGGGCTGCGGGGGGCAGAGGACGGGGACGGGACGGCGGGGGGCAGAGGAAGGGGAAGGGGCCCCTCGAGTCTGATCCGGCCATGCTGCCTGTGTGTGGTGGTGGTGCGTGGCGGCGGCAGAGTGGCTGGATCAGGCCTGCGGGGCCAGCATGTAGCGGCGGCAGAAGCAGAAGGCGGCGGCCGGCAGCATGGCCTGATCCGGCTCCTCTGCTGGGTGCTGTGCTCTGCCACCGCAGGCCGGTCCCGGGCCTTTGTAGGAAGGGGTTAAGGTAAGGGGCAATGCGGAGACTGGGGTGGGAATGGAGGGGTCCAGACATGTGAGTCTCTGGATCAAGGGGTCGGGGTGGGGGGCTGGGTAGTGATGGAGGGGACTATGGACGGCTGGAGCAAGGGGTCAGGATGCGGGGGGGGCTGGGGAGGGATGGATGGAGTTGGAGGCCTGGGGATGAGTGGAGGGGGCATGGGGACAAAGAGACTGGGTAAGGGCTGGTGGTGGCTGGGTAGTGGTGGAGGGGACTATGGACGGCTGGAGTGGGGACTGGGTCAGGGGGCTGGGGAGGGATGGATGGAACCTGGGGAGGGGTGAAGGGGGCCTAGGGACAAAGAGACTGGGTGGGGGCTGGGTAGTGGTGGAGGGGACTATGGACGGATGGAGTAAGGGGTCACTGGGGGGTCTGGTGGGGGCTGGGTAGTGGTGGAGGGGACTATGGATGACTGGAGCAAGGGGTCAGGATGGGGGACTGGGTAGTGGTGGAGGAGGCCATGGACAGCTGGAGCAAGGGGTCAAGATGGGGGGCTGGTTGGGGGCTTGGTAGCGTTGCAGGGGACTATGGATGGCTGGAGTGGGGACTGGGTGGGGGGCTGGGGAGGGATGGAGGAGGTTGGGGGACTGGAGTGGGGGCTAGGGATGGAGGAGGCTGAAGGGGGGGGTGGAGTGAAGATGGGGGAAGCAGGGGGCTGACAGGTTAGGAGGGCTGGAGTGGGGGTTTAGGGGCAGGGGACCTTAGGGAATAGGGATGGGGGCTGAGGACATGGGGAAAGAGGGGTCTGATGTGGGCACTAGTGGACGAGGTTGGGGTGATGTGGATTTGAGGCTGTGCTTCATTTGTGAGGAAAGAGTTGGTGGGGCTCAAGCAGTTTGTTTTGCATTCATATATCTGTTTGTAGTGTAGACATAGCCAAAAAGTAATTCAGTGAAGTACATCCCAGTGGGAATCCTCAGTTCCCTTTCCTTCAATCAACTATGAGGCCCCAGGCAACCCAACTCTGTCCCCACTGAACTGTAATATGTAATAAAATCAACTTGAAAAAAAGATTTACTTGTTTCCCCACTCAAGCTATGTTCAGTCCTGGAGCAGAGGAAAGAACATAACACATTAATGATCCAAAATGTAGCCTTGCAGAGCTTTCCACCTTTCTGTGGGATCCAGTGCTCACTTCTACCCTTGGAGGGGCCCAGAACAATGGATCTGACTTTTATATGCACAGACAAGCTGTCTCATGCAACTTTTAGAGGGTTTTGTGTCTTCCTTTGACCTAAGAAACACTGAACTCATGGTAACTAATACACCTGCTGTTGTAGTGAGAGTTTGAAAAATATTTGCAATAAATGTTTTTTAAGTCTCTAAAGCATTCCTACAATAACTGTTTTCATGTAATGTATCATATACAGAGTATGTGATGGATTGTAGTTAGCAGAAGTTGAGGATGAACTGCTTCCACAGACTCATGATGATAGAATACTTATACTACTGTATCATGTATTCTCTATTGGAAGAATAACACTTGACTGCCTAATATTTTAGAAGCCCACTATTCTTAGTTGTTCATAAGAATTAACATTCCCATGTGGGCTGCTCACTCTCTGCCTCAAGCTCAATTTTTAAGTTTCAATAAAAGTGGCTCAGCCCTTTCCAAGAGCGAGCTTTATGAAAAATAGCTAATTTGGCTAATGTTAAATGTCTTCTCCTTGAAGAACTCTAGTGCCTCCATGGTAAAACTGATAGAGTGATAGTTCTGGGGACAGAAAGGTCCCCATGAAAACACACCCAAATTTGGTCAAGGTATAAGCCTTTGAAAATCACCATTTGTGTATTTAGAGCTTTATGGATGTTTGCTAATAAAATTTCTGAACCTTCCATCATGAGGTTGGCCTTGACTCTGTATATGTAGGCTGGAAACGTAACAAGGACAGGCGACAAAAACTGTGAGGTGTAGCTGATGGTAGAGGCTAGATAGGCGCGGCAGCAAGTGTCATCATCTCACATTTGTTTAGTAAATTAATAAAACTTCAGTATTTCAGTTTAACATTTTTATTAAAGTTCGAATGAAAACACGTCTATGCATTTCTTTTGAATTGAGGTACTTAGGCATGCTGATGCTTCCGGTGCCAAAAAACTGTTGCCCATGCGGCACCATGCCTCACAAATTGCTGCTCAGCAAATACCATAACTTGCTCAGCTGCATCATCAGCTTAGAGGCAACATTGGTGGTATCCGTGGTGTGTTTGCTCAAAACGTTCTGACACGCTGCACGTGTGGTGTTACAGTGGTCAAAGGGAAATTGTCTACAGGGTTAAGGTCTAAATAGTCTTTACTAGTGAATGGTTTAGTACTCCTTAAGATCCTAATGAAAAATGCATTCATCTCTGTGATGATGATGATGATGATGATGGTTTGCCGGGTGTGGGGTTATATTAGGGGCTAGTATTGTTCAGTGGTTAAAGCATGAGAGTCTTGAGTTCTGGGTCTCAGGCCTAGCTCTGCCATGAAACTGCTGTGGGACTTTGGGCAAAGTCGCTTCACAGCTCTGTCTGTTTCCTAATCTGTAAAATGAGGTTAGTGTGTCCCCTTAAAACAAGGGCTCTCAAATGGGAGTCACAACCCCTTAGGGGGTCACGAGGTTATTATGTGGGGGCTGTGAGCCACCCAGAGCTGCCAATAGCTGTGCAGAGGCAAGGGAAGCAATGGGGCGCTAAGTTTGCTCTGAAAAGCTGAATTGATACAAATTCTTTGCACCCACCAGTATTAAACAAGAACAATTTTAAAAATAACTTCTCTGCATCTAAAAATAATTCCATAAAAATGTGGTTTAGTCTTAAGTTCCAAGTGGTGAGAAAAGATAAATTCATTTTAGGCAGAAGGTTTGGTTATACATTTAGCATTTAAAATAGTTTTGCCTAGAAAAAAATGTATTTTTAATGTGGCAGGGACCACACTTGGAGGCTGGCTGTGTGAAAGCGATTGCCAATGTGAAAAGGTTTGAGAACCACTGCTTTAGGAGTGGTACAAAGCTTGGTTCATTATCCCTTGTAAAGTGATTTCAGCTTTTCAGATAGAAGGTGCCATGGAAAAGTGAGGCCTGATTTTATCAATCACAAGTCGTGGTGATTTTAATGCCATCTTCCCTTTTCTATCTATGTTTAAATAACATATTTCCAAGTACTTCAACCAGCACCCAAGCTATTGGCAATGCTACAGAAGTCATATACTGGTGAAGTCTTCATTATAGCCTTGTGTATGTTAGCATTTTTTAGGAAAGTCCCCACCAGGGATAAGACCAGTGGAAACCATATGGTTGATAAGTTCCAAAGGGGTAGCCGTGTTAGTCTAGTTCAGCAAAACAAACAAGGAGTCCTGTGGCACTTTTAAATAAGACTAACAAATGTATTTATTGCATGAGCTTTCATCATCATACTTGAGTTAATGAGGCAGGGGAGGGGGTGATCTGATGGTCTTGTGTTATGCAGTGTTTGCTAGTTTGTGACAATAATTGCTATAGACATAAATGCCATATAAAATTATAAATATTTTTATGGAGCAATAACCGATGCATGTGGTACTGAGAAGTGGTTGCAAATGCCTACCTGGGCTGGGGCCCACACATGTATGAAGGGGGCCCAGACAATACAGGAAGGGGGCCCAGAGATTAGGAGGGTTCCGGGGCCCATCAAATTATACTTCAACCACTGAGCCTATGAGTCCACCCCAGGCCCCGTTTTCAATGTGTGCACAGACAAACATGCAAGAGTATTGCCAGGCACCAGGGGTGGAGTTTGGAGAGGCATATGGGGGATATTGCCCTTCCAAAATGTATGAGGGGAGTGTTGCCCCCCCCACAAACTTTGAACCAGAAGCAGCTGGGCTCCCGACTGGGAGCAGAGACCAGCCAGGATCAGGCAGGAGGAAGCTGCTGTTGCCAGGGTCCCGGATTTGTCCCCCCAAATTAGTCAAACTCCACCTATGCCTGGCATACCCGTGGAGGAGCATGTATGTGTACACTTCACGCCTGGTTGCAAACATCCACATGTGCACAGCGGCGTGTGCATCTGGTGCACACACAGGTATGTGCCAGCTCCTGTCTGCGAGCGCACATCTCCGCGAGTCTGGTGTGTGACCAGATGTCTTGGGTGGCTGCACACCAGCCCTGCTGGCTGCGGGGTTGCAGCAGCATCTCTAGTAGAGACTCTGTGTTCCTTGCGGCTCACCCAAGAGGCTGGCGCAGCATGGACTGGCCTTTGCTCTCCGTGACTACTTAGGGGCCAGCCAGAGCCAGGTCTGAGGCCTGTTGGCCACATGAACCTGGCATACAAGACCAGCAAGTGAGGGTGAGGCCTTCCAGTCTGGGGGTACCTGCAGCAAGGGCCGGAAGCCTGAAGAGGAGTAGGCTAGGGGGCACCAGCTCAAGCAAGGAAAGGTTTTCTTGACTGACAAGAGTCTGGTTGGAATTGTGAGAACCCCAAAAGGGGAAACTGAGGCACTGGCCAGACCTGAAACCACCTCAGGCACCCGTTACCACCATGCCCTTAGCAAACGAAGCCACCATGCTATTTTGGCTGAAGCCGTGTTGGCAAATTTTGGTGAATAATGCATGCCAGGCAGAGAGGGTGGCGGGACTCAGTTCATATTTGTGCTGCTGCCACATTTGAAATCACTAGAACATGAGGGAAATAGTTGGAAATAAACATCAGCTGGTGCCCCATTCACCCGCCCCAACCCCAGTGCCATCCCTGTGCTCGGGAGATGGCCGGGCTACACTGAAGAAACACTGAACATTCCCCAGTGCGACCGTGGCTGACACAGGATCATTTGAGGGACTGCAGAGGTTAGCAAGGGACGGAGGGAGTGCCGGGGACAGGGAGGGGCCTGTTCACACTCTGCACCAGCCACAGGAGGGCGCTGCAAAGGGATGCCCCTTCCCCAGGCACCCCTGAGCTGTGGTGTGTGGCTACTTCATGTGATCCGGGCCAGTCTGAGCAGGCTCACCCTGAACCAATGGGAAACCTGCCAGGCAGGGTTCAGAGATGAGCCCACGCTCATGGCCTCCGCATGCTGCACACACGTCATCCCAGCCTCCTGCCAGCCTGTGCGCACTCTCCGAGGGCCGGGGTGGGGGCAGGCTAGGACTGCCAGGGGAAAGCACAGGCCCCTGGGAACCGGGCTCTCAGCCTTGTGCAGGCACAAGGAATGTGCATGGCCGTGGCTTCGCTGTCCATGGCAGGCTGGAGGAGGAGAAGGTCCCGACCTGGAGGTCCCATTCCACCTTTATTGCCTGGCCCAGGGGAGCAGTAGGACCATCCCTACTGGCTGGCGAGTCGCAGGCTGCTCTATGCTGTGTTGGGTTGCCGGTACCCGGCGTGACGCCCTGGAGTGCCAGGCGGGCATGAGGCCAGGACGCCCCAGCAAAGGCTGTATGGAGCTGGCCAGCCCCTGCACCATTGCAGTTCTGGGCCCAGGAGCCACCAGGGCTAACTGCCCCCTATGTGCTTCAGCTGCTTCTGCAGCTTCTCGGTGATCTTCTTGAAGGAAGGCCGCTTCCCCGGCTCTGTCTCCCAGCAGCTCTTCATCAGGGCGTAGATGAAAGGTGGGCACTCTTCAGGGGCCTCCATCCGGTGCCCCTTCTCCACCAGCTCCGCCACTTCCTTCAGGGTCTTGTGGGAGAGAAAGACTGGCTGGAAAACCCTGGCTGCGTCTCTGCAGGTGAACGCCAGGATCCCCCCAATCACAGCTAAACCTGCCCAGTGCCCAGGGCACCTCGGTCTGCATGGTCTCACCCGCCCTCATGTCCCGTGTGAGACAGCTGCTCCTGTCACAGTGGTTCCCTCACATCTCCACGCCCCACTGAACAGCTGCCCCACCTGGGATCGGTGCTGTCATGCTTCCCCCACACCCTGGCACTTGGCATCACCAAGACCTAAGAGTACTGGTTTGACTGGAGCCCTGGGCCGTCCTGTTCTTAGCCCAGTGGTGGCAGGAGCCAGCCAGCCCCACTCGTGTGGAGGTGCACTCACCATCTTGGGGTAAGGTGCCCGGCCGTAGGAGAACACTTCCCACAGGAGGATCCCGTAGCTCCAGACATCTGACTTGGTCGAGAATTTCTGCAGGGAAGAAGATGAGGACGGTGACATCGTGGCAGCAGCTATTCACAAGGCCAGTCTGGTTATGCAGGCCAGCGACGGCAGGGAGGAGCCTGTATCCCGCATGGTGAATGGCCTCGCCCCATTTCAGGGTGCTCCCTGGAGAGCTGTAGGGCTGCACACTGGGGGAAACACCTGGCCCTTGGCAGAGAATCCCCTAGGTCCTGTCTCTAGTGTAACTGGATCTGGGTGTGTAACCAGATGTGACACAGCTGGCTCCGCACAGGACTGTGCCCCCACACATGTAATCCCCATCAGAGGTCCTGGCTGGCTGCTGGCTGTTTCCATGTAATTGGTTCGTCAGTCACGCCTTGCTCCCTGGGCTCTGTGCACTAGGATATCCCAGGATGCAGTGTCACTCTGCGCACACATCCCTGGGCACTTCACCCCTGCGGAGGCAGGATGGGACAGCTGTCCAGATTCTCCCCGAATGCGCTGAGACAAACACAGGTAGGCAGCCTGGGAGGGTGAGGGGAGATGCACAGACCCAGAGGGATGCATGGCCTGGCTGGGAAATGGGCGGCCACGTGTGCAGCACCCAAGCACATTGCCGGACCCAGGTCAGATGAGGGGATCGCTGCCCAGTGACAAATGCCAGGTGGGCTTGCTGAGACAATGGGAAGGGTGGGAGCTCGGCAGAGGGCAGGGCTGTGTGGGTGGTCCTGCCTCCCTCCCTTACTCACATTGTGCTTCAGGGCCTCGGGAGCCGTCCACTTGACCGGCAGCTTGCTGATGTCGGTTCCTTTCAGGTCCACCTTGGCCAAGCCGAAGTCACTCACTTTGGCCACATTCTCCTCCGAGACCAGGATGTTGCGGGCGGCTAGGTCCCTGTGCACCAGCTTCTTGGACTCCAAATAGTCCATCCCCTGGGAGATGTCGCTGAATGGCACAAGAGCCAAGCCAAGAGCAGCAGGTGATTGAGGGAGAAGGGATCAGCCATCTCCATAGATATCTCTGGGCATGGATTTGTCCAGTGTCCCAAGCTGCCAGCCACAGCACTGTCAGCCTGCCTCACACAGGCTGGCTGCCTTGCCCACCCATGCATGCTTGGGAGGAGGGGCTGGCCCAGGGTGTTTTTAAATCTTCCACCCTGGGCACACTCAGGCACATGGCCCAGGGCGGGAAATGTAAAATGCCGCATGGCCCCAGACCTGGCTAGGGAGTGGCTTCCCAGTCTGTGGGTCAGCCCCTTTGGCTCCAGAGGGTAAGTGTGCCCCCATTGGGCCCAGGTGAGGGGCTGAGAAGGGAAACAAACAGGAGCCAATGAGGGGCTGCGGGGATAGGGGGAGCGGGAGTGGGAAGTGGGAGCCAGACCAGGAGAGCTGGGGCTGGGGGGGGGCAGCAGGGAAATATGAGCCAGGCTAGGTGTGTCAAATCATTGTGTCCTTAATGTTTAGGAATTTTCCAGGTACAATGGTCCCAGGGAGTGACCTGATGAGTCATTAAGGACACAAGGAATACAACCATTGTGTGCTTAATGGCTCATCAGTTTACTTCCTGGGCCTATTTTAGCTGGAAAATTCCTAAACATTGAGGACACAATGGTTTGACACACCTGCCTCTCTCAGACATTTCCATAAAAATCACACAAGTTAAAGTATAGACAGAACACCAAATTCCTAACTAAACTAACTTCTAATTGAAATAGAATTCCTAGACATAAACTATATAATCATTCCCAGCAAATTACTACCTTTCTATTGATACCAAACATGACATAGCTCCTATGGATTATAGCATTTAGGATATATGGATAGAAAATAATATCATAAATGCTTCCCTAAATCCAGACAGCGTCACACAGGGCTCTGCCCTGCCCTTTGGGGGGCATGCCAGGCTCCCCCTGTGCCCCCCCTGGCAGGGAGGGCATTGGTGTAGTCCTGGGGTAGCCCTAAGTTGATTTAGGGCTACCCCAAGGCTACACTGGCTTAATTCAACTTTAAAAAGCAGAAAGGTGGTTTAATAAAGTCGATTTAATTTTCATTAAGTCGACTTTATTTTCCTTAAGTTGACTTAAGCAAGCTGCTTAAGTCGACTTAAGCAAAGTGTAGTGTAGACGCAGGGCAAATTAAGTCGGCTTAAGCCAAGCTTAAGTCGACTTAATTTACCAGTGTACACGCAGCCTATGGGCCCAGGAAGAAACCTGTTGAACCACTAGAACTTGCCATGTGACTCAACTCCATTTTGATTTGCAAAAACTCCACACAGCATGGGGGAGGCCAGAGGTGATAAAAGGCAGCAGCCTCATCTCCATTTTGGTCTTCACTCAGTCTCCAGCCAACACCCATCTCCAGAACTATTTATCTGCAACTGGACAAAGGACTGAGGCCCACTCAGCTGCTGGGTGTCTACCAAAGAAACTGATTGTGCCTGCAAACTCCTTATTCTTCTAAGAACTTGCTTTACATGGACTCTAAATCAGTAGGAGCCAGAGGAGCTGACGTGCAATAAAGGGATCTGTTTCTATTCTGTTATACTTCATGATAACCAGCATGGGGAATCAGAAGCATGGTGTGTGGCTGATTAGGATTAAGTACCACTGAATAAGTACCACTCATCAGTGTTTTTTGGGGGGAGTTTGGCTCTCAGTTTTGCAGCTTGCCCTGATCTTTGCATATTCAGGGGGTTGTTCCAGGAGGCGCTGGTCACACACCCCAGCTGAGACCTGCACCATCTTGGTACAATGCAGGGGACAAGCTCCAGCCCCTAAGGCCCCTGCATGATCCACCCCCCACTGCCTCCCTGCTCCACCCGGCAAAGCTCTGGCAGGGCCTGGGGGGCACTAGGGGGCCCCTGATGGTGTTGGGGGACAGGGTCCTGGGGCTAGAGGCCGACCTCTGTGCTCCCATCATGCTACTGAGCTGACTACTTTGCCCCCAGGGCTGGGCAGGCTGGCACATTTGCTCTGTTCTGGGGACGGGGCTGGTGGACACTGTGCATCCACTGTCCCCGGGCAAGCCAGCCGGACTGGGGCCATTGCAGAGAGTGGCCTCTGGCCCCAGGTCTCCCCCACAGCTGGCCTACCTGCAGGCCACCGGTGGGGGGCTGGGGCCCCAGCCCAGGGGTTGTCCCAAAGCGGTGGGCAGCCTGAGGTCCCTTACTCCAGCCCTGATTCCTGATCCCAGCTCTGCCACTGAGTCCTTTTCCCTTAATGGCTGGGACCTGCCTCCTGTGGGGAGCGAAATGTCTTCAAAGCACTTTAGAGCCTTAGGGGATGGAGGTGCCTGAAAGGAGCCACTTGCGATGAGGGTGGCATCAGAGAGGGCTTGTCCTGGCTGCAGGGACAGAATTATCCCCCAGCACGGAGCACCTGGGTCAGAGGGAAAATGGTGTTGAACTCACAGAGCAAATTGGATGAGCTGCTTGGCCTGGACGACCGATCGGCCCCGCGTCCGCAGGAAGTTGACCAGGTTCCCCTGTCGGAGGAGAGCGAGAGAAAGGCTTATCAGAACGCACAGGCAGCTGGACCTGTTAACTCAGGGAGAGGCGCTGCACGAGCAGCCCCAGTGACACACCAGCCGGGCTAGTGCCACCCCCACCCAGCCCATCTCCCTGCACCACTGCAGGATGTGCTGGCTGATGGGTCTCCATAGCCCAGTCAGTCCCTCTTCTCTCTGCAGGGCTGGGTTTGCAGCGAGTCTCTGCTCCAGGAACTGCACTGGAAGGAACCCACCATCACACAAGAGAGGGAGGGTTCCTGGTCCCTGCTGAACCAGGCCAGCTGAGAACCTGTGGGCGAGCCGTGATGGGCTCCACCAGCCAGGCCACACCCGAACGCTGAGCACCCAAGGGGTGCAGGAGGGGAATCCCTGGGGCAAAGGTAGCTGGTTTGCTCTGACGGCAGTGGGTCAGGCTGGACACATGAAGCTCTCACCTTGGCCATGAACTCCATGACGATATAGAGGCCATTGTGCAGGATCACGCCCAGCAGGCGCACCAGGTTTTTGTGACGCACCTTCCTAGAGGAAGGAATGATGGCATCAAGGCTGCGCTGGGGCTGGCGTGCCCTAACCACTGAGAGGCTCTGGCTGCAAGGGAGGGGCCACAGGGAAACACAACAGCCGCCCACAAACACAGAGCCTTGGCTGTGAGGGAGGAAGGGCCAGATCAAGGCCCCTGCGGGGTCTGGGGCCGCCCGCTCTTGTGGGCCTCACCCCCAACTGTGGTGGCGCCGTGCCTAGGGGCAGGATGGGGTGGCCCATCCAGGGCCCACAGCCTGGCCAGCACTGGGGGGGATGAGGGGGCTGGTGCTGGTGGCTGTGACCTGACCAGTGCTGGGGGAGGACCCAGCCGGCGTTGGGGGGGGCCAGGGCCATGGGCCAGAGGCTGCGTGCTCCTGTCTGACCCCAAGCTGGCTAGTCTGTCCCGGCAGGTCCCAGCTCTGCTGGAGCAGATCAGCCAGCCCAGGAGGGGAGGGTGGCCAGGCTCTGATGGGGGGTGGAAGCAGTGCACCCCTCGGGCCGGCAGGGCAGAACTGTGGGTCAGTGGAGCCTCCCTTTAACCCGGGGCTCAGGGCTGCAGCCCCTAAAGCCTCTGCGATAATCCAGCCTTGCCCGAGCAATGTGGTTGTGCCCACACAAGTCTTTAGTGCAGAGCACCGGCACCAGGGAGTCTGCCCAGCCTCGTGGCTCACTTACGTCATGGCGGTGGTCTCAGCGAGAAAGGCCTGGGCGGTGACGTCGCACTTGATGTTCTTCACAGCCACTTTCTGCCCCATGTACTCTCCCTGCAGAACAGCTGCAGGAGTGGGGGGGGAGGGTGTCAGGTGCCATGATGGCAGCCCCAGGAAGGGGGACAGAACAGCAGGCCCGGCGGCTGCAGGGCCAGCTAGGGGTGGACATGGTGCCGAACCAGTCCATCCCCCTCTGGAGGAGGGGAGGGCGTGATGCTGAGGGCAAGCCCAGCTGGCTCTACCACCAGCCATGGCTGGGGGGCTTGTGGAGCAGGTCCATCATAGTGAGGTGCCTAGGGGCTTGTGTGCATGTCCCCATGACAAATATCCCTCTGTGGCCAGCCATGCAGCCTTCTCGCTCAGCCCCTGATGGCTCCCATATGGTAGACACCCGGGGACAGCGGCATGTGCCCCACTGATTCTAGAGACACTCAGCCTCCAGGGCTGCCCATCCAGACAGCTCCCCAAAGGCTCAATCTGTGCATGGAGTGGGCAGGGCCTCACACCACCTCAGGCTCCACCCACTCTGTCGACCAACCCCAGGGCTTACCTCCAAATTCGCCTTCCCCAATCTTGTCTCCCAGCATGAGGTGCTGCAGGTTCAGTAACCAGCCGGCTGCGGATGAGAGGAGGCTAGCTGGTTAGCAGGGACACAGCTGTGCCTTCCCCCTTCTGTGCAGGGCCTGCCCCTCATCGGACCACCGAGTGCCATCAGGGTGGGTGTGGGAGTTTCACACCCTAGGAACTCCACCCAGTTTGGCCCTGGACCCTTGTCCGGAGATCCCAGCTCTGTCGCTCGAGAACGTTGGCCCCTGAGGATTTTACGTCCTCCCCCAAAGTAGGGGCTAGTATCCTAGTGCTCCCCCCACAAGTTCGTCCCTCATACCCTTGGCCAGCTCCTGCTCAGCAGACTTCGTCCCGGGTTTTGGTTTGGGTTTTACCAGTTTGGTACAGATGGCTCCCTGGTCCTTCATGTAGTGCTGCAGACAGACAGACGGATGGGGTTAGTCAGGCTCACACGGCTGTCACCCAGGAGGCTGGTTGTGCCCTGCAGCACAGGGTTCTGGCAGCCCTACAGGGTTACTCTGGCCTGGAGTGCAGGGGGGAGCAGTACCGGCAGGGGCCCCTGGCTAGAGGGGTTTGCCGCAGACCCCAGTGAAGGAGAATGGGAGCTGGGAGAAGCTCATTGCAAAGTGACCAGCAGGGGGTGCCATCAGCCAGCGCCTCCCCTACCCACCCACATCCCAGAGTGATTGCCAGGTTCCTATGTAGTTGTCTAATCCAGAGCAGGTCTGGCCAGTAGGGCCTGGGACCAGGGTTTGATTCCTGGCTCTGCCACTGATGCTCTATGTGCTCTTGGACAAGTCACTTAACCTGCTCATCAGGGGCCTGGAACATCCAGTAAAATGTGTGTGAGCTGCTCAGGCAGAATCCTCCTCTTTGAGCCATGTCCCGGTTCCTGGGAAACCTCAGGTCTGGAACTCGGGACTTCTGAGGACTATTTCCCGGTCTGGGAGGGAATGTGTTACGAATCAGGACTCCTGGGTTCTATACCCAGCTCTGTGGCTGATTTGCTGAGTGGCCATGAGCAGGCCACTCCCCCCACTCTGTGCCTCAGTTTCTCTGCCTGTTTAGTGGGGATAACACAATGTCCCTGCTTCCCAGGGCAGGGTGTAGTCCCAGTGTCTGGGTATGAGCAGCCATGAAGAGGAATGTGACGCAGAGGTCAGAGGACGATCGCTACATCTAAAACTAGAGCCTGCTTCCTTCTACCGAGTGTCAGGTTTCAGCGGCCGCTCTATATTTAGATCCTGCGGTTTTGGCTGCTGTTTCATGTGCCTCGGTAGCTTGGGACTGACAAGAGCCACAGGGCTTGGGAGAAGATGGAGAGGCCATTGGGGAGAGGAGAGGCAATCACCTGCCTGTCCAGCCATCTGTCTGTCTAGGTTCTTATTCAGCCCATGAGCTAAGGCAAGGATCCTGGGGTGGTATCTGGCCTGAAGCTTTTGCTCTGGTTAGTTTCTTTGCCTAATAGAGCCCCCACTGCCTGTGCCAGCTGCCCCTGGGGGTACGGGACCCTGAGACAGGCGCTTGCTGACCTCAATCATGTCGATGAGGTTGTAGAAGCTGACGGTGGCGTCGATGCTCAGCCGGTTCTCCTCATAGACGACGCGGTAGTGGATGACCTCCTTGCCAAAGCTAACGCACAGCACGTAGTCGCCGGGGTGCCGGATGGACTCACGCACCAGGAAGAGCCCGTCCTCCGGGGGCTGGAGTGCCTGCACAGCCTCCACCCCCGAGATCTTCCCATGGAACCAGCTGGGAGAGCAAATGCATTGCACATGCTGGGGATCCGGCCGCAACATCACACAGGTCTCCCCCTACAAGCGGGGACCCCCCATCTCAGGGTACTCCTGCACTACACCCAGCCAACCCACCCCTCTGAGTGCCATGCTAGACCATCACTAGCCCTGGCAACAGATCACTGCTCCAGCTGGCCCCTCTCCCAGCCAGCCATGCAGCTGACTATGGAGCAGAGAATAAACCCTTCCTGACCCCTGTGTGACCAACAGGTGGCCTGAAGCCTGAGCGCTGAGCTACTCTGTCATCAAATGAGCCGCTCTTCTCCCCTTCAGAGAGGGGACCAGAGCTGTGGCAAGGCCAAAGGCCCAGATGTGAGTTAGCTCCCAGGTGCTGCGGGTGGCTGTGAGTGCCAGCACCGGGGAAAACCAGCTGATCCCAGCCACCGGTTGGAAGGGGAGTCAGCACCAGCGCCGAGGCAGCCTGGCTGTACTTACGGCATCAAGCTGAGCGTGGGGTCGATGCGGATGGCCTCGCGCTCCCGCACGGAGCTGGCTGAGAGCAGCCCCTCCTCGCCCGTTTCATTGTGTTTAGCTCTGTACCAGCCTTTCTCCTGAAGGGGAGATGGGGGGAACGTGGAGGGAGCGCCATGCCATGGGGGGACAGGCCATCAGAAGATGACTCCACTAACCCTGCCCGGCTCTCCTTGCCCCGTGGCTCCCTCCATTGGCAAGTTCTCATTGCTACTGTGATGGGCGGGGCGGGGGACACGGTGGGGTGGGAGGGGCGAGGTCAGTGGAGGAGAGAAGGTGGAGAGGGTCAGGGTGGGGTCCTGTTGTCCTAAATCAGCGTCTGCCTCTGGCTTTTTGGCCCTTGTGCCATCGTGACCCTGTGCGGATTGTGCCAGGTGCTGCCCAGTGTCTAATGAAAGCTGGTCTCTGCCCCACAGAGCCTGCAGTTGAAATGACAGGGGAGGCAGAGCAGCTTTTGCCCCATTGACAGGAGACCGTGGACCAGCCCCTTCTATGAGTCACCTCCACAGCGATTTGCCATTGGGAGGAACCCCTCCCCTGGGCTAGTGCAACAGGCCAGGGGCCCAAGATGAGGCTGCTGTGGCCAGCTGACATGTCCTGCGGCCTGGCCCGCTTGGGACAGGCTGGTCTGTGTCCTGACTCTGGCACCCAGGGCTGCAGGCAGCGTTCCCCAGGTGTCCCAGGATCTGCGCTGCGGCAGGGGAACAGCCCACCTGACTCACCTCGCAGAGGGCCGTGATTGTGACAATGTCGCCCTTGCGGAAGGCCAGCTGGTGGGTCTTGGGCTTGCTGTGGTCGTGCTTGGTGATGCACTGCGTCCCCGGCGGCCAGTGTTTCTGTGGCAGAAGGCAGGGGCGTGAGCGCAGCTGGCTACAAGCCGGGGATCCCACCCCCCCCATGCTCACAGCGGTTAGAAATGAGAGTGTCACTCCGATGGGTCTGTAAGGGACACATTCTAAGGACCGGTTGACCCACTGCAGATTGGTGGGGCTGACTGGCACCGCTGTGCTGTGACTTTGGGGCACTCCACGCTGAGCCCATTTTGGTGGTGCTGCAAAATGGGGTGCCCTACAGCTGAACAATGGCCTAGATGACTCCTGCTGCCCCACAGACCTCCCGAGCGGGTACAACGAACCAGGTAAACAGGTGCCAACTAGGCCTTGGCAGAGGGGCGTACAGGCATTGCAGGTTAGCTGGGAAGACAAGCAGTATCATATCCGGCGGGCTTATCTGTCCCAGTGCCGGCTGTCGCAGGAGAAGGGGCGCCTATCCCCATCTGTCTGGGGGTGGGAGGGAGTTCTTCCTAGCTGGCCCCAGGCAGGGGGTGGCTGGTTTGTGCCCAGACTAGATCCGTGCACTGGGGGGCTCCATACAGGAAGAGTGGAGGGGCTCAGCCCCATGGATTTGGAGATGATCCCATTGGTGAGGAAGGGAGAGCTGGGAGTGCATGGGGGCGGGGAGGGAGTTACAAGGATTTCACCTTGGTGTGTCAAATTCAGTGACCCCTTCTCACCAAGTGGTGCCTGCACAATCTGTCCCCGTCCATGGCTGTGCTCCCCAGGCTGTAGTGCCTGTATACGGCCCATTTGCATGGGATCATTCACACAGATGGGGGGGGGAGGGGGCAACATAGGCACCTGTATCTGAAAATCCAGCCCTCCAGGAAAGAGAAAGTCAATTCCTCTCCTGGGTGGTTGTGCTGCCCGGGGGCCATGCAAGGCCTGGAGCAGCCTGCACCACTTACTGCTGACATGCTGGCTGGCTCCTCAGTGCGTGGGGGGTGGCTCTGGGGAATCCCGTCGCTGATGAAAGGTGGAGATCACCTGGAGAGGAGAAGGAAACATCCACTGAGTCTCTGGGCTGCAGAGCAGGAAGGGCTGTGGGAGCCCACCCTCTCTCCACTCTGGGGGGCATTTCTTGTTTAAAGAGAAATGGTCAAGCAAGCATTAGAACAGCTGCCACACCCCAGAAGCAGCCACATTTAGTCTGGGGAGAAGTGATTCCTTCTATGTCCTGCAGCTGTAGAGAGCTTCGGGCTCCGTGAAGATGTAGAAAAAGGAGATTATGTGTTAATGTTACTATTAAAAAGGCTTTTTCCCCCTCAACACCACAGCTGCCAGGGACTGTAAGTGTGAAAGGTCTGGTTGTCCACTGGACTGGGTGGGTGTCCATGCCTGGTGGCCATGGCTGGGTGGTGGTAGGGGCCTGAGCTGAAAGTGTTTATGGTCACAACTGTGAGCAAGTGTCTGACCTGAAGTCAGTGGCCTAGGTAAGGCTGAGGCTGGATTTTCTGATAAATGCTCACCCAGTCCAGCCGCCATCACACAAGGTCCTTTCAGACCAAGACGTGGCCCTTCTACAGCGCCTGCCTTCTGCCAGCACATCACAACCACCCGCTCATTAGCCCTCCCCCAGCACCTTCCTGTGCCTCCCCCAAGACGGAAACAATAAGGCAGCGAGTAAGGGCTGGATTCTCTCTCACTCTACCCTGGCCCAGCTTTGCCTGAGTCCAGTGGGAGGCTGAGCACTTTGGAGAAGCCTGCATGAACTGCCTTGTCCAGGGGCACCCAGGAAATCAGCAGCAGAACTGGGAATAGGACCCAGGCGTCCTGAGGCCCTGTTCCCCTGGCTGTCCCCACTAGATTCTGGACTAGAAGTGATGAGCAGGATCCCCAGGCTCGGCTCTAATTGCTAGGTCATGGAGTTTAAGGGCAGACAGGACCGCCAGATCATCCAGTCTGACTCCTGTGTGCTGCAGGCCACCAACCCCATTTCGTACCCATGTGCTAACCCAGCAACGGAAATGAGACTGACATGTTACTGTGCTCAGGAAACCAGGCTGTTCTGTGTCCAGGAAGAGACGAGGGGGGACCGAGGCACACCTGTGCCTGAGGCCCCTGCCATGGCAGGCAAATGAGTAAGAGAGAGATCACCAGATAATCCCAGCAAGCGACCCACACCCCATGCTGCACATGGGAAAGCCCCCCATGGTCACTGCCAATTAACTGGGGGCAAAATGCCTCTCTGACCCACACTGGGCAATCAGCTAGTCCCTGTGCGAGAGACTGCCCGGTGCCCCCTCACAGCCCTGGCCTCCCCACCCAGTGACCCATTGCCAGCCGTGGCCTCCCCGCCCAGGGACCATCGCCAGCCGTGGCCTCCCTGCCCAGTGACCCATCACCATCTGTGGCCATCCCTGATGCCTCAGAGGAAAGAAATAAAAACCTCCATGGCCCAGCCTATGTGCAGTGGGTGGCACAGCTGGTGGCCAGCTGAAATGCTGTTTTAGGAACTGCAGAAGTGAGCCCCACAGCTGCTGGGCCCTGCCCCTGCCCCCCCCTGGGCTCACACGCACTCTTTCCCTTTGCTCTCTGGCTGGGCAGCTCAGTTCTGCACAATGGGGCGAGTCCCTTGCACTTCTCCGGGCTGATATACACTACACAGTTGGTCATAAGGCAGCTTATGTTGACCTGATTACGTCAGCCTTTCTCCCACCCATGTAAGGGACCTACTACACAGATATTCCATACCTGGGCGGCCTCTCTCCCCACTACCAGCTGGAGGCCAGGACAAGAAACTAAGGTGGCTTCAGATGTGGGGAGCTGGGCAGCTGTGTCAGTTTCATGGTTTGATGTGCCCTGATATTGATGAGGCTGCCTGGCTCCTGGAGGAGAGCAGGTGTGGGGGAAGAAGCCGTGGCAACTGGATCCCACTCCCAGGGCAAGAAGCCCTGCGTGGCTTCCCCCACTCCCAGAAGAGCAGAGGGGGAAGGCCGCCTGTCAGGAATCAGTGAGCTTGCAGGGCAGCCAGGCACTCAGCAGGGAGCTGCTGGCATGTGGGGCTTTGCCGAGAGCTCAGCCAGCAAGGCAGTCCCCGAGGGACCCAACAGAGTACATCTACACAGCAACAAGACACCCATCACTGGCCCGTGCCAGATGACTTGGTGCAGGCTGCAGGTGTAGATGTCTGGGCTCGCCCTGCAGCCTGGTTGCTATGGCCATGAGAAGTAAGAGGCCCCTAGGTGGAAAATGTGGTTTCACAGCAACTTTCTGTTTCACACCTTGAAGCTGCAATGACGCCTTCTCACCTCGTGATCGCCTGGGTCTAGAGCCAGGGACATGAGCACTTGGGCTGCCTGGCTACTGGTACATGAAGCCTAAGGAGAGCTGAGTCTGAACCCTGGCCGCTGCACCACTGGAAACCCAACTCCCTGGCATGAGGAGCCACAGCATTAGTGCCTGGGACAGGACGCTCAGCACAGCTCTGTGAATCAGAACACCTGTCAGGAATCTGTGCAATCAAAACCAGCCAGACACAAACCCTCCCGTGGGGAATGCACCTCAGAACCAGCAAGGGGATGGTGGGGGGGAGAACCTGCCATCTGCTTTAGTGGGAGGAGTAAGCCTTGTCCTCAGTTTGTGGATGGGAAAACTGAGGCACAGTGGGGTTGGAGGGGGTGACTTGCCCAATGTAGCCAGCACTGTCACCAGCCGAGCTGGGACAGAACTCGGGAGTGGCTGCACTCGGCCTGTGACCACTCCAGCTGGGCCCCATCTTCGCCCAGCAGGACTCAAGGCATCCACCTTGCTCTGCACCAGCAAGAGACCAATACTTCGTGTTATCACAGCCCCTTCTGTGGGAAAAGGCTCCAGGCACAAAGAAGGGCAGTATCCTGTGACCAGGTAGCCACAGAGATGAGAACAGAACCCAGGACCCCGATGCCCAGGTCTGGGGTGTCATAAGAACAGTCAGAGTTGGTCAGACCAGTGGGCCAGCTGGTGCTAGAGCCTGTCTCTGCCAGTGGCCAGTGCCAGGTCTTTCTGGGGAAATGAACGGACCAGGGTTCTGTCCTGTGTTTCCCCAGGATTTGAAATGAGGGGGTGTTTGGGGGCTGAGAAGAAGTGAGACCATGAGGGTGAAGGTGGGCACTGTACAAAAAACTGAAAACTGCCTCATGACCTTTTTATTGGCCTTAACTCCTGTTTTAAAATCATCCCACAAATTAAAGTTGGTGACTCAAGCCTTCTTTGAAGCACCACATCTGTCTTGGTTTCTTCTTGTAATTTTGCACAACTCAGATAATGAACTTCTCGAAGGCCGTGCGTTCACCTTGGGTGGCTACTTGTGTGTCCAGGATTTCCAGTCCTTCATGGTATGCTCATTATCAGCTTTCAGGACACAAACCTATTCAATGAGGAAAAAGAATGCTACACTGTAGCTGTTGTGAGAGAGGAATTCCTACTTTTCACTGCAGGAAACAGCACGAAGTTTGGGTCAAACCATTAGTGATGATAAAGAAAAAGTCGGAGTCAGATCTTCATTTGTTTGTCGTATGATATTCCATTCAGTTCAAATTCTCTGTTCAATCCTGACGACATTGCTGGCAGTGCCTCGCTCCACTCACTGGTCATGTTTTACAAGCGATGCAGAGGTTGAACAGAATCCAGGAGTCGCAGCTGTAGGTTTGTAAGGATCAAGGCCGTGTACTTTTTCAGCTGGCTTCACAAGCACTTTTTGCTCTCTTCACTTAAGGAGTCAAAACAAGTGCTTCATTAGTCAGTGGCTGACAAAGTGGGATTCCACCCACAAAAGCGCATGCGATAAATGAATGTGTTAGTCTTTAAAAGTGCCACAGGCCTCCTTCCAAAGGGGTAGCCGTGTTAGTCTATTGTAGAAAGACAACAGAGTCCTGTGGCACTTTTAAAGACTAACAGATTTATTTATCGCATGAGCTTTCGTGGGAGAAAATCCCACTTCGTCAGACGCTTTGAAGGCCTCCTTGTTTGTTTTACTGAACTGAAGTCTTCGTAAAGAAAGTGGTGGCGGGGCTTAAGCAAGTTTTTTGCTTTCATACCTGATGCAGTGAGCCCAGAGGTCCCATGGCTGTGAACTAGAGGTGCCAGGGTTCAGTCCTGGCACAAAGTAAGCACTGTGGGTGACCACCTCAGTCAGGACAGGCTAAGCTCAGTTCTGCTGCCCTTCACTCATACAGTAAGGGTAACGACATTTCAGTTCACCAGCATCATCTGCTAAAATGATCTGTAACCCAGCGCCAGCTCAGATTGGTCACTTGGGTTCTGTCTGCTGGATCCAGAGGCAGAGTAGGTGTGTTCTTATAAATACAGTCTGATCCTGAACTCTTTTCCCATCAGCCCCTGCTCACCACTAGCAGTCAGGGCGAGCTCTTTCAGACCTGGCTTACAAATCATTACTTGAAATGATTAGGCTGGCCAAGATCGCCCACATGATGCACCAACATCATCATAACAAACAGCATCTGTGGGAGGAAGCAGGTCTTTGTTCCTCCTTTTCAAATCCATGATGCTTTCCCAGGCACAAGTATTATCTACAGTCTGTCCCTGTGTGTGCATTAATGTTTCAATTTCAATGGAAATTTCCAATGACTAAATTGGCAACATGACCACTGGGGGGGGGGGGGGGGCAATTGAGGCAGGGTGTGTAGGAAAATCCATGAGCCAACCCCTGCCCAGCTTCTGGCAGTCAGAGGTTTAGGGACACCCAGATCATGGGGATTTGACCCTGACCAGTTTGGCTAATAGCCACTGATGAACCTGTCCTCCAGGAATTTACCTAACTCTTTTTAAACCCAGCTATAGTTTGGGCCGTCGCAACTTCCCCTGACAAGGAGTTCCACAGGTTGACTGTGCATTGTATGAAGACTTACTTCCTTAGATTTGTTAAAAACCTGCTGCCTATTAAAGTGAGGGAACCCTGGTTCTTGTGTTATTTGAAGGGGTAAATGACACTTCCTTATTCGCTTTCACCCTATAGTCACACTGTCTCCTCCTCACACAAAGGTAACAAAATTTTCCCTGGTAGCCGGAGAGAGGGTATCACAAGCCCTGGCCTATCACCATTAGTGTGCAGGGGTGCCATGAGTCTAGTGGGGTTTAGTCTCATATTTCCTCTACAGCAGCTGTCTCTCTCTTAAAGGCAGATTGGCCTTTATGGACACAGTACTATGTAGGACTCAGGAGATCCAGGGTCAAATCCTGGTTCTGCCTAAGCTACCCTCTTTGACCTTTGGAAAATCACTTAATCCCTCATTTCCCATCTGCAAAATGAAGAAAATTGTCTGCAAATATGTGATGTGTAGCAATGCCACGTTGATCCTGGCTGAGGCGTCTAGACACTGTGGAAATATAACTAATAGATTCTGGTGCTAATTTGGCAGCTCAGTCTCTATTGCGTTGGTTCCCTGCTATCCCTAAAGCTCTCCAGCTCATTTCAATTGGGTTAAAAGTATGGCCCCATTTCTAGCTCAGCAACTGTGGGCAGTCGCACCGCACACATCCTTTGGTGCAGTGGGCAGTGGAAGACTGCTGCTCTGTGGAGTTACCGTAATGACTCCGTGAGCAGACAAGAAAGGCAGTAATTGCCCTAATTTAATTCTGACAGGTCAGGTGAGTCTGGGGCCAATCAGAGCAGCCTAAAACAGAGCAAAACTGCTGGGGAGGTTGCGTGGGGGGCAGAATTTAAGCCCTGGAAACTTCAGGCAGCTGGACATGAGTGCTGGGGGACTCAAACTGTGACCGAGATTTGCTGGTCTTGTACTTTGGAGTGTCTTGCTCGGTGGCCTCGCCCAGCTTTGGGGATGGCAAATAACACCAGAGCCTCTCGCACAAGAGAGAGAAAACCAGCTGTGATCTATGGTTTGAGGCAAGCCAGATTCACAGCGTGAGGTGGCCTTGCTGATTGGGTCTGTGGGGAGCCCGGCACCTGCGAGGGGAGGGCAGGCGAGAGGTGCCTTAGCAGAACTGTGATAGAACTGCCCTGGCTGGGCCTGTGAGCTAGCCATCATTTGTCTGACCACTCATGTACTGCCTGTGCAATGGTCTTGGCAGGTGATTTTTAAATGGGCTCATCCAGGCTCAGTGTGTGGGCCATAAAAGGAGCTAAAATTCTGCTGCCCAAAGAAGAGCAAATGACCAGAAGAGTCACACCCAGAGAACTACAGTATGGAGAAAATGATTCAGGACATGACACCAGGGTGTTTCTCTGAACCCTGGCAGGATGGGGAAGTTAGGGAGGTTGGTGCTGCCCCCTCCTTCTCCTTTGTCCGAGGTCAGCTTGGTCCCACAAGCTGGGAAGGCCCTAGAGTACTAGATTTTAAGGCCAGAAGTGACCAATACGACCATGTAGCCTGATGTCCCGTGTAACACAGACCAGAGAATGGTGCCCTGCTGAGTCCTGCATCTAACCCATATCTTGTGGTTAGGCTAGAGTGTACGCAGACCACCCACTTCTGGTTTCAAGACTCCATGTGACAATGAATGCACCACATCTCCAGGCAAATTGTTCCAAGGATTAATCAGCATCACTGTTAAAAGCTTGCATCTTATTTCTAACCTGAATTTGTCTAGCTTCAACTTCTAACCACTGGCTCTGTCTATAGAAATATCCAGTTTGTAAACCCAGAGTAACTCCCTCAACTTTCCTGGAGTTATTCCTGATTTACACCACCCTAAGCAGGACTGGAGTAAGGTGCTGTAGGCCAGCGCCAATGGCTGGAGCTCCTAGAATCATGTGATTACACCAGACCGTCAGATTTCAAAAGGTAAGTTTCTGGCTCTCCGAACAGCGAAGAGAAGGTTTAAAGGGTTTTCACTCAGAGTGTGATGCAGCAACACCCACTGAGATCAGGAGACCATCGCTCTGAGAGGAGGAACCTGCCTCTCACATTTCAGTGCATTGCTAACTCCAATGGCCACTGCTAAGGCAGTGGACCATCTGTGGTAGCCGGACAGGAATGTAAGGGGCCCAGCCCCGCACCAAAACATCCACAATCACGAGGTTTTAAAAAATAATGCGTTGGGAAGGTCTCTTTCTTTGCCTTCTGAGTCTTTCATTCACATTTGCTTCATGTTTTCAAGCTTTTTGCCACACACTTGCAAGCTACAAACTTATCTTAAAAAGCAAACAACCTTGAGCATTCCAACATATTCACATGACTCCAGGCCTGGGACTTAAAGATTAACACCTATTGTGAGATTTGAGTTAAAGTCACGAGTGCTGGGAACAATGGGTTCACGCCCTTCTTACTTCTTTTGGCCCTGTAAAGAAGAACTGAAAGCTTTCCACATTAGAAATTCAGAGCCTGTTTTTCTTAGAAGGCTCAATGGATGACTGGAGATCTGGCAGACTCCACAGAAGCAAAAATGCCCTGACTGACTGACAGAGAGGAAGTGATTTTTATTTCACACACACTTTCTGTTAGCACCGATCTAGCGCCTGAGAAACTCTTGGGAGGATAACCCCCTTTGGTAAAGATTTAGTGCTCCCCCTTACCACTTTAATGAAGGACTAGGTAAGTTCTCCATTTCCTTTCAGAGGTCTCAACCTTTGGCACAAACGGGGAGACAGCTTTGATATTGCTCTACTAATAGAAAGCCCTTAAAGAACACCTCACACTGTCTCTCTCTCTCTCTCATGTCTGCCATATAAAAAAAGGAGAAAAATAAAAGCGGGGGGCAGGGAGATGCTCGTACTTTCTTCTCCCCTTTGCAGGTCACCTACAAATCTCAAGCAGCACTGCATATCTGGAAGGTGGCTCAGCAGCTGCAGGACACAGCAATAAGATCCTGCCTTCCCCACTGCATAAATACACTGGCACCATAAGGTGACAACCCCAACCCATTCCCATTCCCAGGAGGCCAGGCTGGGGGGCTCCTGGGGCGACTCTCCCCCCATGGGGATAGGGAATAAAGATAGCAGCTGTTCACTGGCTGAGACAGGTGGGCAGCTTCTTTAGTTTGTTTAAAGCAATGTTCCTGAAGCAGAGGTGACAGCAGCTTCCTCTTCTGGGAGATGAATCATGGTCATTTCTGAGAATCACATGTGGCAGAACTTTGTCATTAGAAAAAAAATTAAAGTATTTTTTTGCTCAAGGCTCCATTAAAACTTCCCGGCTGCCTGATAGAAAACGAAGAGCAACAGGAAGAGATGACTGCAGCTATTTCAAGGCTAAAATAAGCAGCAGCTGGAGATTTGTGCATTTCAGAGGCAATATTGGCTGCTTTTACTGCTACTGTCTGCTCCTTTTAATGAATGTAAGTTCTTGTGGAAAGTGCTAGGTGGATGGATGGGTGGGGATAGGGAATCCCCATTCCTCCTCAGAACAGGGGCAGCACAAACAGCCTCTCTGCTCCACCAACCTACTCAACCCAGGCCAGAGGGCCCAGCCCTATAACATTGTGCCCATAACATTATAACATTGTGCCTCTGCACCCCAGCTTTAAAATGCAGAGGGCAATAAAAATAGATTCTTTCTCCGGAAGGGTGCTAGGACAGGCTTAGATTTTAGATGAGACAGAGATGTATCACAGTAGATATAAGCAGTAATAAGTCACCATGCCCAGATGATATCAACTCATGCATTCTGAGGAAACAAAACACGAAATTGCAGAACTACTACTATTGCTTAAATCAGCCTCCGTACCAGATGACTGGCGAATAGCTCATGTAATGTCGATTCCTTTTAAAAAAGGCTCCAGCAGCAATCTGGCAGTTACAGGCCACTAACCCCAACTTCAGTACCAGGCCAAGTGGTTGAAACTGTAGTAAAGAACAGAATTAGCAAACCCATAGACGAACATGGTTTCTTAGGGAAGAGTCAATGTGGCTTTTACAAAGGGCAATCAGGCCTCACCAATTTATTAGAATTTTTTGAGGTGGCCCACAAACATTTAGACATGGCTGATCCTGTGGATACAGTGTACTTGGACTTTCAGAAAGCGTTTGACAAAGTCCATGAAAGCTCTTAAGCAAAGTAAGCAGTCACAGGTTACGATCCATGATCCTCTCATAGATCAGTAACTGATTAAAAGATAAGAAATAAAGGTTAGTTTTCACAATGGAGAGGGGTAGATAGCGAAGTCCCCCATGGCTCTGTACTGGAGCCAGTACCAATCAACATAAAAAATTACCTGGAGAAAGGGGGAAACAGTGAGGTGGCAAAATTTGCAGGTGATACAAAATTACCCAAGATAGTTAAGTCTAAAGCAGATTGCAAAGAGGTCTCACAGAACTGGGTGAATGGCTAACAAAATGGCAGATGAAATTCAGTGTTGATAATTGTAAAGTGATCCATATTGGAAAACTATACGTACAAAATGATGGAGTCTAAATTAGCTGTTACCACTCAGGAAAGAGATCTTGGAATAATCCCATGGATAGTCTCATTAAAACATCTCTTGAATGTGCAGCAGCAGTCCAAAAAGCTAACAATGTTAGGAACCATTAGCAAAGGGAAAGATAAGACAGAAAATATCGCAAGGGCACTATATATATCCATGGCATTCTCACACCTTGAATATTGTGTGCAGTTCTGGTCACCACATCTCAAAAAGGATATTTTAGAATTGGAAAAAATGCAGAGGAAGACAACAAAAATGATTGGAGGGATGTAACAACTTGCATATGGGGAGAGGTTAAAAAGACTGGGATCGATGAGCTTAGAAAATAGGCAACTATGAGAAGATATGATAGAGGTCTATTAAATTGTGACTGGTGTAGAGAAAGTGAATAAGGAAATGGTGTTACCCCGTCATGTAACAAGTACAGCCCCCCCCCCAATTCATACATTTAAAACTAACAAAGGAAGGACTTCTTCACACAACGCACTGTCAATCTGGGGAAATCGTTGCCGAGGAACTGTGAAGGACAAAGGTATAAGAGTTAAAAAAAAGAATTAGATAAATTCATGGAGGATGTGTCCATCCATGGCTATTAGCCAGATGGTCAAGGACACAATCCCATGCTCTGGGTGCTCCTAAACCGCTGACTACCAGAAGGTGGGACTGGACAACAGAGGCTGGATCACACAATAATTGCCTTTTTCTGTTCATTCCCTCTTAAGCACCAGGCATTGGCCATTGCCGGAAAACAGGACACTAGATTAGATGGACCGTTGGTCTGACCCAGTGTGGCTGTTCTTATGTTCTTTTGATGTACTTGTATTCACAGTCCTCGACAAAGAGCAAGCCAATGGTTTTGCTCATTCACCCTCCCCACCAAAAAGCCAAGCCAAGCCAATCATGATCAAGGAGGGGAGCCGGTTACCAGTCACAAATGAAGGAAGACAGGCAGCAGGAACAAAAGCCTACTGAATGAGGGGCACAAACCTGGCTGAGCACAGCTGCCAGAAGAGCCTGTCTGACGGGAGTCTACTCTCTCTTAACCCTCTTCTTTTCAGACCCCTTTCTATTGGAGTTGTGCTGAAAGCTCCAGTGTCAAATGTTGCGCTGCTGGGCCAAAGATCTGAATAGCATCAAGGAAGTGGCTGAAGTATTACAGACAGGGAGATTACAACGATGCTCTGTACTAGATCCTAGATACCGAAGGATAGGAGCTTTGGCTGAGCTAGGAGTCAGTGGGTCCCTGCACTGGCAGCAGGTTAGAGTAGCTGGCCCTACAGGTCTTCTTTCCCTACGATCAAGTCTCCATGACGCAGTCACTTCTGATGCACAGCAGCTGATGTTTTCTTCAGCTTCCTTCCGGGGCACCCGTTGGTGAGTGATTGCTGGGCTGGAGCAAGTGGGGGACAACCCCGGAATCCAAAGTACTGAAGACCAAACAGGAGGGCAGATTTCCCCACCCAAGCCAGCCAGCTTATCTTTTGAGCTTGGCTTGATGCACCCATTGATAACCTGAGAGAGGGGTGGTTTGGATGATACAAATGTTGGAGCTACTCGGAAGAGGAAGGAGTAACAAATTCATCCCAGAAGTCTCAACCCATCTTATTGGGAGGTTTAAAATTGATCATTTTGTTCCCTGCCATTCACAAGCCATGCAAAATGCATCGCGGAGAACCACACACTGATAAGGCTTTGTCCCCATGGATCCACCTGCTGGGACTCAAGCATCCGAGAAGTAAATCCCACGTAGGCAAACTCTCAAGGAGAACCATTTGTATTCTAACTCTCTGTCATATTCCAAAGGGGTAGCCGTGTTAGTCTATTGTAGAAAGACAACAGAGTCTTGTGGCACTTTTAAAGACTAACAGATTTATTAATCGCATGAGCTTTCGTGGGAGAAAATCCCACTTCATTTTCTCCCAC
>ML685913.1:316026-341147 GCA_007922175.1 Pelusios castaneus | reverse complement strand
ATGGCACTTTTAAAGACTAACAGATTTATTAATCGCATGAGCTTTCGTGGGAGAAAATGAAGTGGGATTTTCTCCCACGAAAGCTCATGCGATTAATAAATCTGTTAGTCTTTAAAAGTGCCACAAGACTCTGTTGTCTCTCTGTCATATGTTCTTCACGACCTGCAGTCTCTACCAGTGTGGGGCGGATTTTAACAGAGGAACAGGGAAACCCTTCACCAGTTCCTGAGTTGTTCCATCTCATTTTAACCAGTTTTGATTGCCTTCGTCTGTGGGACTGAGAATCTCTGAATTGCTCCTTGAGCTGGGAGAGATATTGAAACATACTAAGTGCCGTGTCTCAGGTCAGTTCTTACAGCCCCTCTATCCCCACTGTCACAAGCGAATTGGAAAATTGCTCCCCATACAGAAAAGCCAGGCTGGTTTGTACTGGACTAGACAGTTACTGCATCTGTGCAGTAGCTCATTCTGCAGTTAGCAGCAGAAGAGCTGGCACCTGTGCTGTAGGTTGCAGGAAACGCCCCCGTAGCTCTGCATCAAATATTGAGCAGGCTGTGGTACACACATGCCTTTGACACACATCCCCCCCCTCACTTAAACCTGCCCAAGCACAATGGTCACACCAGGTCCCCAAGCATGGAGGAAGACGGAGTGTAGTTTTGTTCCCTTGTGGCACAAAAAGGAAGAATTTGCTTTTTACCCCCCAGAGTGCAGCACCTGTAATGCTACGTGCACTTTTGTCTTCATATCTGTCCTCCTGGAGGGGAGAAGGGAAACATGACCCAGCCACAGCTAATGCTCCAGCCAGATCTTTGTACGTACCTCCTTGCGACATCCATGGCAAGGCTCTTGGGATTAAAGTCGTTGGTTTGCTTGCAGCCAAGCCCAGACTTGAGCCCCAAGATTCCTGGAGGATAAATTCCCTTTCAAATGGTGGAGCAGAGCTCTACCTCCCCTGTTCACAGACAGATCCACTCTGTAGAAACTCACCACAACTTTATTTCCTGATTTCTCTTTGGGGCTGGGCTGCAGCAGCAGTGTGCTGGAGGTCCTAGTGCCTGCTCCCTACGCAGCCAGTTTGAACCAGCGATGGTTCATTCCTCAATGAGGCTTTACCGTGAAGTGACTTTTGCCCTTTGAAGTACAAGTCCACATGCCCATGGGGGAAGCATCAACAGCTGGTTGATTTGAAACCACACAGCAGTTTATGTCACCCAAAGTGAACTAATGATCAGCTGTTATTAGACAGAGGGTGAATTACCGTTCTCCTACCACCTTATTTTAGTGGTGCACATACAAGAAGTGGGACAGCTAAAAACTGAGGGTGGGGTGGAGGTCAAGGATAATCTAGGCATGGCTCAATGTCTAAATAAGTACTTTGCATCTGTTTTCAATGAGAGTGAAGTTGAGCTGGGGGGTAGAGATAGGGAAGCTAATGGGAACGAGGTCATGAATGTGGAAATTACCATACCTGAGGTAGAAGCCAAACTTGAGCTGCTGGATGTGACTAAATCGGGGGGTCCGGACAATCTCCATCCGAGGATACTAAAGGAACTGGCTCATGAAATTGCCAGCCCTTTAACGAGGATTTTTAACAAATCTGTAAATTCGGGGGTTGTACCGTATGACTGGAGAATCGCTAATGTAGTTCCTATTTTCAAGAAAGGGAATAAAAATGATCCGGGTAACTACCGGCCTGTTAGTTTGACCTCGGTAGTATGCAAGGTCTTGGAGAAAATTTTGAAGGAGAAAGTACTTAAGGCTGTAGAGGATGACGGTAACTGTGATAAAATACAACATGGCTTTACAAAAGGGAGATCGTGCCAGACCAACTTGATCTCCTTTTTTGAAAGGATAATAGATTTTTTAGATAAAGGGAATGCAGTGGACCTAATTTACTTAGATTTCAGCAAGGCATTTGATACAGTTCCACATAGGGAGTTATTAGTTAAGTTACAGAAGATGGGGATTAATGTGAATATAGTAAGGTGGATAAGGAACTGGTTAAAAGGGAGACTACAGCGGGTCATACTGAAGGGTGAACTGTCAAGCTGGAGGGAGGTTACCAGTGGAGTCCCTCAGGGATCTGTCTTGGGACCGATCTTGTTCAACCTTTTTGTTACTGACCTTGGCACAAAAAGCGGGAATGTGCTAATAAAGTTTGCGGATGATACCAAGTTGGGAGGTATTGCCGATACGGAGAAGGATCAGGATACCATACAGGAAGATCTGGATCACCTTGTAAACTGGAGTATCAGGAACAGGATGAAATTTAATAATGGGAAGTGCAAGTTCATGCATTTAGGGACAAACAACAAGCATTTTTCCTATAAGTTGGGGACGCATCAATTGGAACGGACTGAGGAGGAGAAGGATCTGGGAGTACTGGTTGATCATAGGATGACTATGAGCCGCCAATGTGATGTGGCTGTGAAAAAAGCTAATGCTGTTCTAGGATGTATCAGGAGAGGTATTTCAAGTAGAGACAGGGAGGTGTTAGTGCCGCTGTACAAGGCACTGGTGAGACCCCATCTGGAATACCGTGTGCAGTTCTGGTCCCCAATGTTTAAAAAGGATGAATTCAAATTGGAACAGGTGCAGAGAAGGGCTACAAGGATGGTCTGTGGAGTGGAAAACCTGCCTTATGAGTGGAGACTCAAGAAGCTTGGCTTGTTTAGCTTAACCAAAAGAAGGCTGAGGGGGGATATGATTGCTCTCTATAAATACATCAGAGGGATTAACATCAGGGAGGGAGAGGAATTATTTGAGTACAGCACCAATGTGGACACCTGAACAAATGGTTATAAACTGTCCATCAAGAAATTTAGGCTTGAAATTAGACGCAAGTTTCTAACCATTAGAGGTGTAAAGTTCTGCAATAACCTTCCAAGGGGAGTTGTGGGGGCAAAAACCATAACTGCTTTCAAATCTGAGCTTGATAAATTTATGGAGGGGTTGGTATGATTAGCCTATTTTGGAAATTGACTGATATTTGGCTACGTGTGGTGGATTTACAAGTGGCCTAAGAGGGGAGAGTACATGGGGTGGGTTCTGAGTTATTACAGAGAATTGTTTCTTGGGTAACTGGCTGTTGAGACTTGCCCACGTGCTCAGGGTTTAACTGATCGCCATATTTGGGGTTGGAAGGAATTTTCCCCGAGGGCTGATTGGCCTGGGCTCTGGGGGTTTTTCGCCTTCCTCTGTAGCACAGGGCATGGTTCACCTACCGGTGAATTCTCTGTATCTTAAGTCCTTAAATCATGATTTAAGGAGGTAAATAACTCAGTCATAGGTTGGTGGCCTATTGCAGGAGTGGGTGGGTGAGGTCTTGAGGCCTGCATTTTGCAGGAGGTCAGACTAGATGATCGTACTGGTCCCTTCTGACCTTAAAGTCTATGAGTCTATAACATTGTGCTCAGTGGCTGACAAAGCAAGAATTAATCAGTGGCAGGACAGATGTGGGACAGTTTGGAAAGGAAGTGTGGTTAAGACCATGGGATCCTTGAGACCTGTCACTGCCTTGGCTGGTTGACCACTTCTATTCTTTGTGCTTACATACAGAGCACAACCCTGTGAGATGGCACGCACCCCACTGAGAGAAAACCCTTGCATCGGGGCTGCAATCAAGTGTGTGAGCTGAATATTTCCCACTCTGGCTCAAGACATGCCAACTTGAAAATGACTGAAAATACATTTTGAAATAACTTACAGACCAAATGCAACACAGAGCCACGTGTGATTGGCTTGACAGTGACCATTTAGTGTATATATCAGGTTTTAGCAGCCTTTACATTAAGAGAAAGTTGCAGTGAAGAAAAGGTGTAAGAAAGCTGTCTCTTAGATTTCAGGAGACGCAAAGCACTACAATTCATAGGACAAGGCCACAAATCTAAAGCATCATATTTAGGGATTAGAAACCACTGTTACAAGTCCCTTTGGCTATCCCGTTAATCACAAATCTGATTTATTGCAAGGGAACTTCTGTGACTTTATTATTTATCTGTGGTTTCAAAAGCACCAGAAATTGCAATTGAGATCAGGGCTCCACAGTACCAGGCATTGTGTTAAGACAGTTGTCATGCTAAGCAGACAAAAGGCGGAGGAGAAAAGCAGAGCTATTATCCTCCGTTTACAGGGGGGCTGGGAGAATTGAGGCAGGGAAAAAGACTAAGCAATTTGCCCAAGACTGGCCAGAGGCAGTGGAAGAGTTGGGAGTGGAATCCAGAGGTCTCAAAGGTAGTAAGCAATTTAGACAAAGATACTTATAGAGCTGACATGAAGCCACAAGGAGTGGATGGCTGCATTAAGCACACTGCAATGCCCTGGCGATGGCAGAAATGGGAACAGTTAGACCACAAGATGATGCTCTGCAGCATTCATGACTGATGACAAGAAGAAATTCTCAGTGGAAAGATGGAAGGGGAGCAACAATGGGAAGCAAAGACTCGAAAGCCCTTCAAGGAACTGTGGAAGGAAAATGGGCTGATGGTTGGACTGGTAAAGGGGCAGGACATGGATCCGAACTGACCAAAGGATGTCTCAATCTGATTTTGTTGTTAAATACCCACAAGGTTTCTGTATCGAGGAGACAGTTTCATTCCAAAATGGTGACTTGGCTCTCAGCCATTTGCCTCTTTTGATCAACGCTAGCCACTTCCACAGTCCCTGTGTTCACCCACCTCAAATTCTGACATTTAGAGGAGTTTGTGAACCCCCGGAAACCAGAGAGGAATCCAAGCCCACACCGTAGCTATCATCAAGACTTTAAACATGGGGCACTTCCTTAAACACGGACCATCAAGAATGCAAAAACTTGAAATGGGGCCTGGTTAGTGATGTAGGTGGCTACTATTTTTTCCTAAACCCCCCCCCCCCCCGAACAGCAGATTCATTGTGTTTCACAAGCTGTAATCAGTTCTCTTTTCCAACTAACTTGACTCAAACACTGGACAAAGAACGTGAATTAAAAGCCATAGAGGGGAAAAAAGCTCTCAAAGCTTAAAATGAGGTATCTAAATTCAGGGGACCAGGGAATGTTTTGTTTTTAAAACAAAAAATTTCCTGCCATTGCTGCCCCCAATTTCAATGATATCTGTAGCTACTCAAGCCTTAGCGCAGACAAGCCTCCAGGCGGTGGCTGGAGCTTTATGTACCACACTACCTCACTCTTTCTCCAAGCAGATCTATGAGACATGGTCCTCGAGATGCTGGATGCCCCACTGCACCGCCACTCTGCCAGCGTCCCCACATACAGCGGCATCGGTGGAGTGCAAATAAAGAGAGCAAAAGAGGAAATTTTAAAGAGAAATAAGCCTATGTGGATAAGGTCTTAGAGCACATATTTTCAGTAATCACGGATAGCGATCACAAAGGTGAATTTACACTCCAGGGAGAAAGTGAGCTTTCCATGGACTGAGGAGACCGCCCCACACTTGAGCGACAAATGAGAAGATGCCGTCCACAGTGTATCATCCTCAGGAGCAGTTTGGCAGTTAGTTACATAAATGACCACAGTATCCGAGTTTGCATGTGTTGCGATCGCTTCATATCACCCCTCAAAGCCAACAGCACTTTCACTAGGACCTGCTGGAGCCGCTAATGGCCTTCTCAGGGCATGCTGCGTGCTCCTTGCTTGAAGCCATCTGAACTCACTGCGTCAAATTGCGACGTTATTGCTTAGTTCCACTTTCTTTGTGCTCTGTGGGTCTGGCAACTTTCTTTTCAAGTTTGGGGTCACTGTAGCAGCACTCCTGGCTTTTACTTCCTAACCTGTTCTATTAGGGAAGCTTTTCAAAGTGGACGATAAACTTATATCCTCTTTTACAGTCTGACGCCAGCAAGGTGCCATGCAACTCTTGCAACGTGCTGCACAACTCAGCTCCCACTGACGGCACGAAGGGTATGCAGTGCTCAAAACACAAGAGAAGACAACTCACTGCAGAATCAGGGTTTTATGTGACGTTATGGAGATTCTGCAGTACAATTTATGAGGGGACAGCAACAGCTCTAAGGGCAAGTGTGCAGTACCAATGCAGCAAGTCTGAGGCAAGTTAAACAAAGAACAATGTATTTATTTTGCACCCTGCACAAAAAGTTCTTATTCTTGTGTTTAAATACAGCTGTTTTGAAAGATCAACAAGATAAACCCAGAAAAGAACATACAATGCTGTTCGCTGTTAACCAAATGGTTATGTGCAGCACACATTTAGAGACCAGCATAAGATTCTTATTTGAAATGCTGGAAGATTTCAAACTTTTATTTTTCTGTTTTTCAAGATGGAGGCAGTAGGGTGGGGGAGAATCTTCCAAACACATGGACATCATCATCTATGGAAAGAAAAGGAGCCACTTGATTTATGGGAAACAAGGAAAAACAAAAGCAAATCCCACATTATTGTAAATTAATCAATCACTCTTGATTGATGTTAAGTGAATCAAGGACCACCCATGATAGGACAAGAAGCAATTACAGCGAGAGGTTTAGGTTGGACATTGGGAAATTAGGACATGAATACTTTTAGGTACAATTAGGACATTAGTACTTGGTCCTGCCATGAGTGCAGGGGACTGGACTCAATGACCTCTCATGGTCCCTTCCCGTTCTAGGATTCTAGGATATTCTGTTAAGGCAAAGAACAGAAGTTCACTTAATATAATCTAAATAACTAAACAGTGCCTGAGAGATGGGACATCAGACAGATACCACACCCTTTTCGAGAGAAAAGACGGTTGTTTACCCGTAACGGTGGTTCTTTGAGATGTGTGCACATGTCCACTCATAACAACATAGGTGTGTGCATGCCTCCGTGCATGGCCACTGGAACTTTTTTCCCCTTAGCAGTAGTCGTAGGTTTGGAGCCCAGCACTCCCTGGAGTACCATGCTCACGCCGCGGTATATCAGGAGTCACTGGGGCCGAGCCCGCTCAGTCCCTTCTTTCCACTACTCTGAAAGCGGGGATGGCGGGTGGGTTCGGAATGGACATGAGCACACATCTCGAAGAACAACAGTTACAGGTAAGCAACCGTCTTTTCTTCTTCAAGTGCTGCTCATGGCCATTCATAATATAGATGACGCACAAGCCTTACCCTGGATGGTGGGTGGAGTTAATGTCTCACTGACTGCAGGACTTCATTCCCGAACACTGCGTCGTCCCTGGCGTGCTGGACAATAGTGTAATGAGAGGTAAAAGTGTGGATCGATGACAAGGTGGCTGCCCTGCAAATGTCTGGGATCGGGAGGTATGCCAGGAAGGCTGTCGAAGAGGCTACGCTCTGGTTGAATGGGCTGTTACTACCCCTGGGAGTAGAACTTTAGCCTGCTCGTAGCAGTTGGATACAACTCATAATCCAGGATGAGATACACTGCGTAGAGATCGGAAGGCCTCTCATCTGGTCAGCCAGCGCAACAAAGAGTTGAGAAGACCTGTGAAAGTGTTTTGTGCAGTCAATGTAGAATGCAAGAGTACGTCTGACGTCCAACATGTGCCATCTGTGTTCCTCCTCTGATTGATGGGGTTTTGGGAAGAATGCCGGCAGAAATATGTCCTGGTTGTAATGAAAATTTGATACAACCTTGGGGAGGAAGGCCGGGTGAGGCCTAAGTTGGACTTTGTTCTTAAAGAAAATTGTATAAAGTGGCTCAGACTCTTCCTGCCGAAGTTATTGCTACTAGAAAGGCCACCTTGAATGGTAAGATGAGGAGGCGGCGGGTGACCAATGGTTCAAAGGGTGGTTCTGTGAGTCAACTGAGGAGCAGGTTTAGGTCCCATGGGGGAACTGGATCTCGTATTTGGAGATAAAGTCTCCCTAGCCTTTCAAGAATCTTACTGATATTGGGGGGGAGAAGATTGACCTCCCCTGCAGAGGTTGGTGAAAAGTCAAAATGGCCACAAGGTGAACCCTGATGGAGGCTAGGGAGACACTTTATTGTTTTATCGACAGGAGATATTCCAATATTGCCTGGTCTAACGTGTCTAGATTGGACCCAGTTAGGAGAACATTTCCATTTAGAGGCATACGAAGCCTAAGCGGAAGGCTTCCTATTCCCAAGAAGTATCTGTTGGACTGTTTCCGAGCAGGCCTGTTCCTCCTGGTTTAACCATGGAGTCTCCATGCTGTGAGATGTAGAAAAGTTATGTCTGGATGAAGGAGACATCCGCAGTCCTGAGATAGGAGGTCCAGACGGTTCGGCAGCTCCCATGGGGGAGCTGTTGACAAAGGCAGTAGAGTGGCAAACCAGCACCGCCGAGACCAAGTCGGTATGATCAAAATAATGTTTGCTTTGTCTCTTTTGATTTTTAGGACCATCTTGTGGAGTAGGGGAATTGGGGGAAAGGTGTATAGTAGACAACCTGACCATGTCAGCAGGAAGGCATCGGAGAGAGCTCCTGGATCCACGCCTCGGAGGGAGCAAAACTGGTCGCATTTCTTGCTCCAGTGGGAAGCGAAAAGATCCATTTGGGGATGACCCCACCATTGGAAGATCATGGAGGTAACGTCTGGGTGTAAAGACCAGTCGTGGCAATATAAGAACATCTTGCTGAGGCGATCCGCCTCTGTGTTCCTTACCCCCAGTAAGTGCGAGGCTGTTATATTAATGTGATGGTTCACTGCAAAGTCCCATAATAAGATGACTTCTTTGCACAGAGCTGATGATCAGACTCCCCCTTGTTTGTTTATATAATACATTGCTGTGGTGTTGTCTGTCAGCACATGTACTCCTCTCCCAGTGATTAAGTGCAGGAAGACCTTGCAGGCCAACCAGATTGCCCTGAGCTCCTTGATGTTGATGGGGAGTCCCCTCTTGTTCGGCAACCATAGTCTTTGTATTTTCGCGCTCGAACTTAGATGGGCCCCCCATCCCAGGTCTGACGCATCCAATACAAGTGTCAATGAAGGTGACTCGTCTATGAAGGGGACACCCTGGAGGACTACCTTGGGGTTCCTCCACCAGTCTAATCGGGACAACACATTTGCTGAAGAGAGTGACTATCCTGTCTTCTGTTTTTTCAGAAAAAGGGTTTGGAGTTTCAAAAGGTAGGTTGTGTATGGTATGCTGAATTTCCTGGGAAAGACCAGAGGCCTGCAACCAGGAGCAGTATCGCATGCAGACTGCAGAGGCTATAGACCTCCCTGTAGCGTCAGTGGAGTCATAAGATGTTTGTAGTGCTGCCCTACCCACTGCTAAGCCTTCGTCCAAGATGGTGAAGAAGTCTTGTAACTGATCTTGTGCGAGAGATTTGCCGAAATGACACAGTGAATTGTACAGGTTATAATTGTATCTGCCCAGTAGGGCTTGGTGGTTTGCAATATGAAAGTGGAGGCTAGCCATTGAATAAATCTTTCTTCCAAAAAGATCAAGTTTTTTGTGTTCCTTGTTTTTGGGTGTAAAGTCCGGCTGACCATTTCTATCTGTCTGGTTGGCCGCATCGACCACCAGAGCGCCCAGGGTGGGGTGTTTAAAAAGGTACTCAAAATCTTTGGCCAGAACTTAGTACCCTTTCTCCACTATCTTAGATATGGGCGGCACAGATGAAGGAGTCTGCCAAAGAGACTTAACGATTTTAAAAACTCTTTCATGGACAGGCAATGCTATCCTGGAAGGGGCTCCTGCTCCCAGTATATCGAAGAAGCTATCAGTGGATTCCTTGAGTTCCTGGGCCTCTATGTCAAGGATGGATGCAACTCTCCTTAAGAGTTCTTGGTAGGCTTTAAAATTGTCTGGGGGACTCAAAGAATCCTGAACAATGGCCTTGTCAGGGGATGATGATGATGAATGAGGAGGGAGCCTGTGCCATACAAGGGTTTGTTTGCCCATGGTGAAGCTCCTTAGAGGTGCCCTGCTGGGGGGCCTGACTCCTCCAAGTCCAAAGGGTGGCTTCCCTCCAAGGCTGGAGAGGCTGAACTGGCTCCCGCTGATTGCAGAGATTGTGGGGCGGGGGCTATTGGGAGGGACCAGGGGCCCCAGTACGGCCACTGTGTAGGCCATTGTTCTTGTGTCCAGTGAGTTAACCAACTCATGGGGATCCTGGGGTCCTTCTGAGAGCGTTTAGACCGAGATCTGTCCTCCGAGGATATGGAGGAAGAGGAAGGGGAACGATGTCTGCGACTATGGCGTCATGTCCCCAAAGCCCCCATGGGAGACCTGCCCCAGGGTGACCTGGATTGTGATGGGCTTCTGTGTCTCTGTCTCAGTGCCGTCTAGTAGATCTCTGGTCTGGGCTACGCCATGAAGAATGATGCCGTGGTGCCGAAGACTGACTGGCTCTCTTATGAGTCGTTGTTTTATCCTTCTCTGGCGACCGGGTTCTATGGCCCCTTTGCGGCGGCAAACTCAGCAGTTCAGTGGAGGATGAAGGGAGCTTGTCCTGCCCTGATAATGAAATGCCTAAGGAAGATCTTGATGCTTCCTCATGGGTTCGGGAACTGGTATCTGATCTTGACCAGTGCCAAGAAGCGGAGCAGTACCGACGGTGCCACGAGGTTGATGGATCTGGTCCTCTCAGAAGGGTGCCGCTGTTCGGGGCTATGGTCCAGAGAACTGGGCCTTGTCTCTAGCCCGGTTGCCTCTGGAGAGCTGGATAGCTACTGGTGCTGGCTCATGGATGGCTTGCTCCTGCGCACAGGTTGGTCAGGGTCTTTCGAAGGCATTGGAAGGGCCATCAGTGACCCGGCCACAATAAAGGCTTCCGGCATAGACGGTGCCAATAGGGACAGTGAGGCTCTTATACTCCCAAGGGTTGGTGGCTGCTCACTTGGAGGAGATTTCTGCTGGGAAGCTGGTGTCCCATGGTCTCTCTGGGCCCTTAAGGTGTAGCTTGACCCTTGCGTATCTGGTGCCGAGAGGGAGTTACTACACCATGGTTTTTGTTTCCTCTGCCTTTTCTTTGGCGAGGTGCTATGGTGCCGGGGGCTGGGTGCCCGGCCCTGCATACGAGCCGGAGTCGGTGCTGATTGGGTACTGCGCACCGAAGATGAACTCGGTGCTGACGTTGGTCTCGGAACCAGTGCTGGTGCCAGGGCAGCTTCCATAAGGAGAGCCTTGAACCTGACTTCTCTCTCCTTTTGGGTGTGAGTTTAAACACCTTGCAGATCTTACATTTTTCTTTGTGGTGTGACTCTCCCAGGCACTTCAAAAAGCTCTCATGCAGGTCACTTAGAGGAAAAGCTTTCCTGCCTGTAGAAAAAGGCTTAAACCCTGGAGACCTCAGCATGGTGCTGGGTTGAGCCCAAGGGCTAACAATTAAACAGACTAAAGCTAACTATCAGAACAACACTATTACTAACACTTAACACCTACTGATTAAACCAGGGATCGGCAACCTTTGCCGACCCCTGTGACAGTCCCTCCCCCTCAACCCTCAGCTGGTGCTGATGGCCCACTCATGGAAAGAAGCCACCTGGAGTGGCTCCTCAGCAGCGAGTCTGGGGAACCCTATCCCCCGGTACACCATGGAAAGAAGTTGCCTGGAGTGACTCCTTTTGACAGCGGCACACCACGGAGTGGAGCCGCTCTGGGCAGCTTCTTTACATGGTATGCCTGGGGCATGGACACGGCAGGACCTCCGCACTGCAGCCACCCCTGAAAGAAGCCACTTGGAGTGTATTTTGGTGGCAGGAGTGGCAGTTTCTGTGGCACCACAGAGGATGCCGAGTGCCTCTCCAAATTGGCTTGTGCACCACTGTTGGCACGCGTGCCGGGGGTTGCCTACCCCTGGATTAAACTAATCTACTGCTAACAACTATGACAAAGGAATTGAATTCCTCAAATAAGGGAGCTCGCTGAAGTGAGATTGAGTTCCAGTAGCCATCAAGGCAGAAAGAAGGAATTGAGTGGGCTTGGCCCCAGCGGCTCCTGATATACCGCAGCATGAGTGCAGTACTCCAGGGGGTGCTGGGCTCCAAGCCTACAGCTAGTGCTAAGGGGGGAAAACGTTCTGGTGGCTGTGCACAAAGGCGTGAACACACTTATATTATTATGAATGGACATGAGCAGCACTCGAGGAACACATACTCTTTAAAGGTCTGATTTAATTTTTCTCAGTAAACTGAGAATGCCTTCAAACAAACAGGTTAAAAATGCATATATTAGCTCTAAATTAGCAAAGGCTAGTTTCTCAGAATGCACTAATTTTTAGGTGCAGTGCTGTCTCAGAAAATGCGTTGTATCTGCTGACCATCTTCCATAACATTGGCAGATGGACTCTGGATAGGGATATACTCTCAATGTTTAGAATTTGAAGAAGATCTTCTCTCGCTAGACTGTACTATTTTAAGCCAGCCCAGCATAAAACCACAAACTAATTTGCCAACTCATTTCCTCATTCCTCCCACACTTCCCCTGCGCTGGGAGTTACTAAACCAGGCGTGTCAAACATGTGGCCTGTGAGCTGAATGTAGCCCGCAAACCTCCTCCATCCGGCCTGACTGCACTCCTTGGGTGCGTCTACACTTGTAAATTAAGTCGATTTAAGCTTGCTTAAGGAAAATTAAGTCGACCTTATTAAACCTCATTTAAAGTCGACTTTAGGCTTAAGTCGACTTTCTAAAGTCGACTTAAGCCAGTGTAGATGTGGAGTAGCCCTAAGTCGACTCTAAGTCGACTTAGGGCTCTCCAGGACTCCCCCACTGCCCTCCCTGCCAGGGTGGTGGCACAGGGAGAGCCTGGCATGCCCCCCCAAAGGGCAGGGCAGAGTCCTGCCCGTCCTGCCCCTATGCTCTGCCAGGGTCCCTGTCCCCCTTTGCCCCATTGTACCCACGTACAATGGGGCAAAGGCTGAGCCCCCTGCCACCGTGGACCTATCTAAGGTCTCCCTAGCACCTAGAAGTCGACCTAGGCATCCAGTGTGGATACTCTAGGTCGACTTTCTAAGTTCCCCCCTAAGTCGACTTTAAATTTAGGTGTGACATGCTAAGTCGACTTAAAGTCGACTTAGCTAAAGTCGACCTATATTTACAAGTGTAGACATAGCCCTTGGGTCCACACTCTCTCCCTGAGAGAGAGAGAGAGAGAGAGAGAGAGAGGCAGGTCTCACACACCAAATGCTCTGCAAGGCAGCAAGAGTGTCAGGTCTCGCAATATCATGGAGTGCTGGGTATGCGAGACTGCGCTCTGCGAGACCACACTCTCTCCTGAACAGAGAGCGGTATTGTGGAGTGCAGTTTTGCATACACAGCACTCTGTGATGCCATGGCAGTGCTGTATTTCCATTTATGATGTGTACAGCCCATGAAGTACATTTAAGTCAAATCTGGCACCCCTTCAGCTTCAGTAGGATATGCCAATCAGCTAGCAAAAAGTGCTGACAGGTCACAGCTGCTTAAAGAGAATGCAGTTTTAAGCCAAAGAGTCCCAACCAGGCCACATTAGCCTGTGAATGTCTATGCACAGGCAGAATCTTTTTTCCATTTGCTACTGTTTCATGAACTGCCTTACAAAGCAATAGCAACCTAGATAAAGTATTTCTGTAGCACTTTGGTGTGGAATGCAGTGATTCGAATCCTCATGAGACTCTCCCAGCTCACCACACTGTTTTGTTAGTTATTTCTTAGATCAGAGCCCAGAATTGCTGTCCTAAGGAATTCATCATCAACTGCAGCCAAACCATCCATTTTCACAAATGTAAACCTAAACCTTTGTTCTCAGGAGTTCATCTGACCTCTTTTCTTGGAGTGAAATTCAAGTGAATTTGAGTTACAGATGTAAAGGGGTAAAAGGTCTTGCCCTAGGTGTTCAAGGACAAAAGCAACAATGTTTTTTAAGGGGAAACACAACAGTTCTATTTAATGGTGAATAGAACAAGTATTTTTCATTTAAAAATAATCCAAGAACTTGCTGTTGAGATAAAAGATGCTGAATCACATTAGAAAACCCAAACCAATGTTTTAACAGAGTTTATAAAACCAAGGGTGAAATGAGGATCTGGGAATAAAGCTGAAATTTTGGTAGTTTGGGACAATCACAGTTCATCTAATCAGCTTGTGATCACTTGCTAGTGGAATTCACTGGTCAAACACGGACACTACATAGAAAAATGGAAGCATAACTCCTTTATTTTTTTCCTCCTTTTTTCCAGGTAGCAATACAAAGACATTCAAATATTAAAGCCACATTACAGGCCGTCCTTTAAACACATACAAAATAAAACAACAAAATGAACCATGTCAAGTGATCCTAGAACACAACGTCATCAAAATAAGAGATCTTTTTTTAAAAAAATGCCATTGGGCAACCAATCGAGAAACCCTCCACATAGAAACAAGTTGATTCAATCAGTACAGGCTGCCCAGCTCTAGGCTATTTGCTTTCCCAGATGGGCTTGCTCTGTACACCAAGTGCTGAGACAATCCTCAACCCCCATTTCTATTAGTGCAGCTAGTCACCCTTCATTTGCTCACATCAGTAGACTTGTGGGATGGTGGCCCAAACAAGCAGAGCTATCAAAGCCTGAAAGTTTCAGTTTCTGAGAGAGAGGTGCAGCTGAGAAATGCCTGGCTTTAAAAATAGACCAAACGTTAAAAACCCCAAAAAGCAGCTTTTTCCTGTGCGAGTCCTGGCCACTTCTCTTTAGAAGGCACTCATTGGTATAGAGAGAATCTCTGTGGTTAGTGATTATACCGTCAAGTAACAAGTATTAGAAAGTTGGCACTCTGGCTCCTTTCTTAGTACCACCACTTCAGATTGTTAGAATAGCACTTACCCCTACTCAAAGTATCACCTCTACTACCACGTATTTAATGCTTTCCAGAAAGAGGAAAGCTATGCAAACACCACCGAACAAGAGAAACCATTCCAGTTTTCCCCCCCTTTTTTGTTTTAGACAGCATGTTTTACAGGGACATTTTTAAGTACATTGTGCTGTGTCCAAAGGAAAACTCAAAAGCCAAGGGAATTAAGCATTTCAGATTCTGTCATTTATAAGTTGGCTGGTTTTACCAAAAATGGCTCTGAGCAAGCAGCTAATGGTACCATTTTGCCACGCAGCACCCACTTCACTGCCCCAAAGTGGGAGCCCACAAAGTGCACGATCCCCTTCCAATAATAATAATAAAAAAATCAAACTTGTCAATTTCAGATAGACACTTCAGAATTGGCAAGAAATCTAAAGTGATCAAAGGAGTGTCTTTAAAGATACAAACCCAACAAGCTTGTGTTTTCCTTTACATGTCATGGAACATATTTAAAGCTTAAGAGAAATACCAGAGTTTTTAAAAAGTGCCTGCCTCAGTCTACCTACTTTGCTGTGGGGAGGGTTTCTTATGGAATGATGCAATTTCTGCAATGATTGAAGCACAATTTAAAACAAATCTACAGTACGTTATTTCAAGGGGAAACCACTAAAATTGCCAAATGTCCTAGACTAAACAGCAACTTATGTTTATATATAAAAAATTAAAGTCATGTGAACATTATCTTAGCAAATGCTACAACAGTGGTTAGGCATCATCATCGTCCTCTTTTTTGTCTTTCTTCCTGTTGCCCTCGCCCGTCTCACTGGTGTCTCGTCTCCTTTTTCTGTTGCGTGCATTAGTTCTATTTTTAGGAGGTGGCAAAGGGTCCATTCCAAGTACTTTGTGTATCTGCCTGAAAGCTAGCATTCTTAAAGCATGCTAGAGGAGGAAGGAGAAGAAATATTAATGATGGTACCATGGAGAGGAGACGATAGTAGTAGGAATGACATGGCTGATACTACTTAGCCTACAGTATCTCCTGTGTACAGCAGCCCTTATAGGCAGACACTGCAGGCTGGAGTTTAAAGTGACTAATGACAACATGTTCTAAATATACAGATACATAAATATAAGGACCTTATTGCAAAGCTGCTGAGAGCTCTTAGCTTCAAATAAAAATCCGTGGAAGCTGAGCTAGCCAGTTCCTCTGAAAATTCAGACAAAATTCTTTGTCCTGATCAGAACCTGCTGAAGCCAATGAAAATCTTTACAATGGTTTCTAGTTCTTAAAAAGACTCTCTGAAGCCCAAAGAAGAGCTAGAAACTACTATATTTTGTTTAATAAAAGAAAGAGTACAAATAACTTCTCACATCTTGCACTGATCCATCCTGGAATGATCTCTGCCAGCTATGCTGACGGAAGTGATTCTAACTTCACTGACCCTTTAGTCCTAAACATCTCATAGATTCATAGACTCTAAGGTCAGAAGGGACCAGTACGATCATCTAGTTTGACTTCCTGCACAATGCAGGCCACAAAACCTCACCCACCCACTCCCGCAATAAACCTCTGACTCTATGATTACTAAAGTCCTCAAATCATGATGTAAAGACTTTAAGATACAGAGAATCCACCAGCAAGTGAGCCATGGTCCATACTACAGAGGAAGGCAACCCCCCCCTCCCCCCCCCTAGAGCTCTAGCCAATGTGCCCTGGGGGAAAATTCCCTCCTGAGCCCAAATATGGAGATCTCTTTTAGGCACTCTCATTAATCCCTGGGGACTAAGTAGAAAATGCTATACAGAGTCCATATAGGAGTATCTAATCTAAACTCTCAAATTCAATACAAGCCAGAAAGGTGGAAGTTCAGTGTTTTACCTAGTAAATCTACCAGGGTTGTTCTACATATACGCTATACTTATCTCAAAAGGCGAGATCAATGTGAATTCCTAAATCAAATATCTGACTTCAGCCAATGGCTCTGGAAATATCAGAAAGGATTATTTACTCTTAAAAGCATTTTTAATTTTTTTACCATGTGATAGCTGAAGTACAAGAGGGTTTTATTTTAAAACTGTATCATGTTGCCTACCAACACCCTAAGAATCCTTGACTGATACTAATACCATTGCTTATATGGCCAGAAGGGCAAATTTTAGATACATAGAGCAGAAAATGCAGCCCACACCTTGCCTCTCCACACAAAATCTAATTAAGCTGTCAAGTTTTACTGCTGATGAATGTAAAGTAAAATTACCATGCTATTAACCAAGAGAACTAATGCTTTAGAACAGGGGCCGGCAACCTTTGCCAGCCCCTGTGCCAGCCCCGCTCACCGCACCCTCAGGAGGTGCCAGGGGCAGGGCCAAAAGGGGCAGGGCCAGGCTTCAGCTGCCTCCTGTTCTGCGCCCCAGGGCCGGCTCCTGCCCTCAGGGGCGGCGCGGGGCTGATAGCCTGTTGGCCCCGCCCCCTGCTGGATGGCAGGAGGGGAGGGGAGCAGCGTGGGTCACGTTGCCCCAGCCCGCAGGGCAGAGCCGGCCCCGGCCCCGGCCGGCCAGAGCGTGGGTCAGCTCGGCCCATCTGGAGCTGCTGCTGCCGGTGGGAGCCAGGTCCAGGAACCAGAGGCCGCCTGCCGGCAGCGGCGGTTCCAGGTGGGCCGAGCTGACCCGCCCCCTTGCCAGCTATGGCCGGGGCTGGCTCTACTCTGCTGGCAGCGGCACGGCTCTGGGCGGGCCAGGCGATGCGACCCACTCCCCTCCGCTCCCCTCCTGCCGTACAGCAGGGGATTTTGCGGGGCCAGCAGGGGAGCCTGAGCGGTGCTGCATGCCGCTCTGGCACGCATGCCGGGGGTTGCCAACCCCTGCTTTAGAAAGAAATATGATTGCACACATTTTTTTTAAAGTATTGACTTAAAAAACACATGCATTTATATTTTAAGTTTTATTTCACCTACCGCCATTACATTTAACACCAAAGATGGCTAACAAGATCAAAGGAAAATTACAGTTTTCCCATTACATTTACTTTATTTCACCATTCTGTGTCTTTTAGCCAGGTTCAGTGCTTTCCTGCATAGTCAGTTTCCCCTTGCCTTTGTGTAGTTACCTCTTTATCCCCCCAAGCCACACAGGAGAGAAAACCTTTTTGAAAATAAGAAAATATTACTTTAAAGGCAACTACACTCTTCAATGTGATGTATAGTTCATATTACTGTATTTCTATATTTTTTTTTTAAAGTGTGTAAATTAGGTGCAGCTTTCATGCTCAGAATTGCCAACGTGGCTTTTGGGATTACAAAGACAGACAACTGCAAACAAGAGGTTGCCTCTTACCACAGGTTCTGTAGCTCTTTTCAAAACCTTAACTGGAGAGGATATAGTAACCTCGAATAGCAATGTATACCAGATGCCTCAGATATGACAAAATGCTTCTACTCAGTGCTATTAAAAATAACTGTCTTATCTACCTGTGCACTGGCCGTAACATCCTCTCGTTCCTGACTGGTCATTGTCTCTAAAACATCCATTTCATCTTTTTCACATGGATCTTGTAGCCCAGGTCCATCTGAATACAAGAAGAAGGAACCACAACACTAAGAAATGCTGTAGTTAGGGTTTAAGAAAAAGATGTTTAAAAAAAAAAAAATCACATTTAAACAAAGTCCTAAGGTATAGAACTAGTTACAGTCTATCACTGACACTGCTTTCCACTTGTTAAGCTGTTTGGTTACTTTTCTGCACTTCATTCATCTTGAACAAGGAAACCTCACTAGTTAATTTCATTTCTGGATTCTCAGAGAGGGCGCAGAATGCTGAAGTGCTTGGGGTTTACATATTTAAAAATTATTAATGAGAACAACATTATAAACACACACACAAAAGTGTTGGTCCTAAATTATCTGAAACTCTTTAGGGCACTTTCTGAAAGCAGAGCTAACAATATGACTTAGCTCCAGAACTAATGTGCTGAAAGAGTGACTGAGTGTATTCCAAGTGACATGCATTAAAACCTGTTCAGTAGGTACAGATGGCACAATCCACCGTGGAAAAAGTTTTTGTGAGGACTCATTCCAGATAATGGTTTAGAACTGACCCATCAAGAGTGTTCCTGTGGCTACACATTCAAGAACTCGGCGCATGGCATCTCCGGGACTTAGAGGACTTGTTGCACTACTTAAAGCCTTTTCCACAAGAAGCTCCATAGCCTGCAAGGAGGACAAAATCAGGGTTCACTCTTTAAATGAGAACCTGAAGACAAAACATACTATCATTTCTTAAAAAAAGAGAGAGAGAGAGGACCACATGTAGGTACTAATTATTTCTGAACTGTCAAATTCTCCACTTCTGCAAAAGGATCTAAAATTGAGTAACGACATAACTTTGCTTTGGTGAAGAGGATATGGAGGACAGGTATAGTCCTCTTGTTAGTTTTTAGAAAAGGGAAGATCAATGCAGACCACATTCTGACACCTTCTCAGATCAGTACAGTTTGTCACTGACATCAACAGAATTGGCTCAATGTACTTGTGTGGTTAATTTCCATGTCCCCAAATAAACATCTCTGCTGCTAAATAGAAGCATCTTACATGACAGCAATCAAAGGAAGGGTGTCACCTTACCCAGTGCGGAAGTGCTCCCCACGTTGGTACGCGCTGGCAAAGATCTCGCAGAACCCTGATAATAATCACACATGACTGCAGACCATTAGCTCTAGCCTTTACCGAAAGAAACAAGATCGTAAGACAAGACATACAAACAACAAAACAAAACTCATTAAAAGTATCAGAGTCTGAGGAAAATATTCTCCTTATCTGAATATTAAACTATTTGACTTGTCCACTGTGTACTGCTCCATGTAAAACAAATGCAAAGAGCCACTGGCATTCCAAAAAATGCTAAGGTAGACGACAAAAGGAGTGGGGATAGAGAAACTAACCTATGTAGCCATCTTCAGCCATCTAGTTAAAAGAAGGCTATGCCAGCTGTTTTCAACATTTTTAACACTCCCAGGGTAAGGGCATTATTTGCTGATTCAGTGCTGGTGTAAGGTGTTAGATTGGTGGGTCTGAATATTTAAATCCTCTACCTATCCACAAAGCAGGAACAGATCTAGCAGGACAGCGCAAGCTTCCCTTCACCCTCAGCATGTGGATCGCAAGTGTCCTGAAGGGACCAACAAAGATATTCTATCTCAAGGATCTACTCAGCTCTTCATTCCCTACTGGGATTGCCACAGAGTGCTCATTTTGGTGGTGGATTTCATACGTATTTCTTGAAACAACTAGAGAGACAAGGTGGGTGAATTAATCTCTTTTACTGGACCAGCTTCTGTGGGAGAGAGACAAGCCTGTGAGCTGACACCGAGCCCTCCTTCAGAGATGGGAAAGGTAGGTACACAAGAGTGTCACACGGTTAAATACAAGGTGGAACAGTTTGTTTAGCGTAAGGAGTTAATACATTGTAGGAGACCAAAGTGGAAAGTTAACATCTCTGCAGTCAGAGGCCAAAGGAGGGTCAGTGGGTCTTAAACAAGTGTAAGCTGTACTGCAAAGTTTAGGGTTAAAAATGGCATTTGATGGTGACATATAAAAGGAACCTCTCAGATCGATCTACTGACAAGAATTGACCTATGCAACCTTCCTTAGCTTATCAGCATAAACAAAAAGAAAATCCTTGGTTCACAGGATTTCTTTTCACAAAAACATCACTAAAATCAGCAATCCCTCATTCATAGTCCAGAAATATTCCTATTTTAAGTTATGATGCTGTGGAGATGATGAGTTGGAATGTGTACACAAGAACTTTGGGGTCATTATACAGAAGTTGCCCTGAATAGCATCAGTCATTCTTTGGGTATCACACTGCAGCACAGAAGTACGTCCTTTCTCCACCCAGCCCTTTCCTCTGCCAGATTAGCACATCGTTGTGAAACTGCACAGCACGTCTCACTGAAGTCACGTCTATTTGCAAACTACTTTACCTGGAACCATTTAGCATGACGAAGGGCAGCCAGCGAGTCTAAGCATTTCTGTTGACTCAAAATATCACAGGGGTCAAACTGAGATTCTGCTGCTGCTTCTAAGAGGAAAGAAATATCTGAATTTCTCTCTGTCCCACTTACAAAGCTTTTGTGACCAAGAGTTGCTGTGAAAAGCCATAACACAAGCATGACCTTTTTGGTACTAACAGCTATCCCACTAATAAACAGTGGTTTCTAAATCAGCTCCACAAACTGAAGCCTGACTGAACTGTAATTAGAGATTATGGTTTCCTCCGTCAAAAGCAAATAGGCTTTTACAAATGATAATGTGTTTTGAAAGCACTGAGAATAATACAAAAATCTCCATTAGCAGATTACAGCAATTAGGTTTGTAGTGTTATGAAGTTAGTAGGTCTTGAACACATCCATTACCTGCTTCCCCAATCAGGAAGCCGCAAGGAAAAATAAGCTCTGGAGTTTTAGGAGGGTTTCGGCCTTCTGATTCTGTCACTTCGGAATTATTGTCAGTAGTAACCAAATCAACAAGTGGCATTATCAAAATGTCTGCTCAGTCACATAGTTATTTTGTTTTGAAAGATGACATACTTAGTCTATCAAACCTTTCACACACAAAATAATTTCAAACCAATAACTGACTCACCTTTGTCAGCAGAAGTGTCCTCTCTCATGAGCGGAGATGTGACTGAAATTGTGACCTGCATTTTTGGTTCCTTGCATGAAGAGATGAGTATGCTTGCTTCCTCAGCATCGGATGAAACTTCATACTCATCCTCAGTGAGTGTCTAGCAAGTTAAAAGAAAAAACTCACTTGTTTCACCTTCAAGTCCATGTGCCAGAATCATCCCCATGCCCACTATTAAAAAAAACATATTTAGTAAATTTATTCTTCAAGAAAGATATTAATATAGTTTACAACGAGGAATGATGTACCATCAGTTTTTACTACATTAGTACAAAAGATGGGTGAAGATTTTTTTTAACTGGACCAATGTTTGTTGGTTCAAGGGACATGTTTTTGGGCTACATGGAGATCTTCATCAGGGCTGGAGAAGATAGACTGTCTGAGCAAGGGGGGACAGTTTGTTAAGCATAAGATCCTATGCATGCCTGTTACAACATGGATTTGTAGTGACAGGGGTGCGCACTATCCAGTGCATCCAGTTGTGACAGGACTGTGTCCTCCAGCGCAACAAATGTCCCAACCACCACCATGTGGGTAAACCAGACGATCACTAAGCTCTGAAACGAAACCGTGTAGAAAAATGGTGGACATAAAACATCACATCACCCATGAGCAAGCACTTTTACAAAGTGATCACTCCATGTCTGTGACTATAGGGCCTATTTCCGGTCCCTGGTCCGTTCACGAATCCGAGCAGAGTTCCTCTGGACAGCATCCGCTGGCTCCCTCGATACCTTCCGGGAGCAGTGGGCACTGTCCAAGGTTCTCTGCTTGGTGTCCCCTTCTGATTCCTTAATTTTGAACCTTTGACCTTCACACCCATTCCTGTTTTTTCACTAGTTGCCCCCTGAGTTCAATTGAAGTTGGGTCCAGTGCTTCCTCCCCTTAGACTGGGGGAGGGGTATTAGCAGTGGGCGGGCGGACTTCCCAGTCCTTCAAATAGGACCACTCTCCTGTAGCCATCAGGTCTGGGTCTGTCACACGTCTCAGTCCTCTTCCTCAAAGGAATCCTGTGCAATGCCTTCCAGACAAGCATAGAAGGTTCAATTCAGAACTCTGCTGCACACTAAAAGCCATGGTCTTAAAAGAAACAGTGGTTTTATGGCTCATTATAACAATTTGTACCACACTGCACTGTCTGCTCACATTTAATTTGCACACTTCCTTTAAAGCGGTCTCCTAAGCAAGATGAACCTCTTAGGCTTAACAATCTGTCCTACCTTATATTTAGTTCAGCACTCTGTCTACCTCCTCCAGACCTGAGGTAGATCTCTGTAGCTTGAAATCTAGTCCCTTCCACCAACAGAAGTTGACCCAATTAAAAATAACACCTACTTTGTTTGACAGACAGCATACCAGTTTTTCACAGCAGACCCTTACTGACCATACTTTCACACAGGCCTACCAGAGCACCTCAAGCTTGACATGCAGAACTCTGTCCTTCTAGTCTTGAGACTCTCCTGAGCAGACTGTTCCATCATGTTTATTATTATTATTCCATCATGCAAACTGCATTAGCTTTCTGAGGTCAACAAGGGCCTGTAAGGAACTGAACTAAGACACTTAAAAAACCCACCTCTTGGGTGCAAAGGGTTAAAAAAAAAAGTGGAGCAAGTCACTATACTACCTACTACAAAGTGGAAATTGACTTTTTGAGCTGATATGCAGAAACAGCACACATTCACTTTTACAATGCCGACAGCTAAGGGCAAGAACTGCATTTTCCATTTTATTTTGTGTATAAGCTGGCATATTGTTAATCTTCAATAAGCAGAACTGGTTCACTCTAGGCTATTGGCATCCTTTTTCCAGACACCTAGTGAAGGACACAGTCACTAGAAATTAGAAACAAAGATGGAAGCTCTGCCCTTACCGAAAGCTGCTTGGGCAACTGCTCTGTGACAGTCTGTAAGAGGGTATGTGTAGGTTTTGGGTCAGAGAGTAGGATAAGATGAACATTCCTGTCTCCTCGGAGCAGAAGCCCTTTTGCCAGTATGCCAACTCGCAACACACCTTTCAGAATTCGGGGTGCACCTTCTGCTTTCCTGTTGAGAAGAGAAGCCATGGGAAAATATCAAACAGAGCTATCTATATTGAATCTGAGTGTCAAAACCTATCACTGTGAACCCCAAACTATCTGAAAACCAGAACTAAAATGCAATGAACAATATTATTAAGGCTACTGAAGTTAACTGTGGCACTGTATTTGTTAAAACAGGAGGCCACTGAAATCGCCATGCAATGCTTCGGCTCTGCTGCGGCACGAATTAATTTACTAACATTAGTAATAGGTGCTAGCTAAATAAGCTGTCATGAAAACCCTTATGACAGTGACTTTGCAACACATCTTCCCCTTTTGATTGTAATTCTGAAACCTCCAAGTTCCAGCTAACTGCATTAGCCCTCCAGAACTCTTATTTAAAATATTTCATTGAAATAGTATGAAGCAGGGTCTGGCAACCTTTGCCAGCCCCTGTGCCAGCTCCCCCGTCCTCAGCAGGTGCTGAGGCAGGGGTGGGGACAGGAGCCATGTCACATGTGCTGCTCTTGTGGCCCCAGGGCCTGATGGGGGTGGGGCCAGCAGGGGAGCACCTCTGCGGCACCACAGAGCCAGGAGCCCTGTGTACCACTGTTTCTAGGTACACGTGCCAGCTTTGGCACGCATGCTGGGGGTTGCTGATCCCTGGTGCAAAGATTTCACCACCACCCTATGACTTATACTTCCCTGCATTTATTTTCCTCCCATTCTGTAAATTCTCCATCTTCAAGAATCTGACGAAGTAGGATTATCTCTCACAAAAGCTCATGTGATAAATAAATGTATTAGTATTTAAAAGTGCCACAAGACTCCTTGTTTGTTCAGAACAAAGTCTGTTCTTGTTCTACTACTTTTGGAGAGACTATTAGGTGCCAACTAGTGTCCCAGCGGTGGACAGCAAGAACATTTTCTGCAGGAATTGGACGTTACTGTAACTCATTTTAATCTAGCTTCAACAAGTGTTTCAGGATAGAAAACAAATAACAGCCACTAAGAAATCCAGGTCAGAAAGAGTCAAGCTTTGTGATCTACACCTGCACTGTTGTCTAGGCAAACAAAATACAGATGAACAAATCAGAGCGAGGAAAGAATTCCTTTTCCCCATTTTTAAACTCTTGTTTTGCTGATACAGCCTCCTTACCCACCCCCTACAGCAGGCTCTGCAGATATTCTGGGATGATGATTTCCCCAGCACACCCAGTGTCAACCTCATCTTGCCACAATACTGCAGTAGCTACTCATGGAAAGGATCTATACAAGTTCATTACCCCCTCTCTTCATCATCTTCCTCTCTTTCAGATTCCTGCTCTGTCAATGAATCAGAGACAAGCTTGAGAGCTCGTTCAGAATGGGAGACGACCTTCTGGATGGCCTGCAGCTCTTCTTCTGTTGGGTAGATGCTAGAGTGCTTGGTCATGATGTGACGGTCATCAGAAGAATCTGGGCGTCTAGTAGGCTGAGACAGAGAAAATGACAAGCTTTTACTACCATCGGGGGCTGAGAGAGAAAACGAAAAAAATTCTTAGTACAGTAGAACCTCGATTATTCGGGTTAATGACCGGTGCCCGTCATCCGGATAATCAAAAACCACGGATAATCGAAGCTCCTGCTGATAGCCAACCAGCTAGGGGAATCGGGTGGCTGCAGAAGCTCCGGCAGAGCTTCTGCAGCCACCCGAACCCCTCGACTGTGCTGGGGGGCCGGCTCCGATTCGAGCTGGCCCCCCAGC
>ML685913.1:252522-315626 GCA_007922175.1 Pelusios castaneus | reverse complement strand
GTCGGCTCGAATCGGAGCCGGTCCCCCAGCACAGTCCAGGGGTTCGGGTGGCCGCAGAAGCACAGAGGGAGCTCCTGTGGCCATCCAATCCCCCAGCTCTCATCAGGAGCTGCGGCGTTAAGCCGCCGCAGCTCCTGCTGAGAGCCGAGCCCGGGAGCTGAGCTGGGGGGTGGGCTCGAAGCGGAGCCGGTCCCCCAGCACAGTCCAAGGGTTCGGGTGGCCGCAGAAGCTCCGAGGGAGCTCCTGTGGCCACCCGATCCCCCAGCTCTCATCAGGAGCTGCGGCGTTAAGCCGCCGCAGCTCCTGCTGAGAGCCGAGCCCCGGAGCTGAGCTGGGGGGTCGGCTCGAATCGAAGCCGGTCCCCCAGCACATTCCAGGGGTTCGGGTGGCCGCAGAAGCTCCGGCGGAGCTTCTGTGGCCACCCGATCCCCCATGGTTCTGCGATCCCGGTTAACCAAATGTACGGTTAATTGAGGACCGGATAATCCAGGTTTCACTGTAATACCATCACTATCAGACACCCTATATACTGGAGAACAACAATTTAACTGGACACTAGGCCTCTGCCTGAGCCATGGGTTGCTATAATAATGGGGCTGCGGGAAAGGCCGGCCTTGCTTTCTTGCAAATGAAATTCTAGTCAAAACGTGTTATCTCCCTTTTCACAACTTGTGCAAAAAATTAACCAGAAGTATGCTTTCTTTCCGCATAGAGAGAACGTGCTTATCCTGTTCCCCCCTCTCCTCCCTTGCCAAATTGTTTGGTCAGTAATTTGCAGGCACTGCTGTTACAAAAGCCAACATGGTGTAAAGTTAAATGCCTGCCCACCCTTGATCAAACCCATACACAATAAACAGAAGCGGGTATACTGTTACTACTATGCATTGCTTGGGTATTAATGTCACCAGAAAGGGTCTTTGGGGAGTAGTCATGAAGGTAAGCATCTTTCACATATTTTTAAGCATAAAATGATTGTAATATCCTGCCCTCCACCCCCTGCTCACTCAGGGCATCGAGGAGGAACAAGCAGGCAATAAAGGGTGACTGTTGACCCAATCCACCTCTGGGACTCGATTTTCTTCTTCTAACACTATATACATTCAAATTACATTAACAGATGCAGAAGACTATGTGAAACCTATTAAAGCAAATAAATTCCAGCAAGCAATTGGAATTTTGCCAGGTCTCATAGGTTCAGGCTAGAAAAGCAATAGGGAAAATTTAGCTGTGGTACGAAGTGGGGCTCATTAGGCCTTCTCTCTGAATTAGCATTGCACAGCATTAGGGGTTGCTGGATGGCAGGAGGTGAAGCCTTGTAAATCACACATCAAAAGCTAATGTCCTGACCATGTGATGAACCCACAGCACCATCTGGCCAGATAAAATTCCATTTCAGGTAGTTACATTCTGCCTCCCTCAATTCCCTCGTCATTTCAATGGGACCAGGTATTTTTCACTTCCCATCCTAAAGCATTGTGGTGTGCTTTGATGCACTAAACTGTTATGTTCCACCCTAGAGGAAGATAGCCAAGATAACTGATATGAGTGCTACATCAGGGATTTGAGGATTCATTTAGATGAAAGGCTCCATGTAGCTGCAAGGTGATTAGTATAAGGCATAGCAGCTGGACCGAGACATTAGTAGAGGGAGGTTTAATTTGTAGCAACATGATTTTCCAAGTTCCCCACCAGTAGGAGTTAATGAGCAATCTCATAAATTTGCCTCAACAGCTCTCTCAATTGAGTATAAAGACCTCCCAATGCCACCAATGTGTATAAAATCAATCCCTAATTAGATCTCCACGTATGGCACACTGTAAAAATCTTTGTTTTAACTAGATCAGGTGGTTTGGCACAGAGTGACACCATCATACCTAGTTATGTGACCCAGTCTATGTAGACAGATTAGTCTAAGAATAGTCAGTGAAAACTGTAAATAACCTTCCCAGTTTCCAGTGATGAAGATTAATAAGGTTCCATGAGAGGTGCACTGATATAGACACAGCCTTAAAAGGTAATGGTATGGTTAAATGGAAGTGATCACTGAAGTCAGGAAAACAAGCACCTATTGTGTTGGAAAGCCCAGTCTAAAGCTATACAACAAAACCCCCTACTTACTAACATCTGCCTTGAAGAATAAACAAAAAGCAATCTGACTTCCAAGTCAGACTGTCTGAAACATGGTTTGAAAATGACTAGGAAAGTACAAGAAAATAGTTTGCTGTACACGGGTTTTATGTGACACTTCAGTAACGTACACATAAATGGGACATGTGTAGATATACAGACATATTACATGAGATATTATTTAGCAAGGCTAGCTAGTAATTTTTCCAATGTAAAAAGTGAATTTTCACACATGCTTATTTTATCTCCTGCTACTATAATGCACCTTCCACTCAGTGTCCAGGTAGTGCTCCACATATTGCACTGCCAAATGGTGTTTGAAGATGCTAGGCTTCACATTTCTCCTTTCAGGAAACTGAACCCAGAGTTACCCACCAAGAGAGGAGGAACTGGCATGCCAGGTCTGCCCATAAGTGGGGGCGGATGCCAGTCTGCTGCCATCCGATGCCGCTGCTCTTCCCAGTATAACTGCTCTTCTTCTACTCGTCGCCAGTACATTTCCTCTTCATAGCGCCTGAATGGAAAGAGGTAAAAATGGTGGGAGTTACATCAAGCAAATATGAACTGCATTAAAGTACTCCTTGGCTCAAAACAGTCACTGTCTTCTGACCAGCTGATCAGGAAAAGCCAGTAATATCATAGGTAAGTTAACAAATAATTTAAAATAGTCATTCCTGATCAGGTTATCAAGATTGCATCAGGAAAATATGAAGAAAATAAACCCATTTGTTTAAACCACGTAAGCAGCCAGAATCAGAACTGGAGTTAGCTGTTCTGGGATAGGAAGTTAGAAGATCAGCTAACCTATCAGCAGCTGTTGCTTTCCACACCAGAGAAGACTGCCTAGCAGTGAGAGTTGAATGAATTATTAAAGGATGGATAATATGGCGAGAAAAGTTTAAGGAGCCTTTTCTACCCATTCTACACAGAACTCACAACATAGAAACTATGTATTCAGTGACATCCTCCAGTTGTGTGTGGTGCTGCCTACTATCTGCCAGTATTTACTGGGGCATGGGTGTGGTGGGAGGGGGGAGAAAGAGGGCACAGAGCACTATACAGTATGTTCTCTAAAGTCATTCTGCCTCAGAGTACAGGCGCTATACATTTTCCCACTCTACTTGGTGCTCCACAAGAGGGATTCTCAAGCTGTGGGCTGTGACCCACCCACAGCCTCGGGCAATCGGCCACGGGCAGAGCTAGGAGGGCTGGGCAGGCACTGCAACCCCAAACTGTATATGTAGGAGTGGCAGCTGCCAATAGCTCGTGCCCAGGCCAGAGGAGCACACCACAACTGACAGGAAGCAGAAGGCAAAGCGGTGGCACCGGGCATTGGCTGAGAAGAAGGGGCTGGCTCTGAGAGGCAGTGCCTCCCAGGGTAGCTAGGGGAGGCTGGTGGGTTAGTGGATGTTCCCAGTCTTGGCTACCATACCCCCGTATGGGGCTGTCAGAGTGTAGGTGAGTGTGGGATGGAGCCCCTGGATGGTCAGATGGGGGCAGGTGATGCTCCCAACCTAGCGGACAGATGCAGACAAGAGGGCACTCCCACACAGAGTCAGCAGGCCAGCCCATAATTCCCCCCTTCTCAGGGGCACAGTGGTCAGGGAGCATATGGCTCAGGAGCCCCTGGGCTCAGAAACTCCTTTCTGTGCAGCCAGCCTGGGTGGCCAGAAAGCGGTGGCCCAGGGTGATACCCCATCTCGTGACAGCACTGCCTTCACAGCTGGATGCTTGGCCAGCAGCTGCCACTCTCTGCCTGCCACAGTCAAGGAGCAGTGCTGGCCTGAAGGAGGGAGCAACAGGGGCCAGAGACATCAAAATGAGGTTGCCTCAGGGCACCATTTCCCCCAAAGCCAACCCTGGGTGCCTGTGAGGCAGACTAGGGTGCTGGGCTGCCAGGTGACCAGCTCAAGGCACTCAGCAGGCTGCTGAGGCGGAAGTGTTGGCACGGGCAAGCTATGGCACCTGCCTGGCCCTGGTCCTCACAGGACTCCTCTCCCCAACAGAGGAGTGTTAATAGTGCAGCTGCACAGGTGGGTCTCAGGGAAAAAAGTTTGGAAGCCTCAGAGTCTATAGAGATGTGAGGCCAAAATATGAGCCACCAAACAGGCCTATGGCAGGACACCTCCTTCCCTTTCAATGCTACTCAGTTATAGACAGGGCAGAGTATCAGTCAGCAAGAATGAAAATGCATCAGATTCCACTTTCCCTATATAGAAGCAACGGTCTTGGATAACACAGCTCTAAAGCATCTTTACGTTCCTGTCAGATCATATGCTTTTCTGTTATGGCAGAGATTTTCACCCTTTTACTTCCTACTACTGCACAAAAGATTTGGCTACCCTCACCATCTTCCATCCATTCAGCCAGTTTTCCTCAGATATGCCCAAAATCCTTTGCATCAGTTCTTATGTCACTACAGAAGTCAACGGAGGTTGTCCTAGCATCTGAAGTGAAAACATGCAAGTGGCTAAGCAAGCAAGCAAACAGCTGCAAAGATGGAGAAAGGGACAAATCTGATCACCTTCTAGACCACAGTTCACAGATTGAGAGCCCTTGCACTAGCAGAACTCAATGGACAGTGTGAAATAACATGAAAGCATGAATCCAGCAGTACCCCATAAAATCCACATTTCTGGGAAAGTGATCTCCAATAGAGGACTCGCCTCATTTCCATGTGCCAACGCTGCTCTTCCTCTCTGCGTCTCTTTATCATATCCTTCTGTTTCTGCTTTTTCATTTTTTCCTCATGCATTTTCCGAGCTCGATTACTGGGCTTGATCTCAACTGGTAGATCTGGGTTTACTTTCTTCTATGAGGAAGTTGCAACATTTTTTAGAAAAATCTTTAAAGCATTATCACAAAGCTCGTAGAGTATCGATATAAAAAACATGTTTCCTACAATAGTCCCATGATAAAGTGTTACTAATAAACCAGATATTACAATTGGGGTTTTTAATTACCATTGGACAGTTTGTTATATAAGGATAATTTGTATCATTGCTTAATTAAGAGAATTACCGAGGAGCAGCTGTAACATATACTTAACCCTCTACCACTGGAACTAGGAAGTCTATTAGTCAACTATTCCAGTTGCCAATACCACGTGCAAAAAGAGAGAAGCCAAAACAGGATTTAGAACAAAGGGTAAAACCCAAGAGCAGTATTTTAAAACTTAAGATGCCTAATATTAGACAGCTAAATAAAAGCATCCTGATTTTCAGAGATGAGCATTCACAACTCCTAATGCAGTAAAATAGAGTTTATGGGTACTCAGCATCTCTGAAAAAAATCAGACCCAATGTGTAAGTGAGCCCAAAATGCAAAATCTAGGACCAACCCTCCAGTTTCACATAAACCCAAGTTCTGAAGATGAAATGTCTAGAAGGGGATAGCAAAAGGCTTAATCCAGGGATAATTTAAATACATTTCAATGTTCTGAGAATAATTCTTCTAATCTGACTTTATATTAATGCAGCCTCATTTAAATGAGGAATATCTACTTGAATATGGGATATCAGTTCTTTAAGAGCTCTGTTTTTTTGCTGCTTCTTCTCACTTTAAATAAATGCTGTTTGCAAAACATTTCCACAGCAACCCAATGTTTGTGATGCTGTATTTGCCAGGAATGGAAGAGATGCTACAAACAAATTAGCAACTTCAGGCAAAGAACAAGTAGCAAGAACAGGTGAATACCTGGGAAAGAGAACTCATGTTTTGTATAAAAGTCCTTAAAGTACGAACAAGTGAAAAGAGAAAACAAAATGTGGACAGGCAACTAGGGGTATGTCTTCACTGACGGAGGAAAATTCGCCTCCGTCAGATCAATTTATCCCAATTGACTGAGCAGTCAGTAAAGACATGCTCAATTGATCTGGAAGTTAATCTAATAAAATCACCCCCTCAGGGGACATAGCTCTGTGTTGATGGGAACACATTTCCTGTCTACACAGTATGTTGAAGAAAGCATATAAAAGTGAAGTTACAAAGTTGATGGGAGTTATGCAAGCTACCATTTAATGTAGAACTTTTTCCATACCAGAACTTTTAGAAGTTCATAAGTCTTGCTAATAGTCAATGGAAATAAAGCAATTTACTTCTGTTACTTTTGAAAAAAAGGTAGAATATTTTTACCCTGTGCAAGTTTCAAAATGTTGGTAAGACAAGGAATGGCCAGTTCTAGACGTGACAAAGTATGACTCCAAACCAAATAATATCTGTATAATGGAGAAACTGGAAAGGACAAACTGAGGTAATAATCTAAAGAGCCTAAACTTGCTTCAACAGGAACTAGACCAGCCCCCTAAAGACAAAATATACTCAATATGACTCAATAGCCAAATAGGCTTTGCCACTCAAAAAGACCAACTGAAATTCCTCATGTACAATGGCCCAAGGTCGTTTTAACCTAAGAATTTTAAAATGCACTTTTTAGGTCCCTCAATCTTAGAGTTAAGTGGTGTTTGCCATCCCCAACATATGTGACATAGTGCTTGCAAAGCTTGTAAAATGTTTTGTGTTCACTAAAAGTACTTCTCAAACAGAGCTTTGCTAATCAGTGCTCAAAGGCAATTAAGGTCAATAATCGCAAAAAGTTGTTAAAATGGTGAAGTTGAATTTTTCCAACATAAGGACCTCAGACCCAACTAACCACATCAAGCCTATAAACTGTATTCACTGATAGCTGAATTGACAAAGTCAAATTGAGTTTGATCAATTCAATTCTTTGTGATCTGGCTTCACATTAACAATTCCAATAACTGTCTTATCATTGAACACAATAAGTCCATCCCAGGCACATCCACTGGTTTGTGGTTAATTTGTACTAGAACATCACCCCCTGCATGACAGTGCAAGATGGTTAAATACAGTTGGAACAGTCTTTTAGTTACTCCTTTTCATGAAATGCCAATCAAGGTCACCATCTACTGGCCACTTACTTACAATTTCAAGAACTTCAGTAAGGCAATCCACTGATATCTTTGGAATAAAAGGCTCTGATGATTAGGAAGTCAGAATTACCAAAGGACAATTCTTTTGTGACAACAGGTTTGGTAAGATCTGCTACTGACAACGGAGTATGCGTGGGGAAACTTGACTCAGTGCTATAATATCACCACACATACTTTTGCTTTTGATACAATCCTTCTGACATTAAATGGCTGTTCTGAATAAAACTGGCTCCTTTCATGGATACCAGATTCTGCTGAGTTTGTTTTAATGAATAAAAATCAAAGGAGGCTGTTGCCATGGCAGCAACACTAAGCTTGCAAACTGACTGCCATTTCACTAAACAGTGAGAAAGCAGTTGGGAGCAACAGCTCATTTTCAATACCTCCTGCTAGGATGACCAAGCATAGAAAAGTGTAAGTATGCTTGTCATTTAAAATCACAGAAATAAGCGGCTGATATGAAAATTCAGCATTTAGTCTCCACACAAGTATCTAACTTTTGAAGAAGTTACTCAGCTTGTGCAATAATGATGGTTCTTCGTAATATGTTCTATGATTGCACCACTGTAGGAGTGTGTGGATGCCCGTGCTGCTAATTGGAGAACGTAGGTAGCAAGTTGTCCTACCTAGGCAAGCTCTGCCCCCCATCTGCCACAAGGCTAGCCAGAGTGCATGGACATTTCTTCCCCAGGTCCTTCTCTATCACAGAGTCAATTACTAGAATTCTGAAGTAGAGGGGAGGAGGATGGATTGTAGAGCACCTACAGGAACACACATCTTGAAGAACCATCATTACTGCACAAGGTGAGTAACTACTTTGAGTCGTTTCCCTGTAGGTGCTCCATTGCGACTCCTGAGCAGTGCCTACCACTGGAGGTTTGGACTTTGGAGTGGAGTCTGATATAAGTGATAGTAGAGGCACTGAATTTGGCATTTACAGCTAAATCCCCCAGGATAGTATAATGCTTTGCAAAGGAGTGTGAGAGTGCCCACATAGCTGCTCTGCAGATTTCTGATCTAGGGATACCTGCTGAGAAAGTGAGAGATGGGGAATCTGATCTTGTAGAATGGATATGTATTGAAGATGGGGGTATTATATTATGCAATTGGTAACAGAGTTAAATACAGCCCAAAACCCATTTGGACAGTCTGAGCTGAAAACACTATCTTTTGACCAATCTGCAACAGAGAGGAAGGGTCTTAGAGATTTCATAAAGTTCTTCGTCTGTCCGAATAGAAGGCCAAGGCTCTATTCCAGTCAAGCACAGAGAAATGGCTCCCCATTATCCTAACGGGGTTTAGAATAAAAAGTTGAATGCTGAATAAGCTGATTTATGTGAAATGCAGAAGTCACTTTGGGGGTGAACTTCTGATGTGATCTAAGCATGATCATGTCAGGGAAGAAAACCATGAAAGTGGGACGCACCATCAGAGATGCTATTTCTCCAATACTTTTTGCAGATGTGATGGTGACGAGGAACCCCCTCTTCATGGAAAGGTGAGTTAGTGAACATGTGGTCATGGGTTCAAATGTTGACCTAGTCGGACTTTTTAGTACTAAGTTGAGATCCCATTGAGGAGTGCGAAGTCTGGATAGTGGGAAAAGCCTTTGAGAAAACTCTTCACAGTTAGAAGGATATTCAATCTTTTCACATACACCTGCTCATGGAAGGTTGCAATTGCTGCTAGATGAACTTTCAGCAAACAGACAGAGTGTCCCAATCTCTTGAAAGTCAACAGGTAGTTTAGGATCGTCAGTTGGGTGGATATAGTAAGGATTACATATTTGGGCTGGCACCAGATCTGAAATCTCTTCAATTTCTGTTTGGGGAGTAGTGCCTTTGCTACTGTGCAGCAACACTTGTACCTCTTCAGAGCAAGATGTCTCTATGCACTGGAACCATGAAGGAGCCAGGTTTTGAGATGCAGAATGTCCAAGTTGGGATGGAGAGTGCATCTTTCATTCTGTGATAGAAGATAAGGAAAACAAACAAGAAGTCCTGTGTCATTTTTAAAGATTAATAAATTTATTTAACGCATGAGCTTTCATGGGAGAAAATCCCACTTTGTCAGATGCTCTGAAGATGGGGAGCTTACAGAATGGGAGGAAAATAAATGCAGGGAAGTATAAGTCATATGATCAGGTCAAGCTGTAACAGCAAATCAGAGCTGTTAAGGTTCAAAACGCTGGGGAACAGCGTATAGAGGAAAGTGAGGTCAAATCACCTCTTGTAATGAGAAAAAATCCACGGTCCTTGTTTAACCCTGAGGAAACAATCAAATTTACATATAAATTCCAGTTCTGCTTTTTCTCTTTGAAGCTTTGATTTGTTATTCATTTGTTTGAGCACAGCTATTAACAAGTCGTCAATGGAGTGAGCAGGGAGAGTGAAGCATTCCGCTATTGGTTTTTGAATATTGTGATTCTGATGTCAGACTTGTGTCCATTTATTCTTTTACACAGAGATTGTCCTGTTTGTCCAGTATGTAATGCAGAGGGGCATGTCTGGCACTTGATGGCATAAATCACACTGGTGGATGAGCAGGTGAATGAGCCCTTGATGGAGTAGTTGGCTTGATTAGGTCCTGTGTGGGTCTTTTGTGCATATATGTGGGCAAAGTTGGCAACATGGTTTGTTGCAGGGATAGGTGCCTGCTTTAATATTTCTGTTTGGTGGGTAGTTGCTGGCGAGTTGGGGGGCTGTCTGTAAGCAAGGAGAGGTCTGTCTCCCAAGGCTTGAGAGAGTGAGGGATCATCAAGTAGTATAGGTTGTAGTTCCTTGATGATGTACTGTAGAGGTCTGACTTGGGGGTTATAGGTGATAACCAGGACATTCTGTTGTTTTCTTTCTTGGGCTTCTCCTGTAGTAGTTGACTTCTAGGTATCCGTCTGGCTCTGTCAATCTGTTTCTTCACTTCCCTAGGTGGATACTGTAGTTTTAAGAATGCTTGAAAGAGATCTTGAATGTGTGTGTGTGTGTGTCTGTCTGAGGGAGCAGAGCAAATGTGGTTGTATCTTAGGGCTTGGCTGTAGACAATGGATTGTGCGGTGTGTCTTGGATGAAAGCTCAAGGGATGTAGGTAACTATAGCGATTGGTAGATAAGATGTGACTGGAAGAGTCATCGGTGGACATAGTGCCGTGCTGTGATAGGTAAGGGTAACGTGTCTGTCTGAGACAGGTGAGAGCAATTAGTATGAACAGTATGATGCATCTGATGAAGTGGGTTGGAGCTCAGAAAAGCTTATGCCTGAAGAAATTTGTTAGTCTATAAGGTGCCACAGGACTCTCGTTGTTTTTGCTGTACACAGACTAACATAGTTACCTCTCTGGAGTTTGATGTTTGCACTTTTTTCCACTTTCAAAAGGATTTTCAGTATTAGGGGGAATAAGAAAAAGCATAAAAAAGGTTCTCATCCCATAGAAGAAGGAGAGCACCTCCCACAAAGTGTCATCCAATGCCCACTTTGGAGCAGCATGATGGACATTCCTATAATTGATGTCCCCCACTGTCAGAATATGTTGTGGAGTACCACTGAATCTATTGTCCATTTGTAGTCAAGTGGAAATTCGTGGCTGAGATGGTCTGCAAGTTGTGTTTTGTATTCCCAGCAAGCAGGCCCCCAATATTAGCATACTGTGGTAGATACAACAGATCCATAGTTTTAGTGCTTCTACACATAGGAAGTGAGATCTGGCACCTCCCTGATGGTTTATATAATATGTGCATGGCCATATTGTCTGTCATGACCCGTTATGTGCATGTCTTTGATTAGCAGAAGGAAGTGAATGCAGGCGTTCCTGACTTTTCTGAGTTCAAGAAGGCTGATGTGGACCCATGTTTCTGCCAGAGGCCATTTACCTAGTATTGCACAACCATTGAGATGCACACCACATCCGATAGGGGACATATTGGTCAGAAGCATAGATGGGGAAGACTGAACAAAGTGTATCCCATACAGACATTTGCTGGGTTCTTCCCAGTCCAAGGACTGATTGACCCTGGTAGACATAGATAGTAGTTTGCTTATGTTATCTCAGTTTGGCTTTTAAACCAAACTGAACTATGCCAGGAGTCATCTTGTGTATAGTCTGGCATAAGTGATAACCCATGTGCCCATGGCCATGTGTGCCAGGAGCTGGAGGCAAAAGCCGGCCAAAATTTGGAGGCTGGACTGTGCTGCCTCTATCAATGAGAAGAGACTGAGAAATTTGAAGTGGGAGGAACGCCATTGCCTAAATGGAGTTGAAGTCAGCTCCTACGAATTCTAGCCTCTGTACTACTTTTGTTTGTTGATCTGTAGGCCCAGATTCTGAAACAGGTTCAATGTAGCCTGAAACATGCATTGGGTCTCTGTGAAGGACCGAGCGCTGAGAAGGCAGTCATCCAGGTAAGGATAAACCATGATGCCTTGAGAGCGTTAGGGGGCCTCCACTATCGAGAGGTCTGTGGAGAATACTGTGGGGCCGATAAGAGCTCAAAAGAGTATTCTTTATTGGTAGTGGTCTTGGCTTAGCATGAACCTGAGGTAACATCTGTGGCTTGGTATGATCAGATGTGAAAATATGCATCTTGAAAGTTGAGGGCCGAGAACCAGTCTCCTTTTTCTGAAGTTGGAATGACTGTTGATAATGTGACTATCTTGAACATCTGTGCCTTGACAAACTTGTGCGCTCTGAGGTCCAGTATGAGTCTCCAACCCCCTTTTTTCTTCAGTAATAGGATGTAATGGAAGTAAAAGCCTCTGCCCCTTAGATGCATGGGCATTGGCTCTATGGTTCCTACATAGCAGGCTCTCATGAAAAGGATCCCTGAAGAGGGATGAGGAAGGATGTTTGCAAGGAGAAGGGAGGAGAAATGGATGGAGAATCCATCTTGGATGATCTCCAGCACCCATTTGTTGGAGATTATCCATTTCCAGATGCTGTGGAACGCAGCAAGGCAGTCTCTGAAGGGATGTATGGAGTTTTTCCATTGTGAAGTGAAGAAAGCATTCTACGGGCATGTTGACCAGCCCATCAAAGCTGCCTCTGAGATGGAGGGCTGAAAGGGAGTTTGCTGAGATCCAGACATCTGCCTAGGGAAGCTGGGTCTCTTTCACCGGGATTCATATGACCTTTGTGAATTTTGAGGCTATTGGGACAAGTATTGTGAGTGAGGCTTGAATGGAGGCTGATGGCTGTACTTTATTTTATACTCAGGTGCATAGGTACTGAAAGATGGAAAAGCAGCCCTTGAATCTTTAACATGTGCAGAGAGACATCAGTCTTTTAAGCAAATAATCTGACCCACCTCAAGGCAGAGGTTTCTCTAATGTTTAGATTTCCTTGGGGAAGCTAGAGAGATGAAGCCACAAGGCCCGCCTCATCACATTAGCTGTTGAAATAGAACCTACTACCATGTCAGCTGCATGAAGTGCAGACTGGGGAGATTTTTCAGCCACCAGATAGCCCGTGTTAACCAAACCTTTAAATTTTTCCCCGTGAGAATCAGGGAACTGTTCAATAAAAGAACTAAGCTTTACATAGTTCTGACAGCCATACTTTCCCGCAAGGCTTAAGAGTTTGCCACTCTATACTGGAGGATGGCTGCGGTGTAGGTCTTCCTGCTGAACAGGGCCAGGTGCTTACAGTGATAAAGGGTGGACTTAGAATGATGTCAGGGGTTTTGCAGTTAGAGCCCTGCACGGATACAAATATGTGAATCTGTATCTGATCTGCATCTGCAAGAAATGGTCTGTGGATATCCGCGTTGTATCTGCGGATGCGGATAACCACGTATTTGCAGGGCTCTAGCCATGCACAGATAAAAATATGTGGATCCATATCTGGTCTGCATCTGCAAGAAATGGCCTGCGGATATCTGCATTGTATCCGTGGATGCGGGTATCTGCGGATATCCAAGGATTTGCAAGGCTCTATTTACAGTTAACTGAGTGCACAATGATCAGATTGGTAAGCAGGTGTGAGAACAGGAATTCCATGTCCTACGCTGGCACATATCTCTTTTCCACCTCTTACAAGTTGGTGGACAAATGCAGGGGTTTGCCGTATCACATTGGTGGGATACAGTAGAGACTCATTAACAGTCATCTGTCACAGATGGCAGCAGGAGCATCACCACCTCATCTGGTGATAATATGGAGGAGTGATTTCCTGCACAACTTCAACCAGTAGTTCCTCCCTTGCCATCTTGTGTAGCTCAGATGCCCTCAATGCAGCTGCTTTCTTGGCTGTTTGCAGGCCGCACTAAAGGTGATGGAGGCCTGTTGCCTTTGGACCTGCCAGGTGTTCCAGTAAGGCCACTGTGTTGGAAAACGGCCTGTGGTTGCTACAACAGTTGCCCAAAGCATGGAAGCTGTGAATCAGAGGGATAGTATGCCTGGTGTCCATAGTGAAGCTGGGCTCCATACTATGGATGAAAAGAGCATTGGGACCCTATGTCTTCTTGCCCACTTTCTAATTCAGATGATGGAAATGGCAGTGCATGACAGGAGCTTATTACTGAGCTAAGGGCTCCAGGTGAACTCAGTACAAGAGCCCCAGTACTGAGCAGAGAGTCCAGTGCATCGGAAACCAAAAGAGATACGGTTGCTTACCTGTAATTGATATTTTTTGAGATGTGCTGCTCATGTGCATTCCACTTAGGTGTGCGCGCGCCACGTGCACGAGCCTGCCAGAAGGTTTTCCCCCAGGAGTACCCGCAGAGTCAGCTGCTGGGGCCCTGGTGGCGCTGTTGTGACTCCCTTTATAAGCTCCAGCTGATCCTGCCCATGCCAGTTCCCTTTTGCCGGAGATCCGACAGAGGGGAAGGAGGGCGGGTGTGGAATGGAAATGAGAAACACACCTCAAAGAATATCAATTACAAGTAAGCAACCGTCTCTTCTTCTTCTAGTGATTGCTCACGTGCATTCCACTTAGGTGATTCCTAAGCCTTACCGTGAATGGAGAAGGCGTCGCACGTAGCATGTTTGCAGATCGCAGGACCGCTAGTCCGAATGCAGCATTCTCCCTGGCTTGTTGCATAAGGGCATAGTGCAACGTAAACGTGTGCACTGGGGACCATGTTGCCACCCTATAAATGTCCTGGATCGGGACATTAGCCAGAAAGGCTCCAGACAATACTTGCACCCTTGTGGAATGGGCTGTCAACACCAGCACTGGTACTCCTGCAAGGATGTAGCGTTCCCATATAGAGGCCGTGATCCAGGCGGAGATGCATTGGGATGTGACTGGATGACCCTTCACCCTCGCCGCCACTGCTATGAATAGCTGCGAAGACTTCTGAAAGGGCTTTGTGTGTTCCAAGTAGAATGCTAGAGCCCTTCTAACATCCAGCAAATGGAAACGACGCTCCCTCTCATGGCTTGCGGCTTAGGGCATAGCACAGAGAGGAAAATGTCCTGATTTGCATGGAAGTGCGAGAGTACCTTCGGAAGGAAGGCCGGGTGCGGGCGTAACTGCACCTTGTCCTTAAAGAATACTGTATACAGTGGTTCAGAGGTCAGCGCTTGGAGCTCAGACACCTGTCTGGCTCATGTGATGGTCACAAGGAATGCCATTTTCCATGACAGGTGTAGCAGGGAACACGACGCCAATAGCTCAAACAGGGGTGGGGAGTTAGCTTAACTACCTCTACTGAAGGGACAATAGTCCCCACGGGGAATACTTGCGAAGCAAGATGAACCAGTTCCAGCAAGAAGGAACTGGTGAGGGCAGCATCAGCTGGACCTTATATAGGGAGTTGCAACAGCGTTACCAGGGGCTCAGCAGCTGACTCTGCGGGTACTACTGGGGGGAAAAGCCTTCCGGCAGGCTCGTGCATGTGGCGCGCACACACATAAGTGGAACACAGATGAGCAAACACTCGAAGAAGAATCTGTCATGCACTAGGAGTCTGACAGTGCAGAGGTGTCGGTACCATTGAAGGCTGTCAGCGTCAAGAGGCTTCTACCAACAGTGTCAGAGACATGGACCTGATAGCAGGGGCCGTCAGTGCCAGACATGTTAGCGGTATTGATACTGATGACCATACCAACAAGGCCTTCTACTGGAAGGGTTTTCTATGTTTCCTGCACCCCTCTGGTACTGTTGATTCTTTACCTGCACCCATCAAGTCTTTAGGCACTCCAGCTTGTCCTGTCGGTTTGGTACCACGCATGCCCTGCGTACCAGATTTAGACTGGCTGGTGCCGACACTACCTATGATGCTGACCAGTCCACTGATCGTTTTCAGCTCCAGTGAGGCTTGGTATGGGGAGTCACAAGCCTTTTCTTAGAGGACTTAGGTGAGTGGCTCACAGGCAGTACTCTGAGCTCATTTTCCCTTTGAAATGGAGAATTGCGGTGAAGGCTCCTGCCGGGATTTCAGGGGTTGAAGGGCTGACTGCATGAGTAGGAGTTTGAGCCTCAGTTCTGTGTCCTCCTTGGGTCTGGGCTTCAGTTGCTGACACAAGCCACACTTCTGTAGAACGTTCTTCTCACCAAGGAAGACAGTCCTTTTCTTCTTGTTTAAGCAAGGGGCAAAATAAAATGTAAAAAAATATAAAGTGAAGCAAAGAAAGAAAAAGGGGTTTCAAAAGAAGCTAAAATTAGCAATTCTAAGAGAGAGTTAATGTTCTGTCTGTCACTAGCTGGGGTGGTTGAGAAGGAACTGAGGAGGGATTGCTGTGCAGACTGCCACCAAAGCTCTCTGTTCAGTAGCACAGGGAGGCTGACACATCTACAGAGGAGCACCCATAAGGACACTACTCAAAGAACTTAGAGTTCCCTCACAGGACATTTCCCTCTCCATCCTGGAAGACAATATCATTAAGTTCTTTTTTATATGTCCAAACAACTATCCAAAATTAATTTAGCTCATTTTGACTCATTTTGAATAGTGCTGGGAAATGGCAAACTGTTGGACATACTGTTCACCTGAACTACAATATTCCTTGTAAAAAGATGTGTAATTTGTCTACCGCCCTACTTAAAGGCTAAAGAGGAGAAAGATGGCATTCCAAACAAGTGCTTTGGGAGAAAGATGGCATTTCCATTCTCTTCAAGAAGCTACCACCAGTTGGGAAGGGAGAGGGATCAGGAATGAGTGCTATTGGCCAATTCTCAGCAATTATTGTATAATTATTTTAATAATTGAAAAAAATTGGAATGGTCTTTTCTAGAGTCAACATATTCCAGCAGGATGCCTGAGAACACAGTGGGATTGGTAATTTAACCTGATTTCATACAAAATGATTCTATTCTTTCAGAAAGCAAGAATTTCACCCAGGTGGAATACAAAACAGATGGTTAGAGTTGTGTTCCAAAAATCTGCATTCAGACAGGCAAGGTTTAGTTTCATTTTACATTAGTTTTGAAATGTATTATTTGGTTAGTGCTAATACAATCCTGGAAAGGATGTGTTTCCTCCAATAGAATCTACTCATGTTAAGTTACCACCTTTACTAAGTTATTTGCACTGAACATACACCTATGGTAAGTTTCCTTTATAGTTTTGATGAGAAAAGATTTGAGTGTACAGCCAAAGATGTTAAATATAGAAGGACCTGAGATGATCTAGAAGTGGACAATTCTTGGCTGAAAAAAATGTTTGCAAGAAATTTTCTGGACTATCCCATTCCCTTTTGCATCTGAGGGAATCCTTTTTATATGTTTATAAAAAAGCTTTTACAAAATAAGCCAATGATTTCTCCCCCTTCTATTTTAGGAGCTGAGACTTAAGCCACTAACATCCAAGTCCCTGTGATAGAGCACCATGAGAGGATCTCCCCTTTCACACCTTGTACTGTAGCCGATGCCTGCGCCCTTTCAGGTGCATATCCTTGGCGTTAGGATCATTGAAACTGCACTCGCACAGCTTACAGTGAAACCGGATTATTTTTCCTTCATCATTGCGTACCTGAGACAAAATATGTAATTTAACAGTTACAGGCACTATTTGTGACAACAACAAAATTATCTGGCATTTAAGAAGAGTCTTCCGTCCCAGTGGATCCCAAGGCACTTTATGAACTTGGATATATACATTTATTGTTACTAAAATCCAGTCAACTCTTGGATGAGACACAGCATCTATTTGATAGTACACAGTGACACAGCATAGCTGTTTAGGACACGAAAAGAAGATCCAGTATCCAATTTAAGCTGTAGAAGAAATTTCATGATGTCCAGTGTAAACATATGTATAATGAAATTCAACCAGAACATTAACACTTATGAAAAGATCCATGACAAATGTCATGAACACAAGTAGTCAGGACCTCAGTTTTGTGGCTCGCTTGAAATGTGGGCTCTCCAGCTGCACCACACACCTTAGCACAGTGGCTCCCAACCTTTTTGGCTTGAGGGCCACAAATATCATTTTTACAACCCTGAAGGACCACCAGTCTATCAACTGAAAAACCATGTCGATGTATTCACCATTAAGGACTAGAAATCACTATGTTTTTGAAGTAAACATTTTGATACTACTGTGCTCTTTTTTACATTGACCACTTCACACCTACAAATGACTCACAAGATGTCAACATTCACAGACAAAGCACTAGTGCAGATGAGTGACTGTCACTACACACTGAAGCACATGGCCTGGCAGCTGTCACAGCTGGAAGGCACCGATTTTTAGAGTCCTGCCCCTCCTCAAGCATGGTTGGCCCTGGCTGCTGCTCTAGCAGCCTGCACTGCCCATGGAAGGGGTTCAGTGAGACTGCCTCCTTGCTGATTTCCTGTCCCTGGGGCTGCAGCAGGAAAACTGCAGATGTCCTGTAGTCCTGTGTGCTTCACTTTGGTCTCTAGGCAGTGGTTCCCTTCTGTAGCTAGGGCGACAGGAATTCAGTGCTCCCTCCCTCTAGCTCTAGCAGGGACCCCAGCGCCTAGGGACCCAGGCGGAGCGCTTTACTGTGCTCCCTGCTACAGCCAGGGGGAAAGGAGCACTCATCTCCTGTCCATTTAAATACATCAAGGAGCCTGCACTGGTCTTGTAGCCCAGCAGCTATGTGCTCTGCCTGGGTCCTTAAGCAGTGGCTCCTTTTGCAGCCAGCGGGAGAAGAGCTGTAAGCCACTTCGAAAGACCCCACAAGCCACTGCTAACCCCCAGGCCACAGGTTGGGAACTGCCTTAGCACCAGGCTAAGATTTCGGTGAAGTAATGACAAAGTAAATAGCATCATCTCCTGAATCATGACTGTCACCACCACCACTTCTTGAAGCACCAAGATGTTCCCAGCCTTCGGGAAGCTTGTGATTCTGATCCAGATCACAGCTCATGGTGACATGGTTCCAGGCATAAATGATTCTTAAATTTTAAAAACTGTTTTGTGTTCATCCACTATTTATCATCATAGCAAGGATGTGAAACAAAACACTCAAGTAACCAAAATTTCACCGGAAATGATACAGATGAAAATTTCATTTTGATTTCCAATCTCATTTTACAGAATTGGGGATTCAAGAGCAAGGAAACTTTTTAAACGAGAAGGAAAACATTAACAGTTTAACAATCATATGATTTTGATACTTGGCACAGCCTCATAAACAGTATGTAGACAGCACAGACAGTTCTGAAACATGGGCTCTTGAAGAGCCTATCTAAATCCTGCATTTGGGTGCCCAAATCCAGACATGAAAATTGGGCCTCAGTAATTCAAAACAAGATGAAATAGAGAGCACAGAATGAAGTCAGCAGCTACATTATTTTTCACGGGAGGCTCAATTTTGAAAATACATAAAACACGATGCTTTAAGAATATTTTGAACTGCAAAGACTCACGTTACACAGCTGTAATTGTGACTGATTTACGAATTGTGGAAAACGCTCTCAAGCATTACCTCTTCCACATAGTCATGTCCCACAGGCTGTACGTCCAGTAAACCCCCAGGGCCATCCCCAGAGCCATCGTGTGTGGAATGTTCATTTTGTAGCTCTGATTTTGGCTGCATCGCCTTCACTTTCTCCAGTTTGATGCTTGTTGCCTGAAGTTTAATAGTCCCTGAATAAAGAGAGCTAGATTAATAACCAGCCTGATTCCTTCCAATCTGTGAAAGTGTTCTCATCTCCATTACCACACTTGTATTACAAATCCATCATAGCACGGTTAATTTCTCTTTATAATGTCAACTGACAATATCACCAGGACTAGTTCTGCAGGTTTTTTGTCGTCATAGCAGTTGCCAAAAATATAACTAGGTAAGATTTACTTATCAACTATACAATCTCTCTGACACCAAATATCCCATATCTATATTAATAATTAAAAGTTACACACTGTTAGTCAAGTGCAAGTTTTTCTTATCAGCCTTCCATTCAGATTACAAGTCTTCACTCTCTTATAACCAAAGGTTAAGTTTAAAATAAACAACATCTACCATAAACAAGCAGTCTAGACTACTGTAAAGATAACGAAGTTCTTTTAATAGTAGCAATTCTTTCGAAAGAGAGCAAGCAACAGACCTGAACTTCAACAACTAAAGTGAATTTCCCAGTAGCTGTTTTCCAGTTTACCAGGTCTTCAATCTGATGATCAAATAAATCACTGTTGTAGATTCTAAATGCCAAGTTGCTGTCAAATGATAGAGATTTTTTGTATTCAGGAGTTGCTATTAAGTATCCCTATCTGATAATCTGTTCAGAGGCATTCCTCTGTGGTAGGGAACTTATAATTAAGAGGATAACAAATATAAAAAAGAAAATTAAAGCGGTAATGGCTGAATGGTGAGAGAGAAAACTCAGTTTGACATCAATACTCAGAAATATTTCTACAGGTTCCAACAACATTTAATTCCTAAGATTTGATAGTCTGCTAAAAGAGCACAGCCAGATGAAGTAACTTCCAGACAGAAGTCCTCGCACAGAGAGGTCTAAAGGAAGAACTAAGCAAATATGGAAGCCATTGGATTTGTAGAGAAACGCACATAAAAATCCGTGTTATGCTTTTAGTGGCAAAAGATGACCGCTGCAGTTTCAGTTTTAAAAGCAAAGTGATTAAAAATAAACATTTTTCAGAGTCATTTAAGGAGCTTGCTAGTCAATTACTTTTCCTTTATCGGTTTTCCTAAAGAGTGATGGGAACATGAAAAGGCCACACCTATAAGCAGTTGGGAGAATGATACCATTTACATTTTCATTCCTATATGAGGTGATGGATTTTTAGACAAGTCCCAAAGGGGTAGCCATGTTAGTCTAATAGTCTAGTCTTGCTGTTACAGCCTGACCTGATCCTATGTCTTAGACCGCCCTGCATTTATTTTCCTCCCATTCTGCAAGTTTCCCATCTTCAAAGCGTCAGACAAAGTGGGATTTTCTCCCACGAAAGCTCATGCAATAAATAAATTTGTTAGTCTTTAAAAGTGCCACAGGACTCCATGTTGGATTTTAGACAATCCATCACAAACAAGAACAGTTAAAAATGGATTTTAAAGAGACATACCTGCAAATGTTATCTTTGATGCAACTGGTTTCTTCATTAGCACTGACTTGCTTATGTTGCTTGTACTGTTAGTTGCTATAGCTGTTGACTTTGTCGATGTAACAGATGTGGCTGTAGGGGCATGGGCAACTGGCTTACATGTCACAGCAGTGGCAGGAGTTGAACCAAAGTTCACTACTACAGGCTCTATTGAAGGTATGGGCTTCCCCAATTTAGTATGCAATTTAACAACCTGAAATATACACAGTCATATCAAAGGGCAGGACTAGAAAGGGACAGAAGTTAGCAGCAATATTATAATTATTACATTATATTTATAACATCGACAATTTTGTAGGTGGTTCTGAAAGACAGGAGTGCTCCATAGCAAAACATTTAAAAGTATTAAATGGTTTTCCCACCAGGGGGCAAGCACACCTATAGAATGGCAGAGCACACTGCTTCAACTGCCATGTCTTTTCTGAACTGTTGCTGAGAAATGTCTCAATGTAGATGAGACTTTAACTAAAAACTGTTGAAGAATGAAAAAACATCTTCCTTCCTCTCCCTCCTCACTGCTCCCCCAACCTCAGTGAAGGAGAACTAGAAAATAGATATCTTCAAAAAAGATCATTTTACTGAGAGGAAAAATGAATTATTTAAAACACGAATCGCAAGAAAAAGTCTACCACCATTCATGGGAGGGAAGAAAGAGATAGTTGAGTTTGTGGTATCGCACTGCCTACTTCCGAACAACCTGGTAATGTAGAGTTCTGTGCTCAAGGCATTTCTGAATAGCCAAGTTCCCAGTGGGGTAGCCCTGTTAGTCTAGGTCAGCCAAACAAATAAGGAGTCCTGTGGCACTTTTAAAGACTAACAAATTTATTTATCTCGTAAGCTTTTGTGGGAGAAAATCCCACCTCGTCAGACGCTTAAAGATGGAGAACTTACATTCTGTAATTTGTAAGTCTTTAAAAGAGCAACAAGACTCCTTGTTTGTTTGTTTTGCTGAACTAGACTGACACAGCTCCCCCTCTGCAATGCCTCACTACCTGAGAGGTACTGTGAACATTTTTAGAAAACCAGTGTCCTTTATAATCAGAGATTCCTCAGTATGTGTGCGCCTGAAATGTCCACGGCCCTGTTGAGCTATACCTTCTGATGCTTCGCTCCCCGGATATGTGCTGCGTAGGCATCTGCTCCTGTGCAGGAGATATCACAGAGCTCACAGCGAAGTTGTGTCTGCACCCCACGAAGGCCACAGTTTGCCAAGTTACCCGTCTTCTGAGCTGCCTCTTTCTTTTTGTGCTTTTGTCCTTCCAAGTGCTCCCGGTAAGTCTGCAGTCAAACAATGAAATACATCCTAAGCAGCGATGGGACATACTGATATCATCCCAGCATTTTCTTGGAACCATTCATCTGCAGAGACTGTTCATAATTTGTCTGGCTTTCAGGGTACAAATGTGTGCAACTCAAAGTCTTTTTGTTGAGTGTTCTGGTCATCAACACCAGTCACAGCATAAGCAACAGGAAGTAAGATTCAAACAAACCGATTCTTATTAGGTATAGCAAATGTGTGTATGTATTTCATATATATACAAAAGTACACACACACATATAATTTTACCTCCTCCAGAAAACAAATATCCAACTACAAAACCCATTTAGGCTTAGATAATTACCGTATTTACAGAACAACAGAAAGTGTGGTTCAAGTATTGTTTAATACCAGGTTTTAGACATGTCTGGTACATTTCATTATCATTATACTATGGGAAAATTGGTGTCTCAGAGGGAATTATTTTATTGATATTTCACTGGTCCTCTTGCTAAGAAGCAGACAAACACAGAAAATGAATGTCACCATTGGAATTAAAGGGACAACAAAGCTGCTTAGAACTAAAAGGTAAATTCTTTAAAAAAAATTATTAGTTTAATGGTTTAAAGTATTACTATAAGATGGGCATGAAACGTTTCCTGCCCTGGAACAAATCTATTCACTTGCCCTTTATCATTATGATACTGGGAAGCAGGGAGGTGGATCTGCAGTATTTTACTGAAAAAGAATTATAATTTGATTCTGGCGAATGAACAAACCATTTTATAATGCTTGCTTTAAAGTAATATTATAAACCACATTAGCCAATCTAAAAGAATTAGCTTACTACATAAAACTCAAGTCCTCTGGCCCCTTAAAGACTAACAAATTTCTTTGGGCATAAGCTTTTGTGGATCTAATGAAGTGGGTTGCAGCCCACAAAAGCCTATATAAAACTAAAGAGCTCCGATTTCTCATTCATTCTGATGGAAAGATACATTTCCTATAACTTGAATATAACCATGCTGTAATTGGCAACTCTCTTAACTGAACATCAACAGGTTTCAGACCAAGCATTTTGGAACAGGGACTCTTTCCTTTGTATTTATAGAGCACCTAGAACATTGGGGCCCAATTCTGACTTGGGTGATGCTATTACAGAAGAATTTAATAATTAGCTTCTGTTTTATTCTCTTAATGAAATACTATGAACAGAACATTATTACTACATTGCAGTGCCTTTAAGCTGTGTAAGAATTTTCCATGCTTTCAGAGCTGGACAGTATGACTTCTGATATACTACATTTCACTGTCACCATAAGAGACAGACCACCACTACAAAAGTCGATACGGTACTTCTCAGGATAGCTCTTGTTAAAATCTCTTTGGCCATCTTGTAAAACACAATAATCTCTCTCCCAAAGGACCCTGTCTGCTTCTCTAGTTAGATGATACATTCTCTATTTAAGCAGATGATTCCAAACCAAAGATTTATTTTTTTATTTGATTTATTTCTTTGCTTCTGATTTATAGTGAAGCCTACTATTCTTTTTCAAAATAGCAGCCAAGAATGTATCAGGTGTCTGATAGTAAAAATGCAAAAAAGGTCCCTGCGTCAAATACATAACAACCTAAATTTGAGTTGAGACACAATGAGTGAGAACAATAAACAGTCCAGAGGGAAGTTACGGTTTTAAAAGAGGTCAGCCATTTACATAGACATGTCTAATAAAATCCATGTATAAAAACTTAAGTGTCTTGTTCAACAATTTGTTTCATATATACTTTCTCCTTACATAGGTTTAAGCCTGAGAGAACATGCTGGCTCATTACTAGGTATCTTTCCTCACTGGCTGAGCAGGACAGCAAAGGGAGGGCAATGCGTCATTCAGTTCTAGATACAGCCAATAGAAACCTCTACAATGCCAAACCATTAGGAGAAGTACAATCTGAGGTCAGGGAGACTAGACTCAGGAGAGAGACATAAGCTGCCTAGGAGCAGAGGATCAGCAGCCTGGGAAATGGCTGTGGAAAAGCAGCCAGGTAGCTTAGGGAGCGGGATATGAGACTGTTTTGATCTCTATAGGAACTGTCAACAGTAGCTGTGCCTAGAATATTCACAACCCTCATTTCTGGCAACGGTAGTAAAATAATCCTGCATTAACTATTTAAAACGTAATGAAAACCAAGCCCTCAGTCCTTCCAGCACACTACCAGACAGTTAGATAAGGCTTGGGTACCACAACACTCATGGCTACATCTATTTTCCAAGATGTTTCACTGTTAAGTCACTGATGAGGATATGCCGCATCATCTGCTGAACTGCACGAGTGGGAAGGAAGTGCACATGAGAAAAAGTGGACACGTGGGTAAGAGAATTGCTAACCTGTGGACCAGCACAGCTGATCTTGCAGATGTCACAGTAGTGAAGCTGAGGCTGTTTAGGGGGCCCTTTGGGTTTCAGTTGTTTGTTGGGAAAAGGTGACTTTTTGCTGAAGCTGTTGCTAGAGTTGCTGTTGGTTCCATTCCCTTGGCTACTCCATGAAGAAGAACTCGTGGATTTCGGTTGCTGTGGTGGGGGTGGCGGTTGCTGCTGGGCCTGGGGCTGCTGAGGTGGTTGATAGTAAGTGCTAGCTGCTGTGTATGCTGTGGCCTCGTAACTGGAGTAATTTGACCCTAGGAGGCAGAAAGAAAAGGGAGCAATCTCATGAGGGTTATATAGTCTAAACAAAGAGAACTGCAGTGTGACACCTGCATGACAGCTACCATCTTACCAGAATATGATGCAGAAGTGGAGTTGTATGAAGGGGAGGAGGTGTACGAGGAGATAGAAGAGGCAGGTGCATTCTGCTGAACAGTTGTTACTGTCGGGTAGGCATTGTAGCTTGAAGATGTCACACTCACTATTTGAACTGGCTTAATTGTTGTCACCTGTCTCTGGGGCTGGCTCTGACTATAAATACCACTTGCTTGACTGTAACCACCTTTGGAGCCTAGAAAACAAATACACACACTCACCCTCTTAAGAAATGAAGATAGACATATGTGCCGCTAAATGAACATAGTAATTGCTGTTCACTACCAATATATTTGCTAAACAAGGCAGGGAAAATGGTTAGCAGCAGGGTACAACTTATATAATGAGAGACTGCAAAATACATAGGCTTGGAATAAGTGAAAGATACAGCTGAATCCATCCTTCCTTTTTCTGTTCTTTTATAATAAAAAGCAAGAGGTCACTCAAATTAATAACAGGTAAATTAAAAAACCACAATAAATGAGGGGTGATTTTTGCCTTACCTGTAAATTTGGTTTCTCATAGTGGAACTCACAGCTGGGTAGATTCCACCCACTCATCCATGGAGGTAGCTGGCTCTGATTTCAGTTGTAAAAGGGAGATTCCAATAATCAGTTGCAGGACAGGAGATGCCCCTGAAGATCTAGTCTCAAGCTTTCATACAAATTGGTTAAAACTGGAAAGAGATATTTTTAATGCACCAATAAGACACTCGCTTCTTAAAACAGTAGACGATTATAAAAAGAATTCATACTTTAAAAACTAGACCCCTAGGAAGGGTTCCTCTGGATTGGTGGATGTCCCCACTATGAGAAACCAGAAGTTTTCCCCTCTCATTCACAAGGACCATCCAGCTACCCAGAAGACTCACTGCTGGGATATAGCAGGTAGTAAGGTAATGAACGTTAATAGAAACGAGGTAATGGCCAAAAGGAAGGCAAGGGACACCACATACACTAGGGTTTTTTAATTAAGTTATTGTATATCAACTGCAGCTTGTTGAACCCTATGGCCGAAAGCTGTATCCACTGAGGTCAAACTTTTCAGTGTTGGGTGAAAGAACGTACAAAGACCACATAGTTGCCTTGCAAGTTTCCTGCATCGAAGCACCATTGCTTTCTGTCCATGAAGGTGAGCTCAGTTTTATGGTGTGCATCATGAATCCTTTGAAAGAATCTTTAACTAGGTGCAAGGTACCCTTGCTTCTTGCCAGTCTGATCCTTATGGAAATTGTAGCTTTCAGACTTTCTTGCTTATATTGCAGCTGCTTTATATAGGACAAGCCATGCATCTGACATCTATGATTTGGTTCTACCCAAGTAAAATTTTATAGTGCTCCAAACATTTATGAGCACAAAATTTGTAGCAAGTCTGAGAACCATTTTGTTTGGAAAAATATGTTCAGAAAAATAATGCTCTCAAAGGTGAAATTTCATCTGCTGAGACAAGGTACATAAATAAGGCTGCTTGGAGCAAATGGATGCAAAAAGAACGTTTGGATAAGGGTTTAGAGATGGCTTTGTTGTAGCTTGTAGAACCAAGATTAAATCCAAATTTGAAATATTCTTTGGAATAGATATAGCTTTTAAAAAATGTCACATTACAATGGGGAGTATTACTGTTAACTTCCTTCCTGAAGATATATATCTTAGTGCTGAAAGTGGAAAAGACAGGAAAATAGGGCTTAAGCCTTATTTGAATCTGATCAGAAGGAACTCTGATATGGCTGAACTGGAAGGTACCAGATGCTTTCTGTATAGCCCACACCCACTTGGGGTCATGCTCTGTCCCCCTCTAGGTAGCTAGGTTACATAGATGTGGATAAACCTACCACAGCCTTGGGCAGTAGCTGACTCTTTTTAGCCTAAAAGCAGTGAAGTCTCATGCAATATGACCCAGATGTCCAGGTTCGAACCATCCTTCTAATGACCCACACAGAAGAGTGGTTTTACACTTAGAGTGCAAAGTCTACATTAAATGAGAAAATATGTTCAAAATACCTTGCTAAGACCAGAAAGTAAAGTTCTTCCTAGAATTTTATAAAGGATCCTCACTCTTTTCTGAAAATATGCAAAGCTTGAAATGCCTAACCTCAGATTCCAAGTATTCCAGCCTCACATGATCCAGACTGAGAAGAGAGGTTGGAAAGCTGGAGTGGTTCACTGAATCAGCTGAGGAAATCAAACCGTTCAAGGTCAAAAAGTGGCTTTAAGAACCATTCTTGCTTTGTGTAATTGACTTCTATCTTTGTGTAACTGACTGACACCCTTGATTAGGAGATGAACAGGATTTGTCCAGTCCATGAGATGGAGGTGGTGTCCATGAGGCAAGAGCCTCTCTGGTGTTTTGAGATCTTAGTGGTCTTGCTTGTCTAAGAGGCAGAGAGATCCAAGTGTGGAGCATCCCATGCTGATATAAACCTCAATACAGTCTGGTCCAGCTCCCAGTACTCTAGGGACAGTCAATGAGTTAGCCAGATGGCATGATGATTTAACTTTTTTGATGGAAGTTGCTTTGATTGCTGGCTGCAGTAAGTTTCATTGTTTGCATCTTTCGTTAACTTTCAGTACCTCCGTGTCGGTGCACATACCCTATAGCTCTCCGTACTATCACTCCGCTAGAGGTGGGGATTATTTTCAAAACTACTGAAACTGCTTTGAATCTTAGACATCTTATCCTATGTTTAGGATAGACACTCTCTTTTTGAACATTTGCATTAAGGCTTCACGACTTTCTTGAGTACCCCAACATGACAAGCATCTATCTTCATTGTGAGCTGGTGTGGCTCTGAATAAGGTTTGCCTGATAGGCGCTTCCCTAACAGCAAAACTACCAGTTTTCTTGGACGTGTCAATACACTAGCCAGTTATGTAGCTGGAAGCTCCATTTTGGCCAAAGGAGATCTTATAGAGGTCATGGTAAATTTCTCATTAAACAGTTTCTGAAATCGGATAAAGATTCTGGTCAGTTATGGCTCATGCCTTAATTTTTGATGATACATAATAAAGCTGAATTAGTCAAAACTATTACTGGAATGTGTCCATGAGTAACATACTGTACTGCAGGATGAGAAACACTTTGTCCTGAAATGAAAGTCATTCTATGATGGAATTCCATGGGCTTTTGGGATAGATAGTAAAAATCATAGTGCCATAGAAGTTCCACTGAACTTAGAGAGTCTTGCAGGCCTTTCTGCATTCTGAACTATTTTGTTCACCAAGAGATTATCAGTATTATAGTCTCTATTTGTGTCTCATAATCTGGACATCACAAACACCATGAGGTTTCAGTAAATAGTCTGGATGAGAAAAATGGTGATAGGGATTGGAATCTAGAGTCTGGGTTTTAAAAAGTTACATTCAGAGCCGCGTTTCTTAATTCAAAGGATAGAGAGATTTAGCAAAAGGCTCTAGTTTGACCTCACCACTCTGGAAGAGTTTCCTGTTTGTTCCTGGAGAGGAATTGGAGCAATTGTTTTTAGTTTTTCTAAGTTCTGAATGGACTGTTACACTGCTAATTTTTTAATTCAAATTGAGGAGAAGAAAAGGAGAAAAATGAGGTGGGGGGGAAATCGCTGAAACAGTATCAGATATCCTCTAGTCCAAAGGTCCCCAAATTGTGGGGTGTGACCCTGTTGGGAGGGGTGTGGAACAACATTTTGGGGGGGGGCGCGCACATCAGGGCCTGGATCATTCCTATGTGGGGGACAGGAAGGGAGCACCAGCCAGACACATTCTGCCCTGACCCCAGTCCTGGCAAGTCACAGTTCCACTTCCATCTCTGCTCCTGTACCCAGATGTGGCTCTGGCCTCAGCCCCTGGATCCCAGTCGGGCCCCACTACCAGCCCCAGCCTCAATCACAGCTCTGCTCCCAGAGAGAGGAAGAAGAGAAGGGGAGGGGATGTAAGACGTTTGAAGACCATTGTTCTAGTTCCTATTTGTCTTGAATTGTATAAATTCAGCCACCAAAATTTCTTTAGAAGTCCCCCAGAAACAGTGAGAGGCCAGGAGCTGGTATAGATTAAAGAGACTCTAAGAAACCTTCTTCCTGAAAGGATCCTGGGGACATCCTCAATAAGGGACTGCAAATGTATTTCCCATTTCTGCAGGATGAAGAAAATTATGAGCTATTTAGAAATACAGTAACGTACAACCAGTGCAGCAGTCAGAGCTCATGCAAGAGGTCTGATACCCAGGAGGTCCAATCCAAGGGGAAAATACCACAGTAGAAGCTGGCAGCATCAGCAAGACAGGATTAGATGGGGTAACAAAACAGGGTCAGGCAAGGTAGAGTCAAACTGTGTCCACAAAGCAATTTGCAGATAACAGCTTGATGCTCAGACAAGGGCAGAAAGGAAGCAGGAAATTTAACTATGGTCTCCAATCAACCAGAATCAAAATCATGTGGCCTACCAGAAAGCAGGTCACAAAACCCTGGAAGCTAGCCCATCCAAGTCTGTGAATTCCTTGGTAATTGGAATTGGTAACTGCAATGGCCAAGGTTGCTTTCCAGGAACTAAATGGGCCTGGATTCAAGACCTGGACTTAACAAAAACAGAGGCTGATATCAGAAGTGACATCAGTGTTTTAAAAAAATGACTCCCAGAGAATTTTGTTATGAAGCGATTGCTCAGTTTTGAAGACTTCTTAAAACTTTTTCTCAGGAACTTCCAAACAAACATCAAATAGTTGAGTAAGATTTGAGCTAGCAAACAAGTCAATGTTCAACACTCTGAACCACGCATTTCTTTTTACTATGTAATAGTGCAGAGATCTGGCAGAAAATCTTATGTCAGAGCAAACATCATAACTAAATGAAAGCTCTTGGTTATTTTGGACAGAGCTCTCAAGGTGAAGGCGGCTTTTTAACCATGACAAAAGATTTTTGAACACCACCATGCCAACTCATTGAAGCTTGAGGCAACTCTTCACTTTAGCAATCTGTTTTTTAAAAAAATTTAGAGGCCTTAATATCAGCAATCAGTATCCCTCCTTAAGTATGATCCCGGGCAAATGAGCTGTAATCTGAAAATATATGGAAATTCTGTATACATATCTTTCTAGATCCTGTAGTTTAAGATAAGACTTTGAGAGGAATCTTGGTAGGTGAAGTCCTGAATCCATGGTTTTCTGAAGAGACTAGTGAATACTGCTTTAACTTTGGATTTCCTCATCTTGAATGCATCTTTGAGATACAAAAATGTTTGGTCAGAATTATCTCCAGAGTGCAAGTTGTCTTACTAAATGAAGTTCTATTCTGGAAAGTGGCTATAAAATGTTTATTGTGGCCCCCATCAAATTTACGCAGTTTAGAAATATTTTTTCCCTACCAGACCTCCCTTCATATTTCACATAGGCTAATAGAGTTTCACAGCTCTAAGAGGGGGCAGAACACGTCATGATATACATGTTACTCCCAGTGACACACAAAAGGAAAAAGTAATTCAACCAGACTCCCAAGAGCCTAGGCTGAGTTTGCAGAGCTGGTAGTCAATCAAGCCGTATTTTTTTTTCTTTGTAAACAGACCAAATTTGGTAATCAATGAGATACAAACATGGAATCTAACAAAATATGTACATAACACACAAACTCAAAAGTAGAATTGCACTTTAGAAGCTGTCTAAGTCATCTGGTGTCCAAATCAAGATGATCATGTTTGCTTTAAAAGAAGGCAATTTTATACTGCTTGTATTTTCTGGATTTGGCCTTCTTTCCATCTTTCCTTTTTGGCAGTAGTGGTGAAGAAGAATGATGGCTATTCCTTTTCAGATGAGCCAGAGAAAGAGATTAAGACTTCATCTTTTAATCTTCATTTAATTCTCTTTATCCAGGAATGGGGAACACAACATTTGAGTCTTTTGCTTCTTTCTGAATTGAAGATGGTCCTAATGAGTAGAAAAAGGGTATAGAAAAATCTAAATCCTCTCTAACAGCTCCAGAAGAGATTATAGTTAACATTCTTCCTCAAGGAAAAATAATTAAACTACGTGAAAAATAATTATTCCCATGCTATCAAACCTTCTTTGTAACAGGTAGTTTTTGATGGAATTAGAATTTAGCCCTGGGAAAATCTTGAATGTACTGAGATGGCAGAGGATGGAAGTAAATGGCCAGACACTGCTAAGCTAACTTGCTAGCATATTTACTGCCTTTGGCAGAAATGCTTTTATCAGATAGTTTACTGTCTCTTTTGAAGAAGCCATTATCATGACAGCCCCACACACTACCAGGAAGGTGGAAAAGGCTGAATTCTACTAGATTGCATATTCCCTACAGGATCTGCTCTTCTCCTAACCTTGAAGTATGAAGGAAAATAAATTCCAAAATGGCAAACCTGTACTCAGCAGTGTTGATGCAGAGGAAGAGAAAGACCATTGCTGGGAAACTTCCCTGAAGTGGAGTAGAGGAGAAAAACAGTCACTGAAGAGTTATCGCTGGAGCCAAACTGTGTCTTTGGTAATGAAGCAGGACCAAGCCAGCCAAGAAGCTCATCTGAAGCACCTCGTCAGAGGTACAGTCACCACTTCAGCAAAGCAGAAGAAAACAGGAGACATGGAAGTGTTCAAGAGATAGGGATGGTTTCCCAACAGTGGGAGTAAATCTAGAAAAGCCAGGCAACAAGGTAAGAGAAGCAAAGCGCTTCCGAGAAGGGAAGCTGAGTACAGCCAGCTCTGAGCACAGTGGCAGCACCATTGCATTTGGTTATCAGAACATCCTCTTGCTACCAAAAAGTTGAGCCAGCTGCCTCTTTGGACGAGTGGGAGAGACCTACCCAGCAGTGAGTCTTCTGGATTGACCGATGTACCCACACATGAGAAACACTTCTTCACAGATCATGTTGTTAACCTGTAAAATTCATTGCCCCAAGACGACAGAGAACTGAATACTGAAGCTGGATTTAAACAAGATCTGGATAAATTATTACGAACAATAATTTGTAGTTACATAGGCTAAAATGTGGATAGTCAAATTACATCCTTCAAGAATCACCAAAGAAGCAAAGAATAAATCCTTCCTTCATGCCCATGAATACAAGCAATTGACTGGGGGTTTTATGAGGGGTTTTGACTTCTTCTAAAGTGTCAGTTAATCAATGCGACAAGCAGGATACCAGATTTGAAGGACAAATGTTCTCATACAGTATGGCTATACCTATGTTCTTACAATGTCTGATTTAACTATAATCCCAGGTGTATTCATTTTTAGGAATCAACTTCAACCTTAATAATATTGAAGTATTACTCCATTTTGGTGCCTTAAGAATAGTGAGGCAAAATTCTCATTAACTTCAACAGAAATTCTGTCTGAGAAAGGACATCAGGACTATGAATAGTTTCCTACATCCATTTACCTATAGCAACTGCTCAAAGAACCTTAATTGTGTTACAGATTTGTAGAACCCTTAAAAAACCTAGCCAAAAAGCACCCTTGAGCAAAACTTCATGGCAAAATGTTTAATATTGTATATCTGTTCTGCTTTTTAAATAGATTTAAATAGCTTTGTTAAATATGAAAAAAATGCCGGATCAGAAAGATAATCTAGGGCTGAAAATACAGTGACACAATTTGATCCTGAAAGGAAAAGCAGAAAGACAACATGAAAAAATTTTAATGCTAAAGATAAATATACCTTCAACATGAGATTAACTTAATACCTTTGAACAACAATAATAATAATAATAATAATGATAATAATGAATGGACTCATGCAGACTTATTCCTAAGTAGGCTAAAGAGATTTTAATTATCGACAGGAAATTAAAGCTATTATTTTGACCACTAGAGGGAGCCTACACAGCCAAAAAATTAAACAAAGATTTAGAATTCACAAGCTTTAAACAGAATCCTAATTCACAGCAAAGTCTGTGTGCAAGCAAAGATGCATGGAAATCAGCTTTATGCTTTTTGCTTCCTGAATAAAAATGTGAAGCTATCCCTACATTTTTTACTACAATTTTCTCTATAAACAGGCCATGCTGCCTATTTTTTATATTTATTTCAATATGTAAATGTACCCAGAAGCTTGAGGAATGAGCTGGAGTTTTTGTAACTACTCATGGGCACCTAGTAAATTATTTTTCACCTAAAGTGTGAGTAGGTGTACTTAACCCATGAAAGGAATGGTGTTCCAAAGTTTAATATTATAAATTATATTTCACATTTCTTATCAAATTCAGTCCTCTGTAAACAACAGTATTTCCAGTCTTGTTTCAAGTCACCACATCAGTTCATGTCAGATATAGATATATTATTTGTGCATTCATATTCTTTAAAATCCTTTTGTAGACATAAATTTGATGTAACATTTGTGTTCAAGTTATCATAGACAATCATAGAAACTGGAAGGGACCATGAGAGGTCATCGAGTCTAGTCCCCTGCACTCATGGCAGGACAAGTACCCTCTTAACCCATCCCTGACAGGTGTTTGTCTGACCTGCTCTTAAAAACTTCCAATGATGGAGATTCCACAACCTGCCTAGGCAACTTATTCCAGCGTTTAATCACCCTCACAGTTAGAAATTTTTTCCTAATGTCCAACCTAAACCTCCCTTGCCGTAATTTAAGCCCATTGCTTCTTGTCCTATCATCAGGGGTTAAGAAGAACAATTTTTCTCCCTCCTTTTCGTGACAACCTTTTAGGTACTTGAAAACTGTTATGTCCCCTCTCCGTAACCTCTCTTCAAGACTAAACAAACCCAGCTTTTTCAATCTCCCCTCATAAGTCAAATGTTCCAGACCTTTAATCATTCGTGTTGCTCTTATGACATTTAATGAACAGGAAAACATGAAAATGTCATCACAATTTCAAAGACATTCCTCACATCCTGAAGAGAAAATTTAAGGCATTTTCCAAAGTTGCTAGAGAGTCTATTTAAGCTACTTTTGACACTTTACCTGCAACTTATACCCTGCTGCCAAATAAACCTTTGAATTTTTTGAAGGTACCAGTTCAGTACATACGTTCAAACAACACTCTAAAGTTGTGAACAATGGGTTCCGGCAGCACTCACTTGACTGGTAGTAAGAGTCTGTGGCAGTGTGCTGAGGCTGGGTAGCAGATGGCTGGTAATACTGTTTGCTCTCATAGCTGCTTGCAGATGTAGACCGGCCATAACTGTAACTATCCTGTATATGAAATGCCAACGAAGCAAAAAAGAAACCAGATTATGAACACAGCCCAAAAGGTACAAAAATTAATAGATACATGACACATTCTTTAAGCATGGATACTATTTTGGTACAGTCCGATTCATTATTGATAAATTTTTTTTTAATTCATCTGTCTACGTCCACTGGGGAGAACAAGTCAGTAAGTTTACAACAGGAACTATGAAAGAGTTCATTCTTCAGCTTTTGATTGAAAATTGATAATCCTTAGATTTGAAATTTTTATGGCTATGTATGGTCTCAAATTTGTACCTATTTTGGCTCTCGTAATTTGGCTTGATCCCACAGCATTTGCTGCTATATAAATAAAATTAGTGCTTTATGTATATTCAAAAAAAGATAAATACACTGAAGTCTGTAAATCCAATCATCTCAGAAAGATTTATCAGAAAGAAACCCTTTAATACCAATGTATTAATGTTATCATTAATACTATATTACTCTGGCACCTGGGAACCTCAGTTAAGGACCAGAACCCATTGAGCAAGTACACATGCAGCATTTCTCCCATTTTCAATTAAAACCTGGAAACATATGGAGTAAAAAAACAACTCCACCCACCCATCCCAAAGTAATCATGTACCCACACATTACAATCCTTACTCTGCTTCCCAGGGAAAAGTTTATACCATACAATTAATGAGGATAAATGCTCCTCAGACAAGTTGCCAATTTAAAAGTCCCAAAAAGGTTTCTCAGATTGATACCTGGTAGTTAAGTGTTGTGGTAGGCTGGGAGGTAGGTTCCTGCTGCCGAGATCCATAACCATAGTCCTGTCCTGAATGCGACTGGTATGCTCCATAGGCAACAGTTGCAACGGGCCTGGCAGCCTGCGCTGTGGGTGCATAAGACGGTGTTACCACATGGGCCACCCCAGGAGTTTGCTGGACTGCATAGCTTGCTGCGGTGGCTGGGTGGGAATAAGCTGTGGCCAGCTGAGTGCTGTAAGACAAGACAAACAATTTAAACGTCTACAGAGCACAAGGTTTCTAAACTGGCCTAGGTTTCATCCACAAAAGCAACCGACACGACATTTTAATTTTATCATAAAAGCTAGAACACACTATGTATGCTTTGATGAATATTGAAATAAAGTCAGAACTTAAACACTATCAATGCTATGATCGAGCAAACCTGGAATTAAGGTAAAGAAGGAAGGATGAGAATAAGGAGGACTCTAAGAAAAAAATATATTTGTGCACAATCTCACACCATCATTGATCAACTAGCAACTTTATTAGGGTAAAATGGAAAGTACTATCTTCCCTGATTTTAAAACATTCATTGTTATGGTTTGATCGAGCAAAAAATCATTTTGACACCCTTTCCTTCCAAATCCTCCCATTCAACAAATATCTTGCTGCATGGCCAATTACATATCCATAGCACCACCATCGTACTAGAGTAGAAGGGTAAATAACATGGGGGAGAAGGTCTCACCTCTAACACACTTCAAGTGTATACAGAAATCTATCTAATTAATTGTAGGGCTAAGAACAAAAGGCCATATCTTTAATTAATGCAAACCAGCTGATGATCTGGTCCAAGGATGACAGGATTTAGGTTCCTTCAGTTTACCTTTTATCACTGGTTATTTCTCCAAATGTCATTTTTCTGTATATATTAAATACAGTTCTTTTACAGCCCGCTATGAATTTGCTTAAATTAATATTATCAACATGTCAATACCAGAGCACCATCAGTAATGAAGGAGAACAACAGTGCAAGTACCTGAGATTTCAAATTTTGGATTAAATGCCTGAGTGGATCAGGGGCTTTGCAAAGAATACTATCACTACATAAACAAGCAGATTTCCTCCACTCAACAATAAACTGTAAAGTGATGAACTCAAAATAACCTGAGCACTAAACTGATCATCTTAAAAAGCATCTTCAACACAGGAACTCAAAAAGGCATTGTTTATTCTGTAAAATCAGAACAGATCAGAACTGTAGGTAACTTAAAGATCTTTCCCAATTTCAAGGATTTTTCCCTGTAATCAAAACCATACCTGCATCAGTTATGAAACTGGCAGCAATACCACAAGTCCAACAATACAAACATTGGTAATACACCTATTACCCAAGTTTCTGAATTGCTGCCAAAGCTTAAAAGAATGTTTGTACAAGTTAGCTCTTTAGTGGGAGTGGTCCTGCTTTTTAGCAGGGGGTTGGACTAGATGACCTCGTGAGGTCCCTTGCATCCCTATTATTCTATGAAAATACACAAACAAAGAGTCCTGTGGCACTTTTAAAGACTGAAGACTTTTAAAATACACAGTAACCTATCACAACTCAGCTCTTTATATTCTGCTCAGCAAAAGTCTCCCTGCAAGTTCCAAAGGGGTAGCTGTGTTAGTCTATTGTAGAAAGACAACAGAGTCCAGTGGCACTTTTAAAGACTAACAGATTTATTTATCGCATGAGCTTTAATCCCACAAAAGCTCATGCGATAAATAAATCTGTTAGTCTTTAAAAGTGCCACTGGACCCTGCAAGTTCAGTTTAAGATAGTTTTCTTCAATTCAATTCTAGCACACTCAAGCCAAGATGTTGCTGTACTGATTCTTGCATATAGATTGTAATCATTTGGTAAAGTGTTCGGAATCCTTCTAGATGAAAATTTCTTTATTGTATAAATGCAAGCTATTGACACACATCAAGAAAGGATTTCTGCAATCAGCTACACTATAATTGATTTATAACATACAAGGAACCATATTAAACTTCAGTCCTATCACTAGACCAGCAGTTTTCAAACTTTTTTTTCCTTGGGACCCAGTTGAAAAAAATCATTTATGCCCGTAACCCAACAATTACATCTTTGAGCAATGCATTCCAGTCTTTCAGTGACTGGCAGCAGAAGGTGCCACCACCCAGTACCTGAGAATCTGTGACCCAGTACTGGGTCCCAATCCGTGGTTTGAAAAGCACTGCACTAGACTGTTCAGCTGTGATGAAAAACTCAAGAAGGAAGCTCTACCACCAGTCGAAGAGTAGAGGAGAAATTCCTCCTCATAACTGTAGTACATCCTTTCTGGAAGTGAGAGAATGGGAGACAGCTGATCTGGGAACTGATGCAGGGGGAGGAAGAGAAAACAATAAAGAAGCTGGACATGTGTTTCTACCAGACACTGTGCTGTGGGACATGATCTCACAAACTTATTCTCTAACCTTCTTTGATAGGACAACATGAACAGGGATTGCTGTTTTTCTTTATCAGTCCCCTACATGTAAGGGCTCCCCATCTTCAAAGCATCTGACAAAGTGGGATTTTCTCTCACGAAAGCTCATGCAATAAATACATCCGTTAGTCTTTAAAAGTGCCACAGGATTCCTTGTTTGTTCTTCTAGCAAAAGTGTATCATAAGTATGAGTAAGACCTACGATCATTTGTCAAAATACTAAATGATCAATTGGTTATGTGTATATTTATAAATGTTTTTACCAACATTAAAACCACAAAATGAAGCTAGTATGACTAGCCACACTAAAACACGACACTGTGTAATATTCAACCTATCAAAATGAGTAAAGTCTTCCAGCAAGGTTAATTATTCATTCACAGACAAGTAGGAAGGAGGTGTTAGTGAAGGTGTTGTGACTCCATTTAAAAATAATATAAGCTCTTTGCCAAGAAATATATATTATAAAGAGAGGTTTTCTCACAATGGACTACCACCAGAGGGGACTTCCTTATGGCATCCTGGGAAATTAAGTCCAAAGATATAATTCTACAACTATATCCAAGCCCACTGAAGTCAGTGGGACTGTTCCTGTGAATAAAGGTTACATCACAGAGGGCTCTGATGTAGGAATCTCACAGCCTGGCTGTTGTAACCTGGGATACAGGTTCTGTAAGCCTCTTTCTGTGACCATGCTCTAGGGCTGGATATTAGGTATACTGAATTTTTCTGCTAACGGATACAAACTGAGGAGGGTAAAAAATCCATTTTGGATAATACCTTTTTAGAATTAGAACAGGGTTTTCAGCTCTTGAGGATAGAGGTGTTTTTGTGGCACAGAAGTGTCACAGAGGAAAGCCTGGTTTCCAATTCAACAGAATCTATTCAACAGAATATACCAGTAACCAAGTCTCTTGACCTAAACTATTTCACCAAGAACAGGCTTATATGTATTCTACTTCCTCAGTATCAAATAATTAAATGCACAGGACTGTAGTAAGCTCTTGATTCTAAATCACAGCTCTGATATTTGACATGCTGCCCTACTCACAACATTTCATGTCTGTTTCCCTTCCCCTCAATCTACAAACTGAGGTTAATATGTCTTACCTACTCGTTAAGCGTGTTGTGAAGTTTAATTCATTCCTTAAAAAGCAAATCAGAACCCTCAGAAGATACTTCTATAACAGTCCAAACTATTATACTATCCATAGGTAATTTAAAATTACCAGAGTGGGAAAGAAAGTAGGAAAGAAGAATTCTCAACTAATTTTTCACCAGTTATATGAGAAACTCATATTAAAAGCGGTTGTGTACGGTACAAGGTTCATTTTACAATTTAACCATTTGTAGCAATTAGCCCTTCCCACCCTTTTAAAACAAAAACAAATTCAGGGAAAAAGGGGCTCAATACAAAGCAAGAAGTGGAGAGAAAACATGAGAGGGAGTTCAAGACAAAACTGGGAACAGACAGATTATTGGTTAAATTCACTTCAGTATTAACTAGAACGGTCTTCAGTTCTGTTTTTTTCTGGACTAAAGGTCAGCCTGGTTATTCTAAATTATGTATTATCACTTAATACCATGATTAGGCTTTCTTCTCAAAAAAAAAAGAGTTTTCTTTTTTGTTTGTTTGGTTTTTTTTAAAGTCACATGGACATGCTCCTCCTCTTGTTCATGTTAGGATGACAATTAAATACAAGACTTTTAAGCATTCTTCTACATTTCTACCTTAACCACAAAACACGTCCTGCCAGTTTGTGGATGTTAATTCATTTTTCTGTTTTAAAAATCTCTCTCTCTTCCCCATTGTTACTCAAAAAATTTGAATGAACAGAGAAAACTGACTATACATAGCACTCTCAAATGCACAAAACCTAAAAATCCCATTATACTTAGGTATGATAAGTCACAATAGTAAATAAAATAATTTCAGAAGTGTGATTTTTAAATTCATGGTGCCCTTTTATCTTTTGCATTCCTGACTGTAGTGCATTTTAAAATTTAGCTGCAACATTATTAACTTTTATATATTGTATTATTGATCTCACAGAAAGGGCCGGGACTTTGTATCAACATTAAAGTTTAAAATATATGAAGAAGAATAACCATAACATTTGTTTCAAATACAATATGTTTTGGTCCTTGCCAAATCAGAACTAGTGGCAAAAGTATATATTGCTAGTTTTAATAGTGTGTTTTGACAATGTCCTTTCCAACAAACACAGTGGAGTCTAGTTTTCTATGCAGCAGCACCGGAGGCAAAGTTTGGTAAACCAGTGGATAGGTAATCTGCTTTGTCTCATCTTCTATTGTCTCAGCACTGAAAAAAAGTAACTTTTCTAGAGCTGTGCCAACTCCACCAAATAGTCTCCTGTCTAAATTACTTAGCTGACAAAGTGGAAAAGGTAACCAGCAGTCAACATTCAGATCAGTCTGACACTTTGTAAATACTATGTCCCATCTTCTCAATGGGTAAAGTTTTAAAATGTAGAAAGCCATTTTTTATTCCTTGAGAATAAGAAACATTTGAGCAACCATAGAACTCGGTTTATGTTATAATTTCTGGGAAACAACATGGAAGCCAATATCAAGAGGAATGATCCAAACCCTTGGACTTATTATGTTAAATCACAACCCCTTTACATTTAGTCTCTTAGCAACTATCCCAAGACACTGAAAGAAGCATGATTAATAGCTTCTAAAACTGCTGGCAGGTAGAGGCAATCCTGGAGAAATTATCATCTTCCTTTTGTCTCAAAGCTACTCCGTGCATTAATTTTTTAAAAACAGTTCTGTTATCTTACAGCATCTATCTTTTTTCTACCTATTTCACATATATGTAAGAGAGATATGGTCATACTCTGATGACACAACATTCAAGAGTTCAGGCCGGTTCTGAGTGGGCAGAGGCTGCCTTGCATGAGCCTCACTGACATCTTGAGAACAGGATCTAAAAGAAGACATGCCACAGAAAATGAGGGGTGGGAAAATAAATAATTTTAAAAATACAATATATATAATTGCAGGTCCAACTCCCTTTTCATTGCATCCTACCCTACATCCATTTTATTGTTTCTAGTTTCTAATTCTTGCTTTCCTTGATTTTCAAGATGAAGTTGCTCTGAAGACAGAATAAAAAAGGCATTATAAGGTTTCATCATATTTGTCATCTCAATGTTCATATAAAAGAGTGACAGTCTGCAAGTAATAGGAATTTTTCCAACTGCAAATTCAAAACAGAATCTATGATGTAAGGAAGATTCTTTTCACTTCATGTATTGGTACGACCAACCACAGCTCTTGCAATTTTATCGAATCATGGTGTTTTCCTTAAAACTCCAGCTTCTGGAATCATGCGAACATAGACTATCAGCTTTCATTAACAAAAAATAGCCCTCATTCTTGCAGAGAAATGCTTGAAAACCTAAACCCTAAAGGCTAAAAATCAGAATGCAAATAAAGACTCCCAAGCATATTCTTTTAAACTCACAAACTGGGGGGGGGGGGGCGCCCTGACATGCTTTTTTAATGTGATTATATATTTTTGCTGAATTAATTAGACATTGTAAAAGTATCATAATTCATGCTTCACATGAGCAGATTCTTGGGGTTCCAGTCAAGACCTGAGCTGAAGATATTATCTTCCAGTTGTAAACCAGAAAGAACACTTTGTGAGAAACAGTTAAGGGTGCTAAGGGACAACAATACAAACCACCCACACCTCCACCCCCAAGAAAATTTGGTCTATGGCAATATACCTATATATAAAACCTTCGTTAATAGACAAGCCATTTCTTTAGCATATCAGCCCTATTTAGTCATCAAGGTCACGCAAACAACCTGAGTTTTGCCCTGTTTCATGCCAGCATTCTTGTGGGCTTTATATATTTCCTATTGTTAGTGGTTTAGAACCAACATTAATCCTCTTTAGGTATTTTACCAGTTACAACAAAATTGTTCATTTATCTCCAATGTTAATCATGTTACTAGTATATTTTAATATATTTATGGTGTATTTGTTTCATAAGAGTTTAAGATGAAAAAGCTGTGTATAATAAGATTGTATTCCGAAGCAGGTTGATTGCGAGTTATATTTTGGAGATGTCACTGTTAAATTATGCCACTGAGCAATGGAAAATCAGCCTGCAGAATACACTACAAGTTATTTTGATGTTGACATAACCTATTTTAGAAGTTTTTAACTTTTTGCTTCCCTGGAGAGTCCTGCACTTCTGGTATGTAGTAATTACACCAATAGTAATACTTCCATAATGGTGCCTGTTTCTAAATAATAGGCAGCATATGCAGTACATCATGAAATTCATGTGTTTTTATGGAGCCTTTCTTTGGTGAATGAATATTTTTAAATATATATTATTCAGAGCACATTTCTAGGGGTTTCCAAAGGTGCCCTACAGCCCCTGTGCTATGCATGTTATCATCAGGAAACTTACCATCCAATCAAAATATCTCAAGCTCTTGAATAACTACTTGACAGGACATTTAGGACAATAAGGCATTGAGGAACTGTGGCTGCCAACTTCCTGGTGATTAAATGATTTACAATATTAGTAAGAATGACAGACTCCCCCCATCTGTCTTTTGAGTATTATATAGAAGGTTATTTTCTTCCTAAGACAATATAATATTGATGATTTGCCTATATATACACAATTATAGCAGTAACAATCTTTATGAGTAGGGATTAACGTAAGTGGTACTCAGGTACTCATGAGCACCTAACCTTTCAAAAAGTCTACTGAAAACTTCCCCTAAAGGCTCACATGCATATCAGCAAACCCTGCACAGCCCCAGGCTCACCCATCCTGCCCCCTGCCTGAAACCATGCCCCCACCGTGCTCCCAGTCCCTACTGACAGTGGCCCTGCTTCCAGACTGGATCCAGCCCCCAGCCCCTGCTGCCATCACTGGCCCCAGGCCAGATCCAGTCTCAGGCCCCTACTGCCACCACTGGCTCCAGGAAGGATACAGCCCCTGCTGCATATGGTCCTGGGCCGGATCCAGCCCACACCACCAGCCCCAGCTCCCAAGCCGGATCTGAACCCTAGTGGCCCCTGCCGCTGGCTCCTGGCTCCCAGGCCAAATCTGGACCCCAGCCTTTGCTGCCGCAACCTGGTGGCCCCAGGCTGGCTCTTGAATTCGGCCCTGCCCCTCCCAGGTCCCGGGTCAGTGCTTGCCTTTGGCCCCGCTGGTCCCTGGCCAGGGCCATACACAATAACCAGCCTCCTCCCTCTTGCCCACCCACGTTGGGGCCAGCCACTGAGGGCACTGACCCAGGGCATCTGCTGCCCATTGCCACCTACCTGAGAGGAGGGATTTAACTTTCCCTCCTCTTCTCCTGCTCTGCACCATGTGCCTCAGCTACATACTGCACAGCTAGAGACTTAAAAGAGCCAGTGCACCTTTTTGCACCTGCATTGCAGACTCAGGCACTGGCTCTATTAAGTCTCCTGCTCAGCACCAGTGATGCCCCTGCAGTAAACCCTGAGGCCTGTCTGTGTTCGAGGCCTGTGTGTGAGACTACCCTGTCCCAGCCAGAGTTGAGCTGCTGCAAGGGACCAACAGCTGCTGCACACTGAGTAACTGCAGAGGAAGGGAACTGTGGGGGGAGGGAGGATTTGCATCCCTCAGCCTCACTTACCCCCTGCAGGTACAGACCCCCCTTCCTAGGGCAGGTGGGGGGTGAGGCCAAAACTTCTCCTGTCTCTAGAAGGATGGCACGAGGGGGGCGCAAATATGACATCTGATAGCCAAGTACCAAACAATTTCTGTTGGTACTCATTGGAGAGCCTGATCAGAAAAATTATGTCAACCTCTGTTTATGAGCTACTCTAAAACAATAAGTAAATGTATGCCTCCAAAAAACGTACACCTGAAAAGAAACTTTCAGTTTCTAGCTTGAAATATTTAGTTAAACTTGATTTTGAAAAATATGTCTTGTCCCTGTAAGGGATTCTCATTACCCACTGATTTACATTAGAAAAGTTCTAATAATGCACCTCATATGATTTTAATTAGTTATTAGGTTTCAAGTATGGCATATCAACTTGATTTCCAGAACAACCCCTAGATCATTGTAGAACCTATACGGTACCAACAAAAGCCCACAGTGTTTATGATCAGGATACTATGGCATATTATGTTACCCCAAGTCTTCATTTGTAGTTAACTAATGGAGTGTAATTCAACATTCTGGAGTGTCATTCACTGAGATTAAAAATCACCTGTTAAAACAAAGGCTTTTAGACTTTCAAACCAGATTTCAAGTACTTGGGCTACAAAATTATTCATATACAATATCATGAGTTAGACCAGTGGTTTTCAAACCATGGGTTGGGACCCAGTATTGGGTCGCAGACCCTCAGGCACTGGGTCGCTGCTGCTGCTGCTGCCAAAAGACTGGAATGCATTGCTCAAAGATGTAATTGTTGGATTGTGGGCATAAATGATTTTTTGGGCATAAATGAATTTTTTTCCAACTGGGTCCCAAGAAAAAGTTTGAAAACCACTGAGTTAGACTTAGCTTTGTGGAAAGGGGAGGGTGCTGAATTGCTACCAGGATGTCACTCTTGACTTGATTTCCCCACCCTCTTAATACAGCCAAAAGTTTAAATACTTTATGTTTGACATTTTATTTTGGAACAAACTTATTGGCACTATAACAAATTCAAGATGTAGGTTCTACATTACATGTAATATTTTTTAATTCTTTAAAATACTTAGCATTTCTTTTAAAAATATATAATCTACTAAATTCCGTATCTTTTACTAAGGATAACTTACACAACCCCCTTGAAATTTGGCTGTGACAGTTACCCTACAATATTCTCATATAATAAACTATTTGTGACTTCATTACTCAAGATTGCTCACTCTATTCCCTTTAAAAGGTCCCGTAAAATGTAAGACAGATAAATGATGACTATATACACAACAGTCAAAGCGTCTGACGAAGTGGGATTTTCTCCCACGAAAGCTCATGCGATTAATAAATCTGTTAGTCTTTAAAAGTGCCACAAGACTCTGTTAACATAATTTGAGATATCCTAAAAACCTCAAATAAGGAAAACTTTTTCTAGAAACTTGTTCTGCAGCCAGGTCAAATTACTATAAGATCCTAGTAAAGGATCCATTGTTAGATGAAAGAACATGTCTGTCTAAAGTTTTTAATGAAAAGCATTTTAAAATCACAGATTTAATACCGTCTTCTGTAGCATTTCTTGTTTGGTGCAGCAGACACAGAAATTACATAAAGGATAACTTTTGCACCAAGCTGTTGTGATACACATCAAGCTGGCCCTGGTCAGAATAAGTTGAAAGGGATCTCACCAGGAAAGGCCTTTCATTGCTGGTGATATGGGATCTGCCACATTTGCTGCTGTGGAACACTACATTATTGTATCACCTGAAGGCCAGGCTGGGTATGACCAGGACCGTTTTTGAACTGGTTTTAGTCATACCTGACAAAGTGCTCCCCAGTCAGTGATGATGGGTGATCTTCCATCTGCCTGTACTGGGATTGCACGTGAAGCTCCTCAGGGGTCAGTTTTGACTCTGATGCTTTTCGGTGTCTATATATTGCCTTTGGGAGAGATTTTTGAAAGATAGGGCTTGGGTTATCACTACTCTGGTGATGATATCCCACTGTATACTTCTCTAATCTCGTCTATGGTGGTATCTGACATGTTTGGGTCTGAATGACAAGAAACTGGCCCAAATTTAACCCTTGCAAGATTTAAATTATGATTGGTTCAAAGAGACTGTGTACAGAACAGCATTTCCCTATGTCTTCCAGTTTCACACAGGGGGTGCGTCAGTAGGCTGATGTATCTGGATTAGAGTGCACCTTGACAAGGGCTTAGATAGAAGATCAGTAGTCAGGGAGGCTCAGGCCTGGGGCGGATTTCCCATCTCAGTAACATTGCTAGAACGCAACTCTTCTGCCTGCATTCTGACCTGGTAACTGTGTGCAAGTCCATGAAAGGATTAAGATAGTGTTCCACATTTATAGGGCTATCTAGAAAGCTGACCTGTCACCTGTAGAACACAACTGAGCAACTAGTGATAAGAGTGGGGGCAAGTCTACCAACTAGGTCACCAAGCACTGGCTGCCTGGAAGTATGTAGATAGCTTAAAGTCTCCATTTTCGCTTCTAAGACCCTAATCAGATGGGATGTCCAAGCACCTTGAAAAGTTTCTTGGAGCCTTTATTTTATTTAACTCCAAAATTGGATTCAAAAGGGCTTTGAATTTCAGCCAAGGTATACTAGTAGAAGTTGTTACAGCTCCTATCTTTACCTCTAAAGCCTTGGACCTGTGCAATATCCTCACTTTAAGTTAAGAGCTACATAGTTTGTTCTAAGTGTGAAACCCTATTATTTGAAACTTTGACAACGTAGCAATTTTAATTGGGTGCTTTTATCTTCCACAGTTTGAGAGATGTCTTAGATGATAGGAAGGTGCCCTGCAAAAGTTAACCATCTAATAAGTTATTTCCTTGATGTTCAGGCCACCACATTCTTCATACTTGAAATAATTTGAAATACATATTTGGAAGTCCATTAGTTATGTGAACTAATTTAATGGGTTAACTGTGGGAGTTTTAACTATTATCAACCAAGCAGAAATAGATTATATTGATACATTAGAATTATTTAAATGTCACACAACATTTTTTCTATGATTCTACTTATTTGCATTATATTACTGTGATAACCAAGAATTTATTAATATCCAGTCCTTCCAGGACTGACAAGTTGCTGTCTCAAACGGATCTTAAAGCAGCTAAGCTCTTAATAATGCCATACTAATGGTGGTTTCACACACATGCACTTGAGAAAGCAGTTGCATTTAACTTTTTACAAGTGACTTATTCAGACAAATGTTTGCTTTTCATGTTTATTACTGCTCAGTACAGAATCTTCAATTGCTTTATATAATTTAGTTTCTATGAGTGGAGAAGTGACAAGAAATACAGTTTGAATTTCTCATTGACAAATTCATAGTATTTTTCACATCAGATTAAAAACATAGGCTGCAGTCCTTAAATTTGTTTCTGTGAAAAGCGCAGACTATGCAAGTTAACAATATGCAAGTAGGCCTCCTTGTATATACAAGCTAGAACTGGAAAGAAACATGCCAAGAATTGAATTGAGTGTGCAACTACAACTGAAAATGTCAAATACTCTACTCCAAACACACCAACGGTACAGGCACTTTCCATTACTGAAAAGCATACTGCTTGTCTTCAAAGTGCTGCAACTGATAACTGGTGTATCTCACAATCCCGCAAGCTTCAAACATCCACCCCTGTTTCTCCAGCAACTCTGGGACATACGTTAAAATTCCATGATCAAGCAAGTGGCTACCAATTCTGCCAGAAAAGTGGAGAGAAATTTACAGGATTTCAATTTTACTGCTGAATAATTTCCAACTCACTGGATAGGTTAAAAACTACACCGCAGTTTACAACAAGCGGAATAACTGCATGAAAACCAACCAAAAATATATTAGAAGCCAATACCTAGACAGACATTTCATAGATGGTGAGCTGGACTGGGAAAGGAACAAGTGCAAACTTGCTTGGAAATACTGGGATGGAGAGGTGTTTCCAGGTTGTATGGTTTGTTTCAGCTCCAGATGACAGCTGTTTTGGCAGGGAGGGAGAAGACAGAACTGCTAAACTCAAGGTGAAATGTTTTCAAAACTCACGGACAACAAATGATAGTTGCATAGCAATTGTGGGGGGGAATCCTGGAAAAAGGAAATACATGGGCCTCCCTGGAGAAAACAGAGAACATTGTGGTTTGTCTTTATTGCAAAGTTAACTGGAGTGTTGCCCCCAACTTGAGTTCATCCACATACACAAAACCCTTAGCTCACAAGATAGTTCCTTCAAGTTGTTTGCTCTGCCAGCCAGCTAACATGTTGTGCTATGCAGGCTATCTCCATTTGAGTGCCACTAGTACTCCAATGCCTTTCCATAATTCCACATCTGTGCCCAGACAGGACTGATAAGCTCTCCCACAAATCACTGGGAAAAATTCATGGAGCAAGTCATCTTACAGAACCACAAAGAACAATGGGATATGCCCTCAGATGTCTCAGTGCCACACACAAGTAAGCAAAGCACAAACATGGACACAATAAACTTGAGTATTATTCAGCAGTGTGCCATTCTCAATTGAGATAGGCTAAAGGTAACTTGAGTTTACTCTGCAGCAAAGATATGCCCCATGCAAGAGAAAACCCAGGGCAATGCAACCCCATCCCAGCTGTAAGACAAAGCACCCTGAGGAGATGGAGATGGTCAGAACACAACTCTGGAGAGGGAAGAGCTCTCCAAGAGGACAACATCCTTAAGGGTACTTTGGAATATAGAGAACACGAGGGAAAGAACTACTGTTGGAAGAAAGCACAGGACACGGTAGGGCTTAGGAGAAACAGGCAAAGACATCATTGGACAGAGCACTTCCAGGGAGAATAGTTACAGGCAACTGGTATGGGGATTCTGGGGAAGACAGAGTGCCCAAAAGAATCTTTAGGTGGCAGCAAGCTCCAGGGAGAGGAGTCAGGAAATTAGGCAGAAATTTTGGAGCATGCCAGAGTGGCTGTCAGGAGAGAAGATAAATATGGGTGGGCAAATGGAGTCTTGGAGGAAGCAGAGCAAACCATGAGAGTGGGAGTGAGAGGAAAATAAAGGGGACCCTCTGCGAAGACAGTGCCCAAGTGAGAAAAGGAAAGCAGGCAGGATCCTTGGAGAAAGCTCTTAGAAGTTAGAACTCCAAGGGAGTGAGGTGGATATGAGGAGGAGGAAGAGTATCCCAGGGAGGAGCCCTGGAGGAAAATGAGTGCTGGGAAAAGGAGGAAGATGGGAAACCAGAGCCATGTTTTAGGAAGGACAGTATATTGAACAAGGGGAGGACAAAAGCATGGAGATTGGAGATTTCCAAAGGAGGTTCCACATCCTACGATAAGAGGGAACAACAGAGGGAATCTCTGAGGAAGGCAGAGCACCCCCTAAAGATGAGAAGAGATAGGATGCATTTTAAGGATTGATGAGAGAACAGAAGGGATTCTTGGAAGCATCAAACCTAACAGAGATGAGATATGGAGACCCTGGGGAAGGACAAAGCACTTGGGAGAGAGTACAGGAGTGAATCCTTGAAGCAAAGCTCGGGGGGGGGGGGGGGAGCCCCAGGGGGGCGGGGGGTGGAGTAGGAAAAAATTAAACCTCCTTTAGCATGATGTGAGGAGCAAAGAAATCCCTGAAAAATGAAGAGTCCTCCGGAGATAAGGAGAAATAGGGAAATTCCTGTGGAGTCAGAGCCCCATGTGAAGGACAAACAGCAGCCAAGGGGGTCATCAACTGCTGCAGTGGGATGAGAACAGAAAGATGAATGCTGCGCCCGGGATTACAGAGAGGACAAGGCTGATCATCTGGGAGAGCTCCAGTGGTGGTGGATGTGGGAAAGAAGCAAAGATGGTTCTGCAGGGTGGGGCAAATCCCAGCAGGTGGATCTGAAGGAAGGGCAAAGCCACTAATGTGTGTGCAGAGAGCCGGGTCCTCTGAAGGCTGGGAAAGGAGGGTCCAGAGAGTGGAGACACCACAATGTGAAGGAGGAGAGGAGCCAGGAAATCAGCCTCCAGTAGAAGATAAGAAGGTGTCAGAAGGGGGTGGGGCAGCCAAGGGGAGGGAGGCAGCAGGGAAGAAGGAAAGGAGGGGGTCAGACCCCCAGGTGTGCAGGCTGAGGGAAGGGGATTAAGAGTGTGATGGTGGCGGGCAGGGATGAGGTGCTGGGTGAGGAAGGGGGCTGACCCCTTATTTTCCCCTCGCCATCATTTTAGGCAACCCAAGTGAGGGAGGGACCGGAAGCGGCCCCAAGCGCTCCCCGTGCCCGGCTCCCTGCTTCGGCCCCGCACCGACCTCCAGTTCCCCGAGCAGCGGAGCGGCCCTGCGGTGCCCCGGCCGAGGGTCCCCCGTACCTGTATTGGGGCCCGGCGGCGGCGCCATGCGCGAAGCCATAGTAGTTACTGGCCGCCATCTTGGCGTCTTCACAAGCGGCGGCGGCTGCGGGCCCCGGCGCTTCACGAGACGGACGCCGCGCCGGGCTGACGGGAGCACGGGGAGACACGTGACTGCCGCGCGCGATGCCGCCAAAGCCCGCCCCCTCTCACCGGGCGACTGGCGAGGCGGTCACGTGACATCCCGTCGCTCTGTAGCTGGGCGGCGCTAGTGCCACCTCTAGGGGGCGCGCGTACAGAGTGACGGTGATGGCGGAGCGGGGTGGCCACGCTGTCACAGGTGGTGTGGGCCACGTAGGCTGGCAGCCATCGGGGGGCTGGCAGAGTGGGGCACCCCATCGCGACAGCTGATGGCTGAGTCAGGAGAGGGTGCTGCAGGGGTACACGTGCTGCCATCACCACCACACAGGGTTCCTTTGCAGTGCCACGCTGAGATATTATTGGGGCACCTCCAGTGGTTAAAGTATAATTTGATGGGCTCCGGAACCCGCCTAACCTCCCGGCCCCTTTCCCGTATTGTCTGGGTCCCCTTCATGCAGGTGTGGGCCCCAGCCCAGGTAGACATTTGCAACCACGTCTCAGTATCACATGCATGAGTTGTCCTCCATAAAAATATTTATAATTTTATATGGCATTTCTGTCTATAGCAATTATTGTCACAAACTAGCAAACACTGCATAACACAATAAGGATTGTGATTAAAACAGTGGGGCATAGGACCTGCCAGCAAGCCAGGGCAGGGCGGAACATGTGTTCCGCTGGATTTTTCTATTTTTAGGGGCCCTGGAACTCTGGCTCCTCAAATTTGTGGGCCCCAGACCTGCATTCTGGTGCGTTCCCCCTTACTTTAACTCCTGGGCACCTCAGAATGCCACAGCACTCCATCAGTCGCCATCACCACATGGTGCAACTCAAGTGTCATTGCAATACCTCAGGAAACATCCTTGCTGCATATCATATACCTCACCATACTCTGTCAAAGAACATCTCTGCATGGTGTGCCATCACAGCACACTTGTACAAATGCTTCTGCGCCACTGTCAGATGCCATCTTTGCTGCATGACACTGAAATGTATAATTTGAAGGGCCCCAGAACCCTCAATCTCTGGACCCCCATTCCCATATTGTCCAGGCACCCTTCATGCATGTGCAGGCCTCAGCCCAGGTAGGCATTTGCAACCACTTCTCAGTACCATATGCATCAGTTTTCACTCCCTAAAAATATTTCTAATTTTATATGGCATTTATGTCTATATCAGTTATTGTCACAAACTAGCAAACGCTGCATAACACAATAAGTACTGTGATCTTTATATTCCTGATATGCATATTTCACATCATTAAATGCAATGCCAAACTTGGAACACAAAAATTTTAAGTCACTTTCACCAAATTCCAGTGACAGCTCCATAGTGAAACGTGATGGGGCAAGTGCTTCAAGAGCACTCCTTAGACGTTTTTCTGAGTTTGGCAACAATCTAGCATTCATACAGTCCACTAAGGCCTGGTAAAACTGACATTTAGAAATTTCAATTTGCTTGCCAGCATTCCCACACATGTTTACACATACACCTTTAAAGCAACCTGCAACAATCGCCTCACAAGCCTCTTGGCAGAGCTCTGAATCACACTCTCTGCGAGCTATAAACACCTAAACTTTTCAATTTATCAACTTACTTGCTGTAGATAATGTTCCATCAGATTTTTGCAACACCAAGGACAGGTCTGCAAGTTCCTCCAGAGCATCAAGCATGAGACCCAAATTTTTAACAAAAAACGGATTCTCCAGGTTTTTTGCCATGCCAGCAAATTTTGCTTTATCTTTCCCTTCCTATGAGAAATCAGATGATTTTTTCAAGAAGTGGCTATGGAGGGCTGCATATGACTGCTAAACAGCTCATACAGTGTGGCAGCTAGAGGCAACCCAACATACATCAAGTACACATCCAATCCTATTAATCTGGACTTCCAGACCACTTGCACAGTCAGCCAACTCTCTCAAGCCCTTCTGTGACTGAGGCCTTGTACACACGAGCATTTTATCGTGCATTAAAACTCATTACCGCGCGATAGCAACAACGGCGTTCACAGGTGCAACAGGGCTGTTGCGCGTTAACTGCCTTTTTGTAGCGCAATACAAAAACCACCTCGACGAGGGTGGTAACAGCTAACGCGGAACAGCTGTTGCGCTTTTGCACTCGTGTGTACGCTTACCGCGCATTCTCTGGCCTCCGGAAGTGTCTCAGCATTCCAAAGTCGTCCTCTCTGGTCTTCCCCCCACCTGCTCTGTGGCCGTGACGAAACTGTCCCCGCCCTGCCCCGAAGTTATTCCCGGGATTTTCAAATTTCTAGTCTGTTTCACTTCCTGCTCTCTTCCTCGTGGAGTGTGTTTGGGCTCCGATCATCATTAGCAATGGCGGCCCGCCGTGGAAGACGCGCACCCCTTTGGAGCACGGCAGAGGTGCTGGACCTGATCAGCATCTGGGGAGAGTCCGCTGTGCAGGCGCAGCTAGGTGGCAGCAGGAGAAATTATGATACATTTGGCATAATTTCTCAGGCCATGTCAGAGAGAGGACATGATAGAGACACTGTGCAGTGCAGATCAAAGGTGAAGGAGCTCAGAATAAGCTATCACCGAGCGAAGGAGGGAAACCGCCGTTCCAGATCAGCGCCTGCTACATGCAGGTACTATAAGGAAATAGAAGCCATCCTCAGTGGGAGCCCAACAACCACTGCCAAGAGTCCCGTGGACACTTCAGCCCCCCCTCATCCGGTGATTGCCAGAGCCGAGCAGGATGAGGACGATATTGAGGAGGACGAGGAGGAGATCATAGAATCATAGAATTATAGGGTTGGAAGGGACCTCACAAGGTGATCTAGTCCAACCCCCTGCTAAAAAGCAGGACCAGTCCCCCTAAATTATCCCAGCCAGGGTTTTGTCTAACCGAGCCTTAAAAATCTCCAAAGATGAAGATTCTACCACCTCCCTAGATAGCCCATTCCAATGCTTCACCACCCTCCTAGTGAGAAAGTTTTTCCTAATATGCAACCTTGACCTCCCCAGCTGTAATTTGAAACCATTGCTCCTTGTTCTGTCCTCTGTTACCCTCGAGAACAGCCTAGCTCCCTCCTCTTTGGAGCAACCCTTCAAGTAGTTGAAGGTTGCTATCAAATCTCCCCTCAGTCTTCTCTTCTGTAGACTAAATAAGCCTAGTTCCTTGAGTCTCTCCTCATAAGTCGTGCCCCAGCCCCCTAATCATTTTTGTTGCCCTCCGCTGGACTCTTTCTAATTTGTCCACATCCTTTCTGTAGTGGGGAGCCCAAAACTGGACACAGTACTCCAGATGCGGCCTGACCAGTGTCGAATAGAGGGGAATTATCACATCCCTCGATCTGCTGGCAATACTCCTACTGATGCAGCCTAATATGCCATTGGCCTTTTTGGCAACAAGGGCACACTGTTGGCTCATATTCATCTTCCCGTCCACCATAACTCCCAGGTCCTTTTCTACAGCGCTGCTACTTAGCTGATCGGTCCCCAGCCTGTAGCAGTGCATGGGATTTTTCCGTCCTAAGTGCAGGACTTTGCACTTGTCTTTGTTGAACCTCATGAGGTTTCTTTCGGCCCACTGTTCCAATTTGTCCAAGTCTCTCTGGATCCTGTCCCTGCCCTCCAGAGTATCTACCATTCCCCCCAACTTGGTGTCATCCGCAAACTTACTAAGCACGCAGTCTATTCCATCATCAAGATCATTAATGAAGATGTTGAATAGAACCGGCCCCAGGACCGACCCCTGGGGCACTCCACTCGTTACCGGTTGCCAACCAGACATCGAGCCATTGATTCCTACCCGCTGAGCCCGTTGATCTAACCAGTTTTCGATCCACCTTACGGTCCACTCGTCCAACCCATACTTCCTTAACTTGCCGACGAGAATGCTGTGGGAAACCGTATCAAAAGCCTTGCTAAAGTCAAGGTATATCACGTCAACGGCTCTTCCCGCATCCACAAATCTAGTCATCTCATCATAGAAGGAAATCAGGTTGGTCAGGCACGATTTGCCCTTGGTGAATCCATGTTGACTGTTCCTGATCACTCTATTTTCCTCCAAGTGTTTCAGGATGGATTCCTTGAGGACCTGCTCCATGATTTTCCCAGGGATTGAGGTGAGGCTGACCGGTCTGTAGTTCCCCGGATCCTCCTTTTTCCCTTTCTTAAAGATAGGTACTATATTTGCCTTTTTCCAATCCTCCGGGACCACCCCCGTTCGCCACGAGTTCTCAAAGATAATGGCCAGCGGCTCTGCAATCACTTCCCCCAACTCCCTCAGCACCCTTGGATGCAGTTCATCCGGCCCCATGGACTTGTGCACATCCAATTTCATTAAGTGTTCCCTAACCTGACTTTCCATCACCGAAGGCCACTCTTCTCTCCAGTCCGCGTTACCCCGTGTAGTAGCCTGGGAGCTGGCCTGCCCTGTGAAGACTGAAGTAAAAAAAGCATTGAGTACTTCAGCCTTTTCCGCATCATCCTCCACGAGGATGCCTGCCCCATTCAGTAAGGGACCTACACCACCTCTGATCCTTTTCTTGTTGCTGATATACTTATAGAACCCCTTTCTGTTATCCTTCACATCTCTTGCTAGCTGCAACTCCAATTGTCCTTTGGCCTTTCTGATTTGATCCCTGCAGTCCCGAGCAATATCTTTCTACGCCTCCCTTGTCATCTGTCCAAGCTTTCACTTCTTGTAAGCTTTCCTTTTATGTTTCAGCTCCCCGCAGAGTTCCCTGCTAAGCCACGCTGGTCGCCGTCCACATTTGCTGTTCTTTCTGCACATCAGAATGTTATCTTCCTGTGCCTTTAACAGGGTTTCTTTAAAATACAGCCAGCTGTCTTGGACACCTTTCTCCTTCAGATCAGCCTCCCATGGGACCCTGCCCATCAGCTCCCTAAGGGAGCCAAAATCTGCTTTTCTGAAGTCCAGGGTGTGTGTTCTGCTTCTTTCCTTCCTTCCATTGATCAGGATCCTGAACTCTACCATCTCATGGTCGCTGCTGCCCAGGTTGCCATTTACTTCTACTTCCCCGATCATTTCTTCTCTGTTTGTGAGCAATAGGTCTAGAGGTGCAAGGCCCCTAGTTGGTTCCTCCAGCATTTGTACTAGGAAGTTGTCCTCAATATTCTCCAAAAACTTCCTGGATTGCCTGTGCACTGCTGTATTATCTTCCCAGCAGACATCAGGATAATTGAAGTCCCCCATAAGAACCAGGGCCTGCGACGATCTGGAAACTTCTGTTAGTTGTCCATAGAATGCCTCATCCACCTCCTCTTTCTGGTCTGGCGGTCTGTAGCAGACACCCACCACAACATCCCCCTTGTTGCATTCTCCCCTAAACTTAACCCACAACCTTTCAACCATCTTGTTTCCACTTTCATAGTGGAGCTCCGAGCAGTCATACAGCTCTTTTACATATAACGATACTCCTCCCCCCCTTTTTCCCTGCCTGTCCTTCCTGAACAATTTATATCCATCCATGGCAGTGCTCCAGTCATGCAAGTTATCCCACCACATTTCTGTTATTCCAATTATATCATAGTTCCTTGTCTGTGCCAGTACTACCAATTCTTCCTGCTTGTTTCCCAAGCTCCTCGCATTTGTGTACAGGCACCTAAGATACCGGGCCCATTGCCCTACTTTGCCCTGTCGATTCTCCCTCCTGTCGCATCTTCCTCCTTGCAATTTCTCCCGGTGTCCTCCTTCCCCACTCGCCTGAGGTATTATGACTTCATCAGGAAATAAAAAACAATTATTTGATCCCACCCCCCAGTTCCAACTACCCTCTCTTTTATTCCTGCTATTACAGCCCCAGCATCCCCCAAGTTCCATCCCTTCCCCCAGGTTTCCCTCAGTTCCACTTACCTGTGGGCCTTGGTCAACTTCCCCCTTCGAACCTAGTTTAAAGCCCTCCTTACCAGGTTAGCCAGTCTGCTTCCAAATATGCTCTTTCCTTTCCTGGATAGGTGGAGTCCATCTCTGCCTAGCAGTCCTTCTTCCTGAAACAGCACCCCATGGTCGAGGAAGCCAAAGCCCTCCCGGTAACACCATCTCCGCAGCCAGGCATTCACCTCCAGGATGCATCTGTCTCTGCTCGGGCCCCTACCCTTGACCGGAAGGATCGAGGAGAACACCACCTGTGCACCGAACTCCTTCACCCGTGCTCCCAGAGCCCTGTAGTCACCTTTGATCTGCAGAGGGTCACCTCTCGCAGTATCATTGGTTCCCACATGGATGAGTAGCATGGGGTAGTAGTCAGAGGGACGGATGATTCTCGACAATCCCTCCGTAACGTCTCGGATACGGGCGCCTGGCAGGCAGCATACCTCCCGAGAGGCCTTGTCTGGGCGACAGATGGGTGCCTTCGTCCCCCTCAGAAGAGAGTCACCAACCACCACAACCTGATGTTTTCTCCTGGGTGTGATGGTTGTGATCCTTCCAACCTCGGGGGTGCATGGCTTCTCCTCTTCCATCTCATCTCCCATCTGTAGTGCTGCGTAGCGGTTCTTTACCACAACGGAGGGTGGGATGGGAGCAGGGGTAGAGCACTGTCTGCTGCCAGAAGTAACCAGCTGCCAGTGTCCACCCTCTACTTGAGCCATCTCATCCTTCTCCGAGGGTGTGGCAGCAGTCCTTTGCCTCTGGATAGTTTCTTCATCCTTGCATGTTTCCTCATGGATGCTATCCAGGAACTTCTCCAGGGCATGGATACTCCTGAGCCTGGCCAGGAGATGGAGGATGACATGGAGGAAAGCACAACCGCGTGTAGCCAGGAGCTCTTCAGCAGCCCCGCTGAGACGTCCACCCAAGGGTTGAACTGCAGCGTGTTCTCTGAGGCGGCAGAGGGGGGTTCAGGTAAGTTTCTCCTTCGTTCAGCTCTGCTCCTGCTAAAATATCATTGTCTGGGGTGGGGATGCTTGCGGGTCCCCGCTGTGCACGCTATTTACTCTGCATTCATTAGAAGGGCATCAATACAAGCAGTGATTGAAAAATAATCATCTGCATTTAGGTCAGTAAAGGTTTCCTCGATGTACCTCCAGAGCCTAATACTCAGGTTAGATGGGAGAGCGTTTGTGTCTACGCTCCCAAAGACGGATACTCTGCCTCTCCAGCTGCAAAGCACAGCCCTGGGAACCATGGCAGCACACAGTGCAGCAGCATACGGTCTTGGCTTGCTACCGGAGGCATGTAGGAGATGTATTCGAGATGGCAGGGGCACTCTGAGGAGAAAGATATCTGGTTCCATCTGTGTGCCCTCTGCAGATTCTTAGCCCCCAGTAAGCCGACTATTAGAATGTACCTTGTCTGCTTCAGCGAAGCGTAGTGTGTTGACCGCCCTGTACCTTCCAGTGGAATGTGCTACTGGAAGGTTACATTGGTTATCTGTGCTATGTGTTAACAATGTCTTTATTGTTATTTTTGTATTAGAATTGAGCTTCACAAGGCCGGTGTCTACCCCAGCTGAACGAATGAAAAACATTCGGCGGCGTACTCGTAGAAACAGGGAGGATATGTTTCACGAGCTGCTGAAAGCAACACAGGAATCCTCAAGGGAGAATAGAGCCTGGAGAGAGGAATCCCAGCAGAGGAGGCAGAAACACAGGGACGAACTGATAAGCGTCATGAAGGAGCAAACAGAACTGCTCAAGAGCATGATTGCTTTGCAATCCCAGGCGATAAATGTCCGGGCTCCACTCCAGACAGTTCAGCCGTGTCTGCCTCCCACTCTCCGCAGTCCCTCAAAGCATTTCTTTGAAGGCCACCCTTCCCCCCGGTACAGGACAACATCCTGTCCCCCCCCCCCCCAGCTACTTTTGGGGGGGGGGGGGGGGGGGGGGGGGGTTTTCCCACCCCCACCTTTTAGGTTTTAATAAAAACAGTAAGAAATACTTTGAAGAATGCATTTATTTATACACATTATTGAAATGATCCTAAGGTGCACCTGATGCGTCATGGAACTTAACTAGGGGAGGGCATAATTAAAATGCTCCCTGAGTGCCTCCCTTATGCGGGCAGCCTCTCCTTGTGCCACCCTAATACTCCTAGTGGCTGGCTGCTCGTATGCTTCCGCGAGGCGCTGTGCCTCCGTAGCCCACGTAGGGGAAAACTTTTCTCCCCTACTTTCACAAATGCTATGGAGGACACAACACGACGCAATCACGGCAGGGATCTGGTCCTCCGCCAAGTCCAGCCTCCCATACAAACAGCGCCGGCGCCCTTTTAAACGGCCGAAGGCACACTCCACAGTATGCTGGGTCTCCGAGGATGACTATGGGCATCTCCACCTCCCCCACTATTATTTTTTGATCAGGGAAAAAGGTACCCCCTTGCAGCTTCTGGTACAGACCAGTGTTCCTGAAAATGCGGGCATCATGCACCTTTCCCGACCACCCAGCATTGATGTCCGTGAAACGACCCTTGTGATCCACGAGTGCTTGCAGCACCATGGAGAAGTAGCCCTTCCTGTTTATGTACTCCGTCGCGAGATGGTCTGGAGCCAAAATAGGGATGTGTGTGCCATCTATTGCTCCCCCACAGTTAGGGAATCCCATGGCAGCAAAGCCGTCCACAATCTCTCGAACATTGCCCAATGTCACCGTCCTCTGTAGCAGGATGCGATTGATGGCTTGGCACACTTGTGAGAGGGCTAATCCGACGGTGGTCCTCCCGACTCCAAACTGGTTTGCAACGGACCGATAGCAGTCGGGAGTTGCCATCTTCCATTCAGCAATCGCAACACGCTTCTCCACGGTTAGGGCTGACCTCATGTTGGTGTCTTTACATCGCAGGGCAGGGGCCAACTCTGAGCACAGTTCCAAAAAGGTTGCTTTCCGCATTCGAAAGTTCTGTACCCACTGCTCGTCATCCCACAGCTGCATAACAATGCGATCCCACCACTCGGTGCTCGTCTCTCGCGACCAGAAATGGCGTTGCACCGTGTGCAGGTGATCGGTGAAGGAGCTGAGCAACGCGGTGCTGTTGCTCTGCATGGCATCGATCAGCCCCTGCTCCTCGGTGTCCTCGTCTGACTCGGAGCTCATTGCGTACTGAGCAACAAGCCGAGATGTATTCAGAATGCTGAAGGCGACAGTGGAGATCAGAGCAGGATCCATTCTGTCGCTGTTGTGATTGATTGCAAGTGGTGCAGTGCGTCACTGCAATGTTGAAAATAGGCGCGAGTTGCTATTGGAAACGACGGAGACGCTAGGGGAACACAAAGCACCATGGGAAACTGACACTTTACCCATGGCGCTTTGCGTTCCTTTCCTTCATCCCATGATCCATAGCGCCGATTTAGGGGAAAATGGAACGATGGGATAGGTGCCCAGAAGTCATTGCGCTCAACCGCGATAATGCATGTAATTTTGTTGCGTTGCAGGGAGCAACGTGTGTACGCGTTGTCCCGCAATAAAGGTCACATGAGTTTTATAGCGCGATTGCCTTGTTGCGCTTTAATCTGATCGTGTGTACATAGCCTGACTGGACAGAGCATACATTGAATCCACGAATGATTTAAAGTGATTAACTTCACTGCAGCATTTGATAACATCAGCCACAGTCAATTCCAACCAGTGATTAAAACAATGCCAACTTATCGAAAGTGGAAATCGTGTTTAACATGACAGAGGCTCCATCTACACCTAAACCAATCCAATTATCTTTGAGAAATTCCTCCATGAACCCAGGTGCTGTCAAACACTGCAGCAAAGCTAATACTATGCCATCACCATCATTGCTGCCTATGTTCAATCAGACCAAGAAAAAAATGTAACAGGACCAATGTTTGCATCAAACGTTATGCGCAACTAAATTACAAGGGAAGAAAGTTTACTTAAACTCATACTCTCATCAATTAAAACAGAAATTTGCTGAGAAATTATACTAGAACACAAACTATGTCATCTCCACAGATATATGGTCTATTGTGTGAGCACAAACAACATTGGTATGCAAAACACAACCTATATCAACACCATTTAACTGCTGTAAGTAATAACGTCTGGATGGTGAGTGACTACCACCCAAATAAATGATGTTAAACACATGATAACCTAATAACACCATCTAGGACAGAGGTCTCAAATCTCCAGGAGGGCCACATGAGAACTAGGCTATTGGCCCAAGGACTGTGTCACTGAAATCTTTTCATATGAGGAGTTATTATTAGAACTTGAGACAACAGTGCTGCGTAGCCTTATGACATCTTTCTAGGGTTCTGAACAAAACACACATTTACTTTTAGAATTACTTCCATTCAAGATCTAAAGGGGTAGCCGTATTAGTCTATATCAGCCAAACAAACGAGGAGTCCTGTGGCACTTAGGCTGCATCTACACTGGTAAATTAAGTCGATTTAAGCAGCTTGCTTAAGTTGACTTAAGGAAAATAAAGTCAACTTAAATAAAATTAAGTCGACTTTATAACACCACCTTCCTATTAGACCTAAGGCTTAAGTCAACTCCTTAGACCCTCCTGGTCCCCAGCCCCCATTCCTCGACCTCTCATCGGCTCTCCGACCCTCCCAGCCCCCTTTCCTGGCCCCCCATCGGCTTTCCAACCCTCCCAGTCCCCGGCCCCAGTTCCCTGACCGTCTCTCTGACCCTCCCAGCCCCCGTTCCCAGCCGCCCATCGGTTCTCCGACCCTCCTGGTACCAGGTCCCTAGCACTCCCCCCTCCGCCGCACCCAACTTACCTGGCCGGAGAGCTGCAGGGGTGTCCGGTGTTGCACTGGCCAGGAGGCTGCTCCCGTCCTGAGCATGCTCTTTTGGAGCATGCTCAGAGCGGGAATTTTGAAAACTCCCCAGCCCGGCCAGCAGCCAATGCTCCCAGCTGAGCAGCAGCCTGCCTGCAGGGCAGAGTGGAACCTGCATTCCACTGGAGTTTTCTGGGATCCTGGGCCCCAGAACGCTGGCCCGCAAAATTTGTGGGCCCCAGAATGGTGTTCCGGTGCGTTCCGGCTTACTTTAACCATTGATGATAATACAAGTTCCAAAGGAGTAGCTGTGTTAGTCTATTGCAGAGAAACAGATTCCTGTGGCACTTAAAGACTAACAGATTTATTTATTGCATGAGCTTTCGTGGGAGAAAATCCCACTTTTTCAGATGCTTTGAAGATGAGATAATGATAATATAGAACTTCACTGTGTTGTCAGATATCATCACTAAATTGGTGACACCATGGCATGTCTTTGTTCTGTCTCAGAACGCCATCCTTCTGTACCAACAATACAAAGTGGCATTATGTAAACCTACCATGTCATATGTACTAGATTAAACACCACAAGACTGATGAGGTTTTACTGAAATGTCACTAAGTTTCTTGTCACCATATGTGATTTAATTGAACTGGGCATTCATGTTACATCATATAGCAACACAGGGTAATTCAACATGTTTATGTTGTGCAAAATGTTACCACATTACATGATCACAAGATCTGATGAGGCCAGTGTAATGTGGCTGTGAAAAAGGCTTATGGAATCCTAGGGTACATTAGGCCAGGTATTTCCAGTAGAGGTAGAGAAGTGTTATTACTATTGTACAAAGCACTGGTGAGACCTATTATGGAATAGTGTGTGCAATCCTAGAATCCCATGCTTAAAGAAGATTAATTCAAATTGGAACAGATGCAGGGAAGGGCTACTTGGATGATCAGAGGAATGGAGAACCTTCCTTAAGAGAGTATACTTCAGGAATGTTCCCTTGTTTAGCCTAAAATATAAAGGTTGAGGGGAGATAAGAGTACGCTCTATAAATACATAAGATCGTTAAACACAAGGAAAAGAGAGGAATTATTTAAGTTAAGAGCTAATGCTGGCACAAGTACAAGTGGATATAAACTGGTCATCAACAAGTTTAGGCTTGAAATTAGACAAAAGTTTCTAACTGTTGGAGAAGTGAGCTTCTAGGGTCAAAAAAGACCCTCATTTATTTCAAGACTTAGCTTGATAAGTTTATGAATGGGATGGGCTGATTAAGTTGTCTGCAGTGACATGTGGTCCATCTGTGTTTGCTATTAGCAAATATGGCTGGAAATGGGATATTAAATTGAGAGGGCTCTGAATTATTACAGAGAATTCTTTCCCATGTCTCTGGATAATAGGTCTTGCCCACATACTCAAGATCTAACTGATCACCGTATTTGGAGTCAGGAAGGAATTTCCTCCAGATTGGCAGTGACATTAGGATTTTTTGCCTTCCTCAGCAGCATGGTTTCCTCAGTCACTTGCTGGTTTGAACTAAATTAAATGATGGATTCGCTGTTACTTTAAGTCTTTAAACCAAGATTTGATGATTTCAGTAACGTAGCGAGTGGTTCTGGGCCTATTGCAGTCATGTGGGGGTCAGGTTCTGTGGCCTGGGAAATGCAGGAGGTGGATCATGATGGTCCCTTCAGGCCTTAAAGACTATATAGGCTATGTCTACACTACAAAAAGTTACGTCGACTTTGTTATTAGGTCGACTTAACAAAGTGCTTCCCCTGAACGGGGACTTAGTTAAGTCGACCTAAATGCCCTTAGGTCAACCTAATAAAGTGGACTAAAGCGTCCACACCGTGCTTAGGTCAACCTAAGGAGTCGATCTAAGGGTTAGGTCAACCTAACCGGCAGTTCTTATTAAGTCAACGTAACCTTCCATTAAGTTGACTTAAGGAATTTCTTACATCGACTTAATGAAAGCCTGGTGTGGACAGGGACTAAGGTAGGTCGACTTAAGCCTCCTTAAGTCGACCTAACTTGCAAGTGTAGACATAGCCTATGAATCTGTGCTTGCATTGTCACAAACTAGCATTACATTTTTAAGTGCCATATCATAACGCCACACGAAAGCATTGCACAGATATGTCATCATATTGCTTCATAACTTCACATCACAAAATGAGGACATTGCAACAAAACAGAATCAAACTTTCTTAAAAAACATTACACTTTGCAGTAAAATGGAGGCACTACTTCAAATCATTGTCATACCTTTACACAACACAATGCCTTTGCACTGGCATGTTATAACACAGGGGTAGGGAACCTTTTTGTCTGAGAGAGCCATGAACGCCACATATTTTAAAATGTAATTCCGTGAGAGCCATACAATATGTTTAAAACTAAATACAAGTAAATGTGTGCATTTTATGTTTTATTTAATTGAATTTGAATTACTTTTAATTGAAATTTAATTTTAGAAAGGTTTTAAAAAAAACCTTTAAAAAAGGTTTTTAATTAAAATTAATTTTTAAAGGTTGGGTTTTTTAAAAAGGAAGGAAAAAAAGAAGGGAGGAAGGAAGGAAGAGAGAGAGAGAGAAAAAGAGAGAAGAAAGGAAAAGAGAGAGAGAAAAAGGAAGGAAGAGAAAAAAGAAAGAAGGAAAGAAGTGGAAAGAAGGAAGAGGAAGGAAAAAAGAGAAAGAAAGAAAGAAAAAAGAAGGAAAGAAAAAAGAAGACAAAGAAGGAAAAAAGAGGAAGAAAGAAAAAAGAAGGAAGGCAAAGAAGAAAAAGAAGGAAAGAAAAAGGAAAGCAAAGGAGAGAAAGAAGGAAAGAAAAAGGGAGAAAGAAAAAAGAGAGAAGGGAGAGAAAGAAGGAAGGAAGAGAAAGAAGGAAGAAAAAGAAGAAAAGAAGAAAGGGGAAGGAAAGAAGAGAAGGATGAGAAAGGAAGGAAGCAAAGAAAGAGAAAGAAAGAAAGAAAAAAGAAGGAAGAGAAAGGAAAGAAGGAAGCAAAGAAAGAAGAGGAAGGAAAGAAGGAAGCAAAGAAAGAAGGAAAGAGGAAGGAAAGAAAGGGAGAGAAAGAAGGAAAGAAACGGAGAGAAAGAAGGAAAGAAGGAAAGAAAGGGAGAGAAAGAAGGAAAGAAAGAAAGAAGGAAAGAAAGGGAGAGAAAGAAGGAAAGAAAGAAAGAAGGAGAGAAAGGGAGAGAAAGAAGGAAAGAAAGAAAGGGAGAGAAAGAAGGAAAGAAAGAAAGAAGGAAAGAAAGGGAGAGAAAGAAAGAAAGAAAGAAAGAAAGAAAGGGAGAAAAAGAAGGAAAGAAAGAAAGGGAGAGAAAGAAGGAAAGAAAGAAAGA
>ML685913.1:233631-244557 GCA_007922175.1 Pelusios castaneus | reverse complement strand
TTCTCTCCTTTGCTTTCCTTTTTCTTTCCTTCTTTCTCTTCTTTGTCTTCCTTCTTTTTTCTTTCTTCCTCTTTCTCTTCCTTCTTTCTCTTTTTTCCTTCTTTGTCTCTTTTTCTTTCCTTCTTTTTTCTTTCTCTTCTTTCCTTCCTCTTTCTTCTCTCTTCCTTCTTTCTTTTCTTCCTTTCTTCCTTCCTTCCTTCCTTAAAAAAAACTTTTAAAAAATTAATTTTAAATAAAAACCTTTCTAAAAATTAAATTTCAATTCAAAATTCATTCAAATTCAATTAAACACAATTAATTAATTCTATTTACAATCACTTTAACTTCAATTAATGCCTATAATTTCTGTCGTGTGTGTTTACACAAAAAATTTATTCAGAAAAAGTTTTGCACATGGCTTGAAAATTTTGCACACAAGCCACCAAACCTTAGGGGGAACATTGGACATATCTAAGGAACTGTCCCAGGTGATGTCAATAGAGGTGTTATTACTGGTAAATTTATCAATTTGTGCTAAGTCATCAGGACCAGATGGTATTCACTAAAGAGTTCTGACATCAGTTTTTTACAAAGGCTCCAGAGACGGTCTTGGCAATTCCAGGTTGGTAAGCCAATACCAACTGGTTGAAACTATAGTGAAGAACAGAACAATCAGATGCATAAATGAGCATGATACGAGAGTATGGCTTTTGTGAAGGGAAATTATGCTGTCTCAGTCTATTAGAACATTGGTTTTCAAACTTTTTTTCTTGGGACCCAATTGAAAAAAATCATTTATGCCTGCAATCCAATAATTACATCTTTGAGTAATGCATTCCAGTCTTTTGATGATGGCAGCAGGGGGTGCTGCGGCCCAGTGCCTGAAGGTCTGAGACCCAGTACTGGGTCTTGAACCTAAGTTAGAAAACCATTGTATTAGAATTCTTTGAGGGGATCAAGAAACACATAGACATGGGTGATCCAGTGGATATTCTGTTGTGTATTTGTCCTTTCAGAAAGCCTTTGACAAGGTCTCTCACCAAAAGCTCTTAAGAAAAGTAAGCAGTCATGAGATAAGAAGGATCCTCTCATAGATCAATAACTGATTAAAAGACAGAAAACAAACGGTAGAAATAAGTGGTCAGTTTTCAGAATGGAGATAGGTGTACAGTGGTGTTCCCTGGGATCTGTATTGGGACCAGTGCTGTTCAAAATGTATTCATAAATGATAAATGCTGACAGATAGTTAAGAACCATTATGAATGGGGTAGGATAGCAGATATACCACTTTATAAATGGATGGAACACCAGCATCTTGAACACTGTGTGCAAGTCTGGTTGTCTCATCTAAAAAAAAATTTTTTTTAGAACTGGAAAAGGCACAGAGAATGGCAGCAAAAATTGTTAGAGCGATGGAACAGTTTCCGTATGAGAAGTGCTTAAAAAGACAGGGTCTTTTCAGCTTGGAAAAAAGATGACTAAGGGGGGATATGATGGGGATCTATAAAATCATGAATGTTGTGGAGAAAGTAAATAAGGAAATATTTATTTACTCTTTCACATAACACAAGTCCAGAAGTCAACTAGCGAAATTAATAGGCAGCAGATTTAAAACAAACCTAAGGAATTACTACTTCACACAAGGCACTATCAGTATGTGTGGTTTGTTGCTAGGAGATGTTGGCAAGTAAACTGGGTTCAAGTTCCTAGAAGATAGGTCCCTCAATGGCTCTTAGCCAATATGGTCAGGAATGCAACTCCATGCTCTGAGTGTCCCTAGTTTCTGACTGCCAGAAGCTGAGCGTGGATGGCAGGGTTAGGGTTCATTCAATAATTTCCCTGTTCATTCTCTCTGAAGCACCTAGCATTGGCCGCTATCAGAAGACAGGACTCTGTATGAGATGGATCATTGGTCTGACATAGTAGTTTTCAACCTTTCCAAACTACTGTACCCTTTTCAGTAGTCTGATTTGTCTTGCGTATCGCAAGTTTCACCTCACTTAAAAACGACTTGCTTACGAAATCAGAAATAAAAGGACAAAAGTGTCACAGCATACTATTACTGATTAATTGCTTACATTCTCATTTTTACCATACAACTATAAAATAAATTGATTGGAATATAAATATTGTACTGACATTTCAGTGTGATGATACTTGAGCCTGTTTTCCTTTGTGAGCCTTGTCCGAACTCCAAGCTCCAGGCATTGGTGCTAAAGGATGTAACTTAGCTTAGCAGGACCCCCTGTGGCAAGGGGCCCAGGGCATTTGCCCCGCTCCCCCCAACCCCTCCCCCCAGTATCTGCTCTGCACTCGCAATCTCAGTGAGTTGGTACAAAGGCTAAAGATTTTTCACTTGTAATCTTGCATTATAAAAGGCATAGAGAATCAGAGATACTGTAAATAAGTTCTGATGTCTGATTTGCTGTTCACTTACCCATAAGTTTCAATCAGCATTGCTGATGTCCAGGTTTCTCCTCTGTATTGAATATATTTTAGGTTTGAGTTTTACCAAACCATTATTTTCTGCCCATGTTTTTAATCTTTATAGATTCCTTTTTGTTAATGTTAAATCCTGTGATCAGTGAGATCATATCTCATCTCCCCTGTTTAAAGCTTTGCCGTTTATTAGAAAGTTTTGTTTACATTTCATCAGTCAGCTTCAATATGTGATGTTTTTCAGGCCAGTTGAATAAATGATGAGTAAGATTGTGGAATGCATTGTATCAAATATGAGAGTTAAAATTTATACAGCTGCTGCTTTCTCTTTGTCCACTGATCTATGGTTTGGATGGACATTTGGGAAAAGGAGGGGGAAGGGTTTACTGTATCTGGGCTACAGAGAGTGGGGGAAGAGAGAAGGAGAGGATTCAATGCCAGGCAGAGAAATGAGGTGTGTGGTATTTGTTCAGGTTGGCAGTACCTGAAGAGAGGATGTGAAGTGTGTGCATGAGGGGGAATTCAAGCCAGGGGATGGAGGGGGTGATAGGATGAAGGAAAAATCATACTACTTTCCTGGGAGGCAACATAATCAAGGTCAGAGATGGTGGAGATGGGAATGTAGTGGCTGTTTAAAAAAAAGTCTTCAGTATGGACATAGTGAGAGTCCTGTGTCTTTTGGAGAATTGGGATGGGTTACAGAAGGAACTGTGGTGGTTTACTTTGGTAAAGTGATAGTTTTAAAACTCCTGTGAGAAGTTTGTATACAGTTTACAAGAAAAACAATCAGGGAGTTCTTATAGGCTTTGAATAATCTGTGAAAGGAAGGATGGGGTTAGCTGAAGTCAGTCAATCTGGAGTATACTTCCAGCATACATAGGTGGAAGAGAGGGCCATTCTTTTGAAATAAGGTGAAGAGTAAATGCAGAAAAACAATGTTGGAGACGACCTAGTACAGCGGTTCTCAACCACTGTGTCGGGACACAAAGGTGTGTCACAAAGAGCCAGAAGGTGTGTCATAGAAAATTGGCAGCTCAACTTGGAGCCAGCTTGGGGCTTCTGCTACCTCAGCAGTCCAGTCCTGCTGCACAACACAGGCAGCAGGCAGGGCCAGATGAGTAAAGGGACTGCAACCTAGCGATCCTGGGCTGAGTGGAAGGGGGGCACCACCTGCCCCACCAAAATAAACCCAGCCCCATCAAGGCAGATTGCCAGGGCACCAGCCAGCGCTGGCTTGACTCTGCCCCCACCCAGGTCCCACAGTTCTGCATCCTCCAGAATGCTGCAGCCTCCCAAGCGCCTCCAGCCCCAGTGCCACCACCACCGGCAGATTGTAGTGTGTCATGCAGGAGAACTTCATCTGTCAGGCATGTCGTGACAGAAAAATGATTGAAAACCACTGACCTAGTGGACATAACTGCAACTGGTAGAACAACTATCATGGCTGCAATGTTAATTTAACTAGGAATTCATTTTAAAAGTAAACTGTTAAAGGAACACTAAAATTACAAAGTTAAGCACTGAATTGTTAGTAAATGCCAGAGTGCTAGTTGTAACCTTTATTCTGCCTCCATATGTGTATATGTTCTAATAAAATATTTAAGTATGATTACATTATTTTTCCACAGGACCACATCTGCCTGACTTAGACTTGTTTTTATGTGCGAGGTTTGCCTTGAGTGCTTTTTCTGATTTGTCAGCACTGGGTGCCTTGGTGTTTTAGACATTTGCAGTCACTCCACTGTGAGGTTGATTTATTTATTTATTTAGCTGTGCTTTGTTCTTGACACATCATTATTGGAGTCTAGGCATGCCAGTGGTTCATTTAGGTTTCTGGTGATTGTTCAATTGGCCTGACACTTCCCTTCTTGCAGTAGTGTCACTTTTGTTTTATTTCAGGTGTGGTTTCCATGGAAGACTGTTCAGTATCAGTAGGTTCAAAACTTGTGTGGTAGAACAATGTCCAGTACAGATGGCCAAGTTGGGTATATTTACTTCTGTGATTTTCATGGATGATGTGTCAGCAAATGTCATCAAGGTACTGAAGAAACAGACGGAGCTCTTCTTTAGTCCCCTTTTGGCAGCCCAGGAAGACTCCTGAGGTCAGCCAGTGTACATAAAAGGATAACTCCTTTGAGCTGAAACTTGAGTTGGCCAAGGTAATTCACCGGAGTTCACCTTGATGCCAGCGTGACTTATATCAGTGTAAGAGCCCTTTCCCCCATCGATATTCATCACTCGAAGGGCTTTATTTTGTTATATGTTTGATGGTACTGAGCTTCACTTCGCTAGATAAGAGGAAGCCTATCCTAAGAGGCGAAGGTATAAAGAGTCCACAGCTCCCCAGCATGCTTCAGCTGAAACTAGATTTTAGGTAGTTCCAGTTTAAACTTTCTGATTTGCCCCTTCTGCATTTGCGGAACTACTCCGTGCCCCTCAATCTTGCCCAAACACTCTAGCTATTTTGTGGGGCAGCCATAAAGCTAATACTAGCTTTAAGGCATAATTTTGCCATCTGGTGCCAGGTGTCAGATCCTGTGGTGTACCCAGGCTGTCTGCCACCTAGGGACCAAATCAAATTTGCTCCTTCCCCATGCCTTGCACCCACCTGCCCTGTGCAGCCCCCTCATACAGGGTGGGAGGGGTCCGAGCCCCACTCTCCAGCTGCCCCAGGAAGGGGGAGGATCTGTAGGGGCCAGGCCCCTGGGCCCCACTGCAGGGGACACTGAGCCAGCCCTGCACCAGGGCCGAATTAGAGGGGCCACGGCTGGGGCTGCCCGCCCTCCTAACGCCTGGGTCAGACTGTGCCATAGTCTGCTGTCCTGATCAGAGGTCAAAGGATGCTTGTCACCCTCATTGAATGTCTCCCCCCCCTCCCCCCCGAAGAATACCAGGATTTTATGAAGCTAATTCATGAGGATGCAGACCCAGTCTACCTTTGATGCAGGCGATACACTGGCAAGAGTTGCTGCCTCATGAATGGATGTCTGCTTGACTGTGGGCATTGAAGTGCTGGAAGATTCAAATATTGTAGAAGTTGTGGCTGTTGGCTTTGCACTCTTCATCTTGGCGCCAAACATTTGGTGAACGTTCATATAGGGGAGAGAAAGAAAGAGCTTCCTTTGGAAATTATTCACGTTGATAGTTGGGTTAAAAAGGAAGAAGTTTGTTATCCCCTTTATTGGGCACTCTGACTCAACAACACTAGAAGCTAAAGTGTCCTAAGGCCCTTTTTGGTAGGCATGAAAAACAAAGGATTTTTTAAAAGGTTCTGAAGTATTTAGCATGTCAGCTATCACTAGCAGCCTGTCAAAACAGTTGTCTGGGGTAGACTTCCTCCTCTTCCAGCAAACTGGTCACCTCTGTTCATGCATCCTGAGCATTGCTTGGTAAGACTACAAGCTTAGGTTTTTAGAAAACCTTCATAGCCTGCCTTTGTCACCTCCTCCAAATATGAGTGCTGTTAAGCTCCTCATTAGCAGGAACAGTGCTAGAGGAAATTAATCTCTCCTGGCAAACAGCCAATGTGCCCATTTTATTGGGGAAAAATAGAAATGAAATGTCTGAGTCAGAACCAGACACTGGGATTCTTGTGTCTATAAGCAAATGCAGTTGAAAGGAAATGTATTTCAAAGTGTGTGACTATGCAAAGGTGATGTTTTCTAAGAATTTCAATAACTGGTCAGTAACTCCTTTGTCAGTCTTTTGTAGGTAAGCCTGATTAGATTTGACTTTTGACAAAGAGTCTCATCTCATTCCGGGAGCTGTTGACAGGGTAAAGATTCACAGACGTGATATCTCTAATCAAGAAGTAGGATTTTCTCCCATGAAAGCTCATGCGATAAATAAATCTGTTAGTCTTTAAAAGTGCCAGAGGACTCTGTTTTTCTAATCAAGTGGTTTGTGTCTTGTCACCTTGAAAGAAGTCTACCAGAAGAACGTACCGTCACATCGATGTTGGCACCTCTACTTGGTCTGCAAAAAACCTGTTTTATCACCTTCTGTCTGAACCTGAAGACTGATTTAATTCAGATAGCTTTTATGGCCATTTGGGTTGTCAAGAATTAGTCAGAATTTTAAATCACTGTATCTTCAGCCCTTCTTGGATTAACACAGAGCCTGCACCATTGAGATTTTAATGTGTTCGTGACAAAACTGAAAACTTTCTGAACCACTCAGTTCCTGGGTGGTTGTTTCTTACCAAGGTCACTTTCTTGGTTGTAGTGAGCTTTATACCCTAACAGGTAATTACCATAGACCAGATTTTTCAAGGATAAAACAATCTTGAAGACTTAGCTGAGTTTCTCTCTCTGTTAGGAAAATAACAGAGTCCTGTGGCACTTTTAAAGATAAACAGATTTATTTATTGCATGAGCTTTCATGGGAGAAAATCACATGTGATCAATAAATCTGTTAGTCTTTAAAAGTGCCACAGGACTCTGTTGGTTTTTTTTGCAATAGACTAACACGGCTACCCCCTTTGGAACTTCTCTCTGTTAGAGTTCCCATGATTATCCTGGTGGCCTCTCTGCACTCTGTTTTTTATGTTCTCTAAGGGTTTTAGTCTGTTATTGAGTTCTGTTCTCAAGAGGACCTTGTCTAAGTGGATATTAGAATGTCTTTTGTATTCCTGACTCTTGAAATGTGATGGTTGCAGCATGGCTTCCACAATTCAAGGCAGGGCTGCAGTTATGAACTATCTCACATGTTTCCATCATGGACACTTGCAAAGCAGCTAAAAAGATGCTCTGGCTCCACACTAAAAAACATCTTCTGTGCTCTAGATTGAACAGTGATACTCAGACTGAGGCTCATGAGCGAGTGGCAAATGGCTCTTAAATATGTCTCCTGTGGCTCTATGAAGAAGGTAATATTTAAAACAATGTGATTTAATTATTAATCAGGATGCATTTACTACATTAACCAATTATTAATGATTATGTCTATGGTAAAATTATACTGGATCAGTCACTTTGCTATGAGAATAATGTATATACACTAAATATTTCCCCTCATACAGTTTAAATATGAATATATAGTACTAAAGTAAATGAAACAATGAATTCACAGTACTGTAGCTCCTTTGGGTAATGTTGATCGCTTATTTGGCTTCTGAGGTCTGAGTGTTACTACTTTAAACTTCAAGGCAAGGCAGGATAAACTCTCCCATCCTATAAACGTTCTTTATATTCTGTTGTCCCTTATTCTCAGTTGGACAATTTGTTCTTTTCTAATCTGGTTTTGAGGTCGTCTTGTAGCCAAAGTATGTCTCTAGTTGAATTGAGGCAGTAGTAGTGCTTTAAAGTCCCCCAAAAGTTGATTCATGTGGAGTTAAGATTGAGCATATTTACAAGAAGAAGCTTAATTTATATTACAGCTGTGTCTAGCAGCCCTAAATTGGATTGGGATCTGATGGTGCTAGAAGCTGTACAAATATGAAGTCAACTCTCTCCTTTGGTGCTTTTAAATCTCACTCACTTCCATATGCAACAAATGGCTATATCAAGCAAACTATGGCAGAGCAAACTTTATGCTTAAACTAGCATTTTTGCACAACTGAATAGTATATACAAGTTTTAAGTACTTAACTTTTTTGTTTTTAGATGCATGCATTTTAATACATTTGCTCCTAGCTTGCCACTTGCCTAGCCATTATGTAAATTTTGGTAAGTAGATTTATGCAAAGTAGTTTTTTTAAACAGCAGATTTAATAAATATAAATTCATGCATCACAGGTGACATAATACAAGAACAAGCCAGTGATCTCATGGAAAAGTAGGATTCAGTGGCTAGTATTCAAGCATATCAAAACAGAATGCCAAAATGTTCCGTCTTTGTGGAACAAAACTTAAGGAGTAATATCTTTGAAAGATTAATGGCATTTAGAATATTTGTCTACATAAGAATTTTGAAAACTACCTTTCTGTGACATGGCAATTTTTATGCATCTCTACAATTAAGTTAAGCTTTGCTTTGTTTCTGATCAGTGAGTTAAAATTGTCATGGATGGGAATTTGACTATCAAGGTCAATTCTGGTCTAACTCCATTGACTCCAGTGAGCTCTCCCAGATTTTTACCAAAATGAGTGAGATCGAGAAGAGATTGTCACCCCCGCCCCCTTTGGTTTTTTTTTCCCACATGAGGAGCAGAATTATAATTGATGGTTTCAATTTATTTTTTGAAATATTTGTGTACACATGCTTTGGGCCAGAAATAACAAGCAGGAACAAGTGCAGAATTTTAAAACAAACAAAATAAGGATTCTGGAAAATCTTTAGCCAGAAGATGACCTAAACATTTGCTTGTCCTTTGAAGACTAAGTATGCCGTGTTTAGAAACAATGCTTAAAACCGTGAACCAGGTTTTTGTCCTCCTGAAGTGTAAAACTTGAGTCATCCCTGCTATGGAGTTGTGAACAATGCTTTCATAATCTTAAAAAAGAACTCCAGCTCTTTGTTGGTACATTCTTTTTTTCCTTATGCCCCTTTGGGACACACTACAAACTTCTTAAGCCATGTACACTCTACAGGAATAATTGCGCAACAAGCCCGTTGCGCTTCAAAAGTCACATGGTTTTTGTAGCGCAGGATCGTGTACACACTCTGCCACTTGTGACGGAACAGAGCCTCCCCCCCCCCCCCCGCAATTCGCGATTTCACAAGAAACCCAATTGAATTGTGGGAACATATCCCACAGTTCCATCCATCCTGATTTGGCGCTAAGAATCCTGGGTAGAAGGAGAGTAGCGCTGAGCACCATGGGTAAAGTCTTGGTTTCCCATGGTGCATTCTGTTCCCCTTGCGTCACGAGAGTTGCGACTAGCAACTCGCACCCATTTTCAACAGTAGCGCATTGCTTCCCGGAAGTCCTTTGGTAGCAACATGGATCCAGGTCTGATCTCGACTGTCGCTTTCAGCATAATGAATACATCTCGGCTGGTGGCACAGTGTGCGTTCAGCTCTGAATCAGAACAGGATTCGGATGACCCTGGGCTGGTGACTGCCATGCAGAACAACAGCACTGCATTGCTGAGCGACTTCACAGAGCATCTGCACACGGTGCACCGCCGGTTCTGGTCACAAGAGACAAGCACCGAGTGGTGGGACCGCATCGTTTTGCAGGAGTGGGATGATGACCAGTGGCTACAGAACTTTCAAATGCGGAGAGCCACATTCATGGAACTGTGTGAGGAGCTATCCCCTGCCCTGCGACGCAAGGACACCAAAATGAGAGCCGCCCTCACCGTGGAGAAGCGTGTCGCAATTGCACTGTGGAAAATGGCGACTCCAGACTGCTACCGCTCGGTCGCGAATCAGTTTGGAGTTGGCAGGTCGACCGTCGGGTTAGCACTTTCACAAGTGTGCAGAGCCATTAATCGTGTTCTGCTCCGGAGGACAGTGACGTTGGGCAACGTGCGGGAGATCGTCGATGGATTCGCGGCTATGGGATTCCCGAACTGTGGAGGGGCAATAGACGGCACGCACATCCCTATTCTAGCTCCGGAGCATCTTGCGACTGAGTATATTAATAGGAAGGGCTACTTCTCCATGGTGCTTCAGGCACTGGTGGATCACAGGGGGCGTTTCACGGACATAAATGCGGGGTGGTCAGGTAAGGTGCATGATGCTCGCATTTTCCGGAACACGGGCCTGTACCGGAAGTTGCAGGCAGGGACCTTCTTCCCCGATGATAAAATTACTGTTGGTGATGTGGAGATGCCCATAGTCATCATAGGAGACCCAGCCTACCCACTGATGCCTTGGCTAATGAAGCCCTATACTGGAAATTTGGATCCCAGCAAGGAGCGCTTCAATTACCGGTTAAGCTGGTGCTGAATGACCGTAGAGTGCGCCTTTCGGCGCTTAAAAGGCCGCTGGCGCTGTTTGTACGGGAGGCTAGACTTAAATGAGGACAACATTCCAGCTGTCATTGCGGCGTGCTGTGTCCTGCATAACCTCTGTGAAAATAGGGGAGAGAAATTTCCCCCTTCATGGGACGTGGAGGTTGAGCGGCTAGAGTTTGCCTTCCAGCAGCCAGCCACTAGGAGTATCAGGGGGGCACAGCTGAGAGCTGTCCGCATAAGGGAGGCAATTAGGGTGCATTTTAGTGATGGGGACTCATAGGACGCATTGCATCACTGTGCAGTAGTGTTCCCAAGCACTATTGGGTGCTGATTGGGGGGTGGAGGGACGGTGCTGGTGGGCGTGTACTGTACTATGATCGAATGAGTGAATACTAAACATACAACAACTAATCTTTTTGTGTATCAATAAAGACACTGTGCAAAGTTCAAGTGATTCAATTTTATTATTATAAAATGTTAAATATTTACAGTAAGCAGTGCCTGCAAAAGGGGCTATAGATGTGTGTATCTCAATGCCATCGCTTGGTGCAGGAGTGGATGTAACATTGTACCAGGAGGGTCCCTGGGCTTCGAAGAACTGCTTTGAGGGAGAATGGAGCATGGGGGACAGAAAGTGTTGCTGTGGCTGCGGGGGGGGGGGGGG
>ML685913.1:129554-228631 GCA_007922175.1 Pelusios castaneus | reverse complement strand
AATTGTGGGAACATATCCCACAGTTCCATCCATCCTGATTTGGCGCTAAGAATCCTGGGTAGAAGGAGAGTAGCGCTGAGCACCATGGGTAAAGTCTTGGTTTCCCATGGTGCATTCTGTTCCCCTTGCGTCACGAGAGTTGCGACTAGCAACTCGCACCCATTTTCAACAGTAGCGCATTGCTTCCCGGAAGTCCTTTGGTAGCAACATGGATCCAGGTCTGATCTCGACTGTCGCTTTCAGCATAATGAATACATCTCGGCTGGTGGCACAGTGTGCGTTCAGCTCTGAATCAGAACAGGATTCGGATGACCCTGGGCTGGTGACTGCCATGCAGAACAACAGCACTGCATTGCTGAGCGACTTCACAGAGCATCTGCACACGGTGCACCGCCGGTTCTGGTCACAAGAGACAAGCACCGAGTGGTGGGACCGCATCGTTTTGCAGGAGTGGGATGATGACCAGTGGCTACAGAACTTTCGAATGCGGAGAGCCACATTCATGGAACTGTCTGAGGAGCTATCCCCTGCCCTGCGACGCAAGGACACCAAAATGAGAGCCGCCCTCACCGTGGAGAAGCGTGTCGCAATTGCACTGTGGAAAATGGCGACTCCAGAATGCTACCGCTCGGACGTGAATCAGTTTGGAGTTGGCAGGTCGACCGTCGGGTTAGCACTTTCACAAGTGTGCAGAGCCATTAATCGTGTTCTGCTCCGGAGGACAGTGACGTTGGGCAACGTGCGGGAGATCGTCGATGGATTCGCGGCTATGGGATTCCCGAACTGTGGAGGGGCAATAGACGGCACGCACATCCCTATTCTAGCTCCGGAGCATCTTGCGACTGAGTATATTAATAGGAAGGGCTACTTCTCCATGGTGCTTCAGGCACTGGTGGATCACAGGGGGCGTTTCACGGACATAAATGCGGGGTGGTCGGGTAAGGTGCATGATGCTCGCATTTTCCGGAACACGGGCCTGTACCGGAAGTTGCAGGCAGGGACCTTCTTCCCCGATGATAAAATTACTGTTGGTGATGTGGAGATGCCCATAGTCATCATAGGAGACCCAGCCTACCCACTGATGCCTTGGCTAATGAAGCCCTATACTGGAAATTTGGATCCCAGCAAGGAGCGCTTCAATTACCGGTTAAGCTGGTGCTGAATGACCGTAGAGTGCGCCTTTCGGCGCTTAAAAGGCCGCTGGCGCTGTTTGTACGGGAGGCTAGACTTAAATGAGGACAACATTCCAGCTGTTATTGCGGCGTGCTGTGTCCTGCATAACCTCTGTGAAAATAGGGGAGAGAAATTTCCCCCTTCATGGGACGTGGAGGTTGAGCGGCTAGAGTTTGCCTTCCAGCAGCCAGCCACTAGGAGTATCAGGGGGGCACAGCTGAGAGCTGTCCGCATAAGGGAGGCAATTAGGGTGCATTTTAGTGATGGGGACTCATAGGACGCATTGCATCACTGTGCAGTAGTGTTCCCAAGCACTATTGGGTGCTGATTGGGGGGTGGAGGGACGGTGCTGGTGGGCGTGTACTGTACTATGATCGAATGAGTGAATACTAAACATACAACAACTAATCTTTTTGTGTATCAATAAAGACACTGTGCAAAGTTCAAGTGATTCAATTTTATTATTATAAAATGTTAAATATTTACAGTAAGCAGTGCCTGCAAAAGGGGCTATAGATGTGTGTATCTCAATGCCATCGCTTGGTGCAGGAGTGGATGTAACATTGTACCAGGAGGGTCCCTGGGCTTCGAAGAACTGCTTTGAGGGAGAATGGAGCATGGGGGACAGAAAGTGTTGCTGTGGCTGCGGGGGGGGGGGGGGGGCTGAGCCTGGAGCAGCTGGGTCTGCAGACCAACCATGGTCTTCAGCAGTTGGGTCTGCTCCTGTAGGATGCTTATGAGGGCATCCTTCTGCTTCTGCCTCTTCACATTGTTTTCTTTGCGCCCCTGCCGGCACTCCTGCCTCCATTGTCTAGTCTCCCTTGCTGATGCCTCGTTGGACTGCATCAGCTCCTGGAAGATATCCTCCTTGCTCCTGCGAGGCTTCCTCCTTATCTATCTCAGCCGGTCAGCTGGCGCAGACCACCGACCGGCGAAGGTTGTTCCTAAGGAAAAATGAAACATCATAAGTAGTGCTATTGTTCGCACTTTGGTTAAGGAGCCGGTAATATGCTCTGCCACCACATTCCTCAGTGCCCACGGGACAGGTCATTGCCGGGGACTGAAAGGGCTTTTGCAAAGGGAGGTTCGGGTTGCCGAGACAAGACACACAGCTCAGTGAACTATTTGCAGTGCTTTGGGCGATTAGTTCACATACGGCACTGCCATGGAAGCCGATATCTTGCTGCTTAGAGTGCCTCTGCAAGCCAGAATGCATATCTTGCATGTCACTGGTTTTCAGCCAGGACCGTACGCAGCAGGCTTGTGCGCAGCCATGGTTCCCGCTGCTGTGCTTTGCAACTGGCGAGGGAGAGTATCCCTCTATGGGGGAGGGGAAACAGTTGTTCTCCCATCGGATTTAACTAGGAGGCTGTGGAAGTACATCGAGGACACCGTCAGTGATCTCAATGGAGAGGATTTCTTGACAATTACAGCATGCATTGATGCACTGCCCATGTAATGCGGGGTAGACCCCCCCATCCAAAAAAGAAAAGAAAGGATGAAACTCAAAACGCCTATTTCCTGCCCGCTCTTCATTTGCCCGCAAAGCTTATCCAGCTAGCATAGAAGCCACTTCTGATGAAACTTACCAGAGCTCCCCTCTACTGCATCCAAAGACAGTGTAGAGGAGGAATCTGGGCAGCACGTGTCAGGTGGCGTGGAGAACAGCTCCTGGCTCCCTAGGTCGGCTGCACTGCTTTCACCCTCCAGGTCATCTTCCACCTCCACGTCCTCGTCGACGAATTGCTTGTCACCGTCTGCTCCGGTATCCTTTTCATGGGGGGTACTGATGTGTCTACAGGAGCTTTTGGGGTGGTTGTGGGATCCCCGCTCAGGATTGCTTCCAGCTCCTTGTAAAATTGGCATGTAGCCGGCACTGAGCCGGAGCGCCGGTTTGCCTCTCTGGCTCTGTGGTACGTAATCCGCAACTCCTTCACCTTCAACCTGCACTGAAGAGTGTCTCTCTCGTACCCCTTCTCTGCCATGGCCCGAGAAATCTGGCCAAAAATATCGAAATTCCGCCGGCTGCCACGTAACTGTGCCTGCACAGCAGACTCTCCCCAAATGCATATGAGATCAAGCACCTCGGCTGTGGTCCAGACTGGAACACGTTTGCTGCGTTGAGCTGCCATTGCTCTTGGAGTACACAGCTGCAGCTGCACTCCACACCAAGCAAACAGGAAGAGTGAAGAATTCAAAAATTCCTGGGAATGATGGTAGGGCGGGTATAGTCACGTCACAGAGTGCAGAAGGAAGTGCAGAAGGGATGGAATTGGAATTCTGGGACATTTCCGGAGGTTTCATATTCCGCGGCAACCGTACACACACGAACTATCGCGGAACAGCTGTTCCGCGGTAGCCGCTATCACCCTCGTTTTGGTGGTTTACATGTTGCGCGGTAAGATGGCTGTTACCGCGCAACAACATGGATTTGTGTGTGGATGCTGTGCCTGTTGTTGCGCAGTAATGAGCATTATCGTGCAATAACTTTGCAGTGTGTACAAGCCCTTATTCTGAAGGAATATGACTCATGGATGATATTTTTAGAGAAGGGACAACTGGGTGCCTATAATGCTGCTTCTCTAAGGAGAAACTCCTATAAGATAGTTTCCAGGATTCACACTCACCTTCTGTACGGATTTTTGGAAGCCACTTTTAAAAAAAAATGCATTCTCTCTCTATTTTTCTTCCATTCCCAGCACATTTTTAATGAAATTTTAATCCAGTGCAATCAAAGGAACTGGCTGAAACATTTTGATGGGCACATTTTATTTTCCATTGTGAATAATAGCCAGTAGAGGATTTGCTGATCCATAACTGCTGTGCTTGAGGGTCAAAATACTTTACCAGCTAGTCTTGCACTATGTTCTGTCTGACCATTCGTCTTCTCCTCTCCTTTCTGCAGTACTCCACTCGTTCTGCAATCCTAGTCTTCAAGATCTCTCTACCCTGATGTCACTTCCACTCAGATTCACTATCCTCCCACAGAAAGGTTGTTATGCCTACACAGAAATGCATACACATTCTGTTTTGACACAGAGGCTTCCTGCATCTCTTTCCTCCTTCACCGTAATCTGGTGAGAAGGGTTGTAGATTTTTCTCCTTTTATCAAATCGAGGTGGAGACCCCTTAATCTACTTTTTTCATCCCATTACTTGAAGTACTGGAAGTGTGGGAAGAGCAGCATTTTTGCCCCAAGTTGCGGAGGTGACCATTTTTCTGTCTTATTGCTGTATCCCAAGTCAAATGGGTGAACAGTCTTGAGAATGGGGGGTAGGTGTTGGAATCTGTTAATAGACTTTAAATACAGAAGAATATAAGAACGGCCATATTGATTCAGACCAATGATCCATTTAGCCCAATACCCTGTCTTCCCACATTGACCAATACCAGGTGCTTCAGAGGGAATGAAGAACAGGTAATCATGAAGTGATCATCTTAGTCTGAACTGCTGCACATTGCAGGCCACAGAACCTCACTCACCCACTTCTCTAATACCTTTTGTTGAGTTTCTGAAATTCTCAAATCGTGATTTAAAGACGTCACGTTACAGAGAATCCACCATGTACACAAGTTTAAACCTGTAAGTGACCCATGCCACATGCTGGAGAGGAAGGTGACCCTTCCACCGCACCCCCACCCCCGAGGGGGGGGGGTGTCTCTGCCACAGATCAGATATCTGAAATGGTAACATTAAAAAACCAATAGGGGAACACTTCAACCGCCCTGCACATTCTGTGAAAGACATGACAATTACAGTGCTTCAACAGAAAAACTTCAACTTAAAGCTTCAAAGGGAAAACTGCAAAGTTAGAATTCATATGCAAATTTGACATCATTATATGGGGTCTGAATAGAGATTTGAACTGGCTCACTCATTACAGCAGGTGATCTTTCCATCTCTTAACCTTCCTACCTTCTTATCTGTTATTCTGCACTGTTTGAATCCAAACAACTTCCTTGGTTTGCTGAAAAAATTCTGAACTGACCTTGTGACTTGCCCTTTTCTGCATTTGTACATCCCTTTTCATGCTGTAACCTCCTTTCATGCGTCTTACGAAGTGGGATTCTACCCACAAAAGCTCATGTGATAAATGAATTTGTTAGTCTTTAAAAGTGCCACAGGACTCCTTGTTTGTTTTGCTGAACTCTAGACTAACATGGCTATGCTTCTGGAACTTGTTTCCATTCTCTGTGGTTCAAGAGCCAAATTAGCGGTCAACATTACCCAAAGGAGCCACATTTCTATGTTTAATTTACTATAGTACTATATATTTACATTTAAATACTATGATGTGAAGTGTTTAGTTCATATATACCCACAGCAAAATAACTGACCAGGTATTATTTTATCCACTACAATTGGTTAATAACATAGTAAAGGCATCCTGATTGCTAATAACTTAGATTGGTTAATAATTAAATCACAGTGTTTTAATATTGCGCTTAAAAGAGCCTCAGGAGACACTGAGGAGCCTCTTGCAGTTTGCCAGCCTCAGTATGAGAATCAGTGATTGAAAGACTGTAAAATGCTTACACACTTCTATTACCCAAAGAGAAAAGTATTTTGCATAGTGTTCAAGTCATGTAATCGGTGGTGTACCGTTTGTGCATAGTATTTAGTCATTGATTAGCTTTCTAATTAATACATTTTATGAAGTATAAATATTGTATTTCTAATGCTTTATGACTTCTTGGCTTCATTCCACATTTTTTAACATGGTGTATTTCTTCCTGCATTGTTTTTGAGTGGTACTTTACCTCTGCCTACCATTACTTTGATCTTTTCTTTCCTTATGTTATTCTTTACCTCTTCATCTGTTTTCTCTTTCATTTGCTCAGTTCCCTACTTTCTAATTTATCTTTTAAATGTCTTCAATCTGTTCGTTTATCCCCTTAACTGCACATGTATGCCCCTCTTCAAGAGAAGTGAGCCGCAGCATCTTCAAGCCTCTCTGCTTCCTGCCTCTCCTCTCAACTCCAGCATTGAAGTATGGAAACAATCCACCAGGGTAATGTAGAAAAAATTCATTTATTCTCTGAATAATACAATCATGTGAGAAGTCTCATTAGACATCCAACTAAAAGTTTGAATTCTGACCACTAAAACATAGCTTTCAATAAATATTTCTTTTCACGTTATAAAAAGTTTAAAAAATTTTTAAACAATTTGTTTCCATACAAACTTAACTCCCAAGCATCTATTTATGTAAATATCTTAGGTACATTTAACTGCTGAATACGAATATTTCCCTTGTTATTATACAAAACTGTTTTGTGTAATACCTGATAGTGCTATATAATTAAATTCTTAAATATCATCTTAAAAAAATTGTGAAAGAAAATAGAGGCTTAGCAAACAATGCATAGAATCAAATTGTTTACATTGTCCTTTATGGCTATATAATCTTATTGTTTCTCCCATTTCCTCCCTATTTTTTTGTTATTTTCACTTGTTTCTTGTCTTAATCTAGCTGTAAACTCTGAACGGGAGCCTTCCTTTATAATTGAGACATAACACAATGGAAGCACCAGTTCTCCAGTTTCTGTGTTATGCACAAACTACTTCAACGCAAAGATGTGTATAACAATACACATGATGTAGAATTCAGTATGTAATAACTTATGCTCTGAAAGCTGACTGGTTTAAAATCTATATGGTTACTCAGATTGCCTTGAATTTGGTGTTCCTCAGAGGGGGTGAGTCCTCCAATTTTTTTCTTCAAGTTTAGCAATTCTGATACCTTTTTTGCTCACAGATAAGAGATCAGACCAGAGCCTCCAGTGCTCAGAGGTTACCCCAACAGAGTACATGGCACACATCAGCTTTTTAGGGAGAATTAAATAAAAGTGGTATTTGAAATTTTTTTTCCTTCTACTGTTAGGCTCTTTGCATGTTTCATGTACTTAGTCTCACTTCTAATAGCTTGCACTGAAGGTTCACAGAGAAGTTAACAGGACTGTTAGCCTTTAAAGTTTCCTAAACTTCAGGGTTTCCCAAACTCTTTGCCAGCAGACGCCATTATAATTAATTATTTTCTCCCAGGATTCCATACACCATGGATGATGCTCTACAAAATTGTCCTCTATATAGCATAATATTGTACATATAGTGTATGTGAGGTCATGCTTTGCAGGGGATGCCATTTTGTAGAATTAAATGTCATTCTCCATGCATTGTAACCATGAGGTCACTTTGTTTTGAAGCAAAATGTGACGCACAGTTCGTGAACTGTTGCAGTAGTCCTCTTAAAATCCTCGCTGAGTCAGTGTCAATCAGTTCGAGTTCCATCAGTGGTAGAAACCTGGAAAAGTTTGGGAAGCATATTGCTAAAATCGGTCTGACACATTATTTCTTTTTGTTAATTATTGTTTCAGAGAAATGTAATCTGAGTATAGCAGAGTATTCAGAAGGCACAAACTATTTTTGAAAAGAAAATCATGTACACATATGACTGTTCTTCAGGAGGGACAGGTGATTGAGGTGCAAGAGAAGGTGGTAAAATGGGAGGAAGGGTTTGGTCTACAGTGAGGGATTGGGGGTATAATGAGGAAAAAAGAAGATAGGGAGGGTTTTTCGTGGTGTCGTAGATGAAAGATAATGTAGGGGTTCACAACCTCTCTTTTTTTAATTGCTCAGTAAACCTTTGGAAAGCATATTTTTAAAAGTTTATTGTGTCTGCTTCAAGCAGCAGGGAGGCTTTCTGGGCATGTGGTTAGATACTTGAGTCATTACCTCTTTCCACTTGTTAGCTTCATGGCTTTGATTACCCTTTTTATGAAAATATACTTTCATTGTGTCTGCCTGAAGGCTGGTTAGACAAGCAAATACACAATTCTTTTGGATCCAGATATGTTGACTTCCCAACCACCTTGCAAGCTTTGATTTGTTTACTGCACATGTAAATTGCAATTCCTTTGTCACTGGTCTCCCTGCTTTATTTGTATTCAAGTCCTAGGTAAACCTATTTCTCCTTTGTTGAAATACAGCCTTAAAAGTATAAGGTAATGGAGTGTTCATAATTCCCCATATAGTATCAATACATCTATTGTTAATGTGATATTAATCACCAGTGTTAGCTTTTAAATGATACCTTACAAGGCATGCTTTTTACAGATGTCAGTACAGTAGTAGGGGGTGAATACAGGGTGCTTAGGGTCACAGGGCAGAGACCTTCTGTGTGCATATGCTGGGATCTGGGAGAGCGCTACCTTTCTGCAGGGGTCTGAGACCATCATCTACTGTGTATTCTAGGATCTGGAGGCCCTTGCTCCTCTTGGTGGACCTGAGTCTCTCTTCCTACCTCCCCATGTGAGCTAGTATCTGTGGTGAGAGTTATGCTACTGGGGAAGAAGGTGATGTGGTGGGTGGAGGTGAAGAAGGGGTGGGCCAGAGTATGTGGGGGTGAGACTCTTTGGAGGAGGGGTAGTCAGGGTGGAGCTATAATATGGCTTGGGGAGCCTGGCGAAAGATAAGAAGTGGTAGTGAGGGATACAGCTTGGCTTGGTAATCAAGGTAGCATGCTGCCTTCCAGTAAGATACTGCCTGTGGTACATGTAGCAGCCTAGGGCTGGAGACAGTAAGAAGCAACTTCTTATGTGTTAATGGATTATAGTGTTGTTTACTCACTTGATGTAAGGCATGAGGGGATCCTCCAAAGGACCAGGTCACACAGACAACACTGAAGAGGTTTTATTCAAGGTACCAAGAAGGAAGGCTGACTGGATTCAGCTTCAAATTGGTGGTGGTACAGTGGTCAAATATGTGCTTCTTTATCAGTTACATAATCCACTTGGAATACTTTGCCTGTTTACTTACAAGTACAGACCTTGTTGTACCCAGAGAGGACAGAGGTGATAATGACCAATGCAGACACACTTTAATTACATTAAAGACCATGTGATTACATTTAGGGTGGGGTGAGAGGATGGGATGGAGAGGAGAGTCCTTACAGACAGTCAAAGTCTGGGGAATGTATTGTTTCCATCTGAGGCCATATACACACTACAGACTTGTCCCGCAATAAAAATGATTTCGGGACAAGCAAGCATTATAATTATAACACTTTACTGCGTCCACACAGCACTCCTTCTAGCGAAACGATTTTCGCTAGAAGGAGCTGTGCATGGTGGGTACCTATTCCACCATGCACTGCCCTGCCAGCCGAAAGGCTGGCAGTGGTGCTGGCTTGAGCCTCAGTCCTGCGGCTTGGGCTCCGCTGGACTGGGGCTCAGCTGCTGCCGGCCAGCTGAGCAGCAGCTGAGCCCCAGCTCAGGAAAGCCGGGCTGTGCAGCTGAGCCGGGCTGCAGGGGCTCCAGCTCCCCTGGTGAGGCTCCAGCCGTCAGGCAGCTGAGCCCTGCTGGGGGGCTTGAGACCCCTGCAGCAGCCGAGCCCCACAGCCGGGCCCCGGACCCCTGCCGGGGCTGCCGAGCCCCAGCGGGCCGCACAGCTGGGCCCCGGTGGGGGGCTTGAGACCCCGCCGGGGCCGCAGAGCCCCACAGCCGGGCCCGGCGGGGGGGCTTGAGAGCCCCACCATGGCTGCAGTGGGGCCCCAGCCGCTGGCCACCTGAGCTCCTGGGAGCCTTGCCACCCACTGGGCTCCAGCTGCAGGGCTTTGGGTGGCAGTGGGGGCTACGGCGCTTAAGCATGCAGCCCCTGCCGCCACCCGAAGCCCCGGGGCCGAGCTAGGGGGCTGTCCTGAACCGCCAGGGCAGCTCCAAAAGTCAGTTTCACTGCTCTGATAGAGCAGTGAAATTGACATATTTGACAACTCCAGTGTCCCAGAGTGCCCTCGATTGGCACTCTGGGACATTTCTGGAGGCTGTCAATAATGCAAGAAGCGTACACCCGTGGTACAGCCTGTAGCAACTGTTCCGTGGTAAGCCTTACCACTCGTTTGGGTGGTTTACATGTTGCGCAGCAAGAGGTCTGTTGCCGTGCAACAAGAAGCTTTCATGTGTGTACGCTCTCACTGTTATCGCGTGGTAAGGAGCCTTACTGCGCGATAACTTTGTAGTGTGTACAAGGCCTAAGCCAGAATTTCTCAATAGGCAGCTGGCCATTGCCTTATTGATTGTTCACAACACCATTGTCCTTGAGTGGGTCTAATATGCCTATCTGTTAACTTGAGTTTCATTTCATTCCACAACTTGCTGCTGGCAAGAAAAGTACCTAAGCTGTAACAGAAGAGACCTGACAGAGAAATGTCTAAAAAGACAGAAAAATATTAAAACCTAACAATGGTGTTGGGATGGAGAGCTTAAAATGTTAGCACCAGGGGCTACATGTTGTAGAGAAAGGTGGGGTAGGGGATGGAAAAGGAGAGATGCACCAGTCTTTTCACATGTGCTTAAAGTTACTGTCACAGCCATATAAGGTTTTGGAACATAAACCATGGATGAGATTTCTCTTCACAGCACTGTTAACAGCGGCTCATTCAAACATTTCAAAGCATTGACCATTCCACTGTAACAAAATGTACAACAGCAGGGAGGAACATTGAGGAATCACATAATAATACAGGGGCACTGGACTGGGACTGTTCCTAACTTTGCCACTGGCCTGTTGGATGACCTTGGGCAAGTCACTTAGCTGGTTCGTGCCTCAGTTTCTCCATATGTAAAATGAGACTAATGATGTAAAGGTGTTTGAGACCTAGTGATGAAAAGTACTGTATAAAAGCAAACTTCTTTCAGTTTTAAAAATACTAGGAAATTAAATGGGGAAAAACCTTTGATTCAGTGTTAAGATTGCAAAACTCAAATTGAAAGCCATGAAACAGAGTTAAGGTAAATGCTCAAGCAATCTGACTTTTGACCTCTTTGGGTGATGCCCCACTATAATCACAAAATGCAGCTCCCATGCTCTCTTTTCATTGTAATGGGTATTAGCTACCTGTGCTTGCTTTATTCTCAAACACTGAGCTTACTCCTCCAATAGAATACTACACTTGTAAAATCTAACAACCACTTCATATCCTTTCACCACTTCCTTACACTTGCATACAAGATGTAGCCTAAGCCTATATGTTTCCATCATTAAATCCACAGCCTGTTCTCATATCCCAGCTCACTACTCACAGTACCTGCGAGAAGGAGGCCCTGCTGTTGACATAATCTACACAGTCCTGTGTTGAAATAATGAAGATGGGTACCTCAAAGTATACATGCATTTCTTTCCTTTGATCACACACATGGGGGACTCAGACCTAGGTCTCGTATCACAATCACAGCTCTTCCAAGCTACTCCAACTTACTTTTCCTCCATTAGTGCAACTACACCTGGCACAGTGAATGCATTTGGAGTGCATCTAGATAATTCCCAGTAGCTATAAGTGCCTTCTCGAGTGGGGGTGGGGATTCAAGTGTTCTCCTTCGAGATGTGTCCCCGTGGATGCTCCATCGTGGGTTGACGCGTCTTCGTGGCTCAGATCGGAGTCTCTCAAAGCAGTGCTCGTCCGGGTCATGTGCGCGGTGACAGGCCGTCTCGCACTGTCACTGGCGCCTTGTCAGCACGCGCACAACCCGACCCCCCTCAGTTGTCTCTTCACCATCCGCAGTAACGGACAGAGCTCTCTCCTCTCTCTGACTTACCTCAGCCACCTTAAATTCCTTCCCTTTACTTTATAACCTCATTTCAGTTGTTGTTGTTGTTGATTTCTTTTACCAAAAAAAAAAAAAAAGGAAGAAAAGAGAAAAGCTGGCGGCGGCCATGGCAATGCCGGGCGTCCCCGGCTTCAAGTGCTGCGAGTCCTGTCAGGATGTCATCCCCGCGTCCGACGGGCAGCACTCTTGTATTAAATGCCTGGGTGAGGGGCACATTGCACAAAAGTGCCCCCCGTTGTCAGAATTTGAGCTCCAGAGCCCGTAAGAGGGACCTCCGCTTGAAGCTCTTACTAATGGAGAGGTCCCTTCGTCTGGCGTCTGACCCGGGGCAGCTAGTCCCCTCTAAATCTCACCATACCACCGAAAGGTCTTTAACCCCCCCTCATTTGGGGTCAAGACGGACAGATTCTCTTTCACCTGTCCCCAAACCTTGTAACAATGAGGCTCCTGGCTCCTCAGCTACAATGGCACCAAAAGCCCAGAAAAGGTCCGCCTCCACAATTTCGGACCACAGGGCAAGCACAAAACAGTCTGAGGGCTCCGACTCGAAAGTGCCGAAAGCAACGGGCTCGGCACCGACTGCAACAACGAAAACCCCCGTATCGGGACAAACAGCAGAGTTGGCACTTATACAGCAGCCACCTCTAACTACCGCACCGGCTCCTCCAGGCTCTGTGCCTTTTACTAATCAGCCGGTACCGAACACCACGGTGGCACCGACACCTCTTCAACAGGACACTTCAAATTCCTCGGCATCGGACCCTCTTCAAAATCAAGAGGCTCCCAGAAAACTCCCAGAAAAAAGAGAACATTGTGCCAATGCAGCAAATAGCCGCTCATTACTACCTCCTTGGGTGATTATTTAAGAAACAGATCCCCAGCTGCTCTGCCTGGATCTGACTCACCTTCTCCCTTAGATTCAGATGAGGATTTCAGTCCCGGAGCATGGGTACCGCTACCACTGAGGGCATGTAATTACCAGCTCCTACCCCCAATGCCTTCATACCAGTGGTATCCACCATCCTGGTATACCATGCTGCCTCCCCATCAGTATCATTAGCCATATTGGGACACTTGGTCGCAGTATTCTTCTCAACCCTCTACATCAAAGTGATTCAAACCATCTCCAAAACCCAACCATCAGTCCCCATCAACCATGACACTGAGGATGAAGCTGAAACGGCTGACCTGGAACCACATACGCCACCTCATCACCAGGCACAGACAGACAATAATACAACATCATCTCCACCCAACTGGGACGATTCCAGGCAGTTCCAGGAATTATTCCATCGGGTGACAGATTCATTGGAAATCCCAGTGCAAGACGACTCAGGAACTCATCACAAACTCCTGAGAATCCTACACACGAAACCTTCCTTAAGGATCGCGACACCAATGAACGATGCTATCATCGATCCAGCAAATGACATCTGGCAAACTCCTGCCTCCATTTCAGCCACATCCAGGAAAATGGACAGGAAATACTTCGTACCCAATAAGGAGTCAAAATATCTCTTCAACCCTCCACCAAACTCCTTAGTAGTTGAGGCCGTGAATAACCGCCATGAGCAACAATTTAATAGGACAACCCCACAAGACAAAGAAGATAAAAAGATGGACCTTCTTGGCAGAAAGGTTTATGCATCAGCGACTCTCCAATTGAGAATAGATAATTATTCGGCATTACTTTCAAACTACGACCATGATAATTACCTTAAACTGGCAGACTTTATTGAATTTATACCAGAAGACAAGAGACAGCACTTTCACTCAATTATTAAGGAGGGTCAATTGATTTCCAAAACATTTCTTCAGGCAGCCTTAGATACCGCCGATACAGCAGCCTGCACTGTAGCCACAGGAATAGTTTTATGTAGATGCTCCTGGCTTCACGTGGTGGACTTGCCTAAGCAACTGCAGGTGGCGATTGAAGAACTGCTGTTCGAAAAGAAAAAATTATTCTCAGACACCACTGATCAGATGGTGCATGGCTCCAAAGATTCTCGTGCCACTCTTTGAGCTTTCAGAATTTATCCTCAAATAGCTGGTCGTAAATCTTACAGATACCAGCCATACACCACCAGGTATCAATACCAGCCACAATCTAGACCACCATTCAGAGGGCAAGACCAATTGCCCCGTAATCATCAGCGCCTCCAACGCCGCAGACAACCGTCCACTCAGACACCTACCAACCAACCAACCCCCTCCATCAAAACCTCATTTTTGAGGATAACGTTGAGGGCCGTAACACCTCTCCCATACAATCTGTTTCACCTCCGCACCCGACCTTCATGGGCCGCCTCTACTCACACTATCATTCCTGTCGAAACATCACTTCCGATAGATGGGTCTTAGAAACTGTGTCTCAAGGATACATATTACCATTTACATCTACTCCCCTACACCATTACCCCTCCCCATCCCTATTTAGGGACACAGCTCACGTACAGTTATTGGAACAGGAAGTACAAAACCTTCTTCACACAGGAGCCATAGAACTCGTACCCAAAAGGTTCCAAGGCAAGGGTTTTTACTCTCCTTATTTCTTGACCCAGAAAAAATCAGGAGGAGAAACGAGGTAGCCATCTTTCCCTACCTCGACGATTGCTTAATAAGGTCCACTTCACACGACAAGGCCTCAGAAGAACTAAGCTTCATGATCTCCCTGTTTCAAAAACTAGGCCTTCTTATAAATCCAAAGAAGTCAGTTCCAACTCAGAATATCCACTTCATAGGAGCACGCCTCGACTCCATACACATGGGCTTTCCTCCCAGATGAAAGAGTAACCTCAATAGTAGAGCTCACTAATATGCTCATTTGCACACCCACAGCCACAGCAAGACAATGCATGCAATTACTGGGCCACATGGCCTCTACGACCTCTATAGTTAAAAATGCAAGACTCCACATGCGCCCATTCCAGCTTTGGTTTGCTACAGTATAGAGACCAAAATACCGTTGAATGGACAAGATGGTTTATATACCCTCAGAAATAAAACGGTCCATGGCCTGGTGGACAAATCCAAAAAATTTAACAAGTGAGATACCATTCCCAACAATAACAATGACCACGGATATATCCCTCCTGGGATGGGGGGCACACATGCAAAAGAATATCACCCAAGGCAAATGGCTGCCACACGAAATGACACTACATATAAATATTCTAGAATTGCGAGCAGGGAGATATGCTTGCCAACATTTTCAAACATCTCTAAAAGACCACCATGTCAAGATCTTCACCGACAATATGATAGCTATATACTACATAAACAAACAAGGCAGAGTCCGATCCAAATCCCTGTGTTTAGAATCACTGACACTGTGGACGTGGTACACAGCCAATAATATTGCCATCTCTGCTTCCTCCCTGCCGGGTGAGCAAAACACACTAGCTGACTTCCTGAGTCGCTCATTCACAAAATGCCACGAATGGGAGCTACACCCAACTATTCTACAAAATATCTTCTTGCAATGGAGCTACCCCTCTATAGACCTCTTTGCAACCCTGAACAACCGCAAATGCCCACACTATTGCTCAAGAGCAGGTATTGGCATGGGGTCCCTTGGAGATGCCTTTACGATCTCATGGCAGTAACAACTCCTATACGCATTTCCTCCCATTCCTTTGATACCCAGAACATTACAAAAAATAAGAGCAGAATCGGCAACAGTAATAATGATAGCTCCAGCATGGCCCAGACAACCCTGGTTTATCAACCTCATGCGCATGTCGATCAGACCATCTGTTCCCCTACCCACATGACACAACCTACTTTCGTAACACAGCGGACAGACAATCCACCTGGACCCCAAAAGGTTCCACCTGACAGCCTGGTTCCTTGCTGGCATAAAGAGGAACTCCACTGTTCGGAATCAGTCCAACACGTCCTTTTGAACAGCCGGAGACCGTCCAACCGTAAAACTTACCTGCAAAAATGGAAAAGATTCTGACACTGGTGTCTCCAGAGTAATGTCCATCCACTGGCAGCTCCTATTACGGACATCTTGCAATATCTTTTACACTTGAAATCATCAAAACTTTCCATCAGTGCCATTAAGGTACACCTTGCAGCTATCTCCGCGTTCAATAAATACCCAGGATGTGAGTCCCCTTTCTTGCACCCGGTAGTTAAGAGATTTTTAAAGGGTATTCAAAATTTGTACCCAGAAATTCGTCCCCCCCACTCCCAACTGGGACCTCAATATTGTACTCAAGTCCCTAACTAGGTCTCAGTTTGAACCAATGGCATCTTGCTCCCTCACACATTTCTCTATGAAGGTCCCCTTTCTAGCTGCAATTGCTTCCGCATGTAGAGTAAGTGAGCCGGCAACTCCACCCTATACAACATTCCACAATGACAAAATATCCCTACAACCACATCCCAGCTTCACCCCATTTGAGAGGTAGAGAGTGCCTGATTTCACCCATATAGTTTTTGGGTCATTTAGTGCACCGGATGTTGACATTGGCCTGCCATGTAGGACTGATGGATCTCAAAAGGTATGTTGAAGGGTAGGGGTGTCAAACTCATTTGCTATGGCAGGTCAAATTTGACTTAAATATACTTCACGTGGGCCATACATACCATACATCAAAATACTAAGGCACTGTCGTGGCATCTCAGAGTGCTGTATATGCAAAACTGTGCTCTGCGATTTACACCCCTCCCCCCCATTGAGGAGTGAGTGTGGTCTCAGGGAGTGCAGACTCGCATACCTAGAGCTCCATGATGTTGTGAGACCGTACACACTTACAGTATTGCAGAGCACTGGGTGTCTCTCTCTCTCTGGGAGAGAGCGTGGTCCTGCTGAGTGCAGTTGTGCTGGATAGAAGAGGTTCATGGGCCACATGTTTCACACCCCTTTTGTAGGGGGTCTCGATCACTATAGTAGTGCAGATATGACTGCAGCTTGCATATGTTATTCTGGCAGGGTCTGATGCTGCTTTGAGTTGGTGTTATCCTGATCTGTGGAGAGCTTGCTTCTAATTATGAGGTTGCAGTGGGGTGTGTGTGATCGTCAGAAGTAGTAGGTTCAGGACGTATTTTTTATTTTCAGGATGGGAACCCTGTTAAGTATGGGTTATAGTTGTTTGATTCCCTGTATGGGTTCCAGTGTGAGGTAGTAGGTAATAATGAGGGGGTGTGGTTAGAAGGGAGTTTTTCCATATTGAAACAGGTTCTTTTGGTGGCTTATTCTGTGATTCGATCCACTTTTCTGGTTGAGTCTCCTCCTTCGTGTGGTGAAGGAGATTTTACAGAACTTTCTTCTCAGAGCATATTCTGTAGTAGCTGAGTGCCTGGTTCTAGAGAACAGATGTCAGTATGGGATGGTTACTGGATCAGTGACAGTAGACGTGGTGATCTGTGCGGTTTTAGTAAAGAGTAATATGAAGAGTTCTGTTTTTGAAGTTGATTGATTGTGGTGGTCAAGAAATTGATGCTCATGTGAGGATATCCTAGAGAGAGTTTAATAGAGGGTGATGATGGTTGATAATATGATGGAAACCTATGAAGGAATTTGTCAGTTGTCCAGAGGATGAAAATATTGGTGTAGTCTCAGGTATATAATTGGTTTAAATGAAACAGATGACTTTGGTGATTGTTTGGGGTGGTATTTGAAGGTTGTTTGTTCTATTGCATTGTACGTATTTGAGGCAGGCAGCTATGCTATCATTGTGAGGGATATTAGTGTATAGAGAAGTGACATCCATGATGGTAAGGATTGTGTTCAGAGGGAAGTTGTTAATGTTGCTAAGTTTGTTGAGGAAATCTGTTGTGTCCTGGTAGAAGCTGGTCCTTTGTGTGGTGAGTGGTTTGATGATTTCTGAGAGTCCTATTGTTCCTTTAGTAAGAGTGCTATGGCCAGATATAATGTTTGTCTGGATTCCCTTGTTTGTATCTTGCGGAGCATGCAGGTGGTCCCCGGAGTGGATTCTTGGGGGATGAGTTTGTAGAGTGTCTCTTAAGTTGTTCAGAAAAGGATTTGATGATGTCCTTAAGTTCCTGGTTAAACTGTGGTGTGGAGTTGTCTTTGGGGTCTTTACAGTAGGCAGGTGCCAGAGAGTTGTATGTTGGCTTTGTTAAGGTAGCCCCCATGATTGAGGACTATGATGGTGCTCCCTTTGTCAGCTGGTTTGATCATTTTGTGGTTAGATCGGGGTGGACAAAATTGGCTTACAGCTAGGCTCCAGCAATTTTACTTTTGGTCGCCAGGGGGTGCGCCTCGATTACATTGCTGAAGTGGAGCGAGGCAACAGGCTACTAAAACCGGTTGCCATAGTGACCAGAAACACATTTGTCAAGGCCTGGGTTAGATAGTCTAATTTGGTGGTTAGATTTCAGGGACACTCTATAGCTGTCCTCTCAGTAGTGGGGAAATTCTGTTGTTGGCTCAAGATTTGTCATTTTCTTTTTCCTCAAGCAATCAGTGTAACGATCAAGGATATAGTTGCTGTAGCATCAAATTAGATGATTTTTTTTCTTTATTTTGTCCATGGGAAGTGGTAATTGTGAGTAGTTGTCACTGTGAAAGAATTTGTTGAATTCATGTCTTCTAGACACCAAAAATTGTGGACTGAATAGACACACTGGTGTTATGGCTTATACAATCCATATAACCCACTAACAACAATCTGTAACCCACTAACAACTCTCTTCCTCCCTCCCCCTTGCCCTCATGTAATTGGAGGGATGATAACAGGCCACTTTACCTTGAGTGGTCCCTTGAAATATGCTAAACAATTGGTTTTATCTTATATTTAACTGTGACACTGTGTACGTTTTCCAGACCAGAAGAGCTCTGTGTAGATCGAAACCATGTCTCTGTAACCAGCTGAAGCTGGTCCTCTAAAAGACAATATTGCACCCACCTTGTCTTTTTCATTAGAAATGTTAGATGAAATGTGACCTCTCACTGTTTGCGATGTTTTGTTTTTGTTTTTTAAAACAGTAATTCCTTTAACTTTTTTCAAAGTTAGTGAAAATTCTCAGGGTAAATGAAAATTAAATCTTTAGTGTTTTGATTGCACAAGGTCATTTCCAAGAGAGGTGGGAAGGTAACCTAGCTTCTAATATGGCAGACCAGATCTCAGCCAGCTAGCCACATTGTTTTGAGAATGAATGTGCCAGATCTATGTGTTGGTCTGGGTTTTGTATAACCACTAGGCTCCATTTTCCTCCTGAGCCAGGAATAGAACCTAGGAATCCTGATTCTCAACATTCCCAGATAGTTGTGAAAGTCACTGGTAAAGATTGTGGTGTTCGCATTTCTGGAGGCTGGCCCACATAGTAACAGGTAACAGCCTGATTGATATTGCTACCAGTTCTTAGTTTAATTTAAATAGTAGATCTTTGTGGGTTTTAGTTATGAATTTAAGCAGGGAGAGGAGATCAGTGTGGCTTCATATTGCAAAACTTCTGGACTTTTTCAGTTCTGTTTTATAAAAACCTTAAAATGTATAATAAAAAACCCCACCCCTGTTAAAAGCACATTTGAGTTGCAAAGTAAAGAACTCAAGTTGGAAATGACAAAATTAAGGCTTTCATGCAACCTTAATTTGCCCCTGCTGTGTCTGTATTATGCATTATGAAAGTCTTCATGTGATTGCATGCTGACACTTTCCAGCACCCATTCCTAAGGCTATAAGTTGGTCACAAAAATCACAGATTCCATGTCTACTGCAGCTGCAGTGGCTGACATCAAGACTGCCTGAGCAGCTGGTCCCATGGCTGGCCATCCATCCATCTGAGTCGGCCTGAAGGCTGTCAGAGAGCAATTTCCAGAGACCTCAGAGAGCAGCAGGCAGCTGGAGACAGTCAACCTCTGCTGCTGGAGCATGGGCCAGCTCTTGGCCACCAGAGCACTCAGAAGTGGCGCCTGGGGCCTCCCAGAGCAGCGGCACCTTAGATTAGCTGCTAAGATTTAGTCAGTGGTATTTGGAGTAAAAATCATTTACATGAATTTTTGTTGTTTACTCATCTCCTGTTCGTTACTTACTGAAAATACCCCTAATTAAATAGTAGTCTTATCCATGCCTCACTTGGTATACAAGCTGGGCAGTGTATAAGGCAGATATTTGTAAGAAAATAACTTGCAGTTAAAGCACTGAATTGGAACCCAAGAGAACTGGCTTATATTTCTATCTCTGCCACCGATTTCCCATGTTACATTGGGTGAAGCTGTTGTAATGCATCTGAGCAAGGGGCTGCACTTGCTTGGATTGCAGGGACGACAGCAACTCTTAACGTAGTTTTGTGTATGTGATTTGGTATACATTGAAATGTACTTCAAATCTTTTTTCTCTCCTGGCTTTTTTTTCTTTCTATTTATTGAAGTGAACAGCTGGAGAGAATGAAATACCCTGGATTTTGTTTTTTGAAAAACATAGGCTTTTTCTTTAAGAAATAAAGATCATCTGATTTTGAAATAGTTGCTTGTTTTCGTTTTCCTAAAGTAAAAAGTTTTCAATTGAATACAGGCAGAGAAAGTTCAATTTATTTTAAAATGAAGATGTAGATCTTTATTTGTGATTTTTCTCTTTGCAGATATTTTATAAAATGTCAAATGGTTATGAAGATCACATGGCTGAAGATTGCAGGGATGATATTGGTAGAACAAATTTAATTGTGAACTACCTCCCTCAGAACATGACGCAGGATGAGTTACGGAGTCTATTTAGCAGTATTGGCGAAGTTGAATCTGCTAAACTTATTCGGGACAAAGTTGCAGGTATAATCTAGTCTACGAGGAATTTTTACTTTCTGGTTGATTGCTTCTACAAACCCTTGACTAAATGCAATTTAAGTAGATACTCTGAATATCTGTGTATTGTCTATAGTAACAGAAATGAATACAAGTAGATTTAAAGTAATGTTAATTAAGAAATAAAGAACGAGAAAGTCAGGACATTTTATAAATTAAGGGGCTAAATTCATTTCTTGAATTAGGAGATTCAGCTCATTAACTTAATTCGTCCCTGATGCAAACAGGTTAATTTAACCCATAAATCCTTCTGCAATATTAATTTGGCCTTATTGCATAAGATGAGACTTGGACAATCCATAAGCCTTCAAAAGACGGCAATACTATATGTGCAACATGCCTGATGTATTGTTGTTGGGGAGAACCTTCTCTAAAGGAATTTTCTTATTTGCATGCTTATTTTGTAATGTTAACATTGCTCTAATGATAAATCCATTTTAACTTCATAAGTTCTTTAATGAAGAAGGCAGGATGGGGCTCAGAGAAAGTAATAAATACAGAGCTACTTAGACTTGTGGACCTTGACGTTTGTTGAATTTCAAAGAGCCATAACTTCCTTGATATACCCGTTGAGCCTGATCTGTTAACAGTATTCACCAAGCAAAGCTTTATTTAACTGTTTGATGCAGAAACAATGAGGTGGTTGGAAGCTTTGTTCCCTCTAAGCTGTGCCAGTGCACGGCTGCGCAGTGGCTGTTACATTCCTGCGCACCTATCACAGAGGCTCACACAGCCCAACCCCACGTCCCTTCTCCCCAGCCCGATGATCCCTGCATCTCTTCTCCCCAGCCCGCTGCCCCTACAGAACCTCTCCCAGGCAACTTGGGACAAAGCCTCATTTGCTTCTAAATAAAAGATCATCTGGCGATGATGCTATTAAGTTATGAATGTAACTTGATTTTGACAGCAAACTGATATCCATTTCTGAAGATCAAGAGTTATGAGCTCAGTTAGAAGATGAGCTGCAGGGCTGTAAAAGCTATAAGTGATTGCTCAGTTTGACACAAATATTTATATTTGTCATCTCTAAAAGTGTGTATATTCCAGAAAATATTTTCAAGGGTTATTAAGAAATATCTTCAGACACTAATTGCTTTTTTCCAAAATTATTTTCTTGTGGTTGTTTTGATATATTTAACTTATGAATTGATTTATCTAAAAATAATTTAATTATGTGTGTGCATGTTTATGGTTATATGGATAATACGGGGTAGCAAAGTAGCACAGTAACAATTTCATCACCATATTCCAATACCACCCAACTTTTCTCAGTTACAGTAATGACAATAATATAAAAACAAAACAAAAATCGTCCCACTAAATTAAAAAGCATGGAGCTGGAGGGAAGTGGATACGTAATTCTAAACACCAAGAACATTTATCAGTAGCCAGAAGGGGGATCTTTTTCATTAATCAAAAGCTACTAAGCGCTCTCTAGTGGTTAGTCTACAGTCCTCAGAGTGGCTGCTCATTTACATTATGAGATGAAAGATCAGATAGCTCTGCTGTTACAGCATCAGAGCTGTCCTTGTAACAATAGAGTCTTGTGGCACTTTTAAAGACTGACAGATTTATTTATTGCATGAGCTTTCATGGGAGAAAATCCCACTTCGTCAGATGCTTTGAAGATGGGAAACTTAAAGAATGGGAGGAAATTAAATGCAGGGGAGTGTATGACATAGGATCAGGTCAGGCTGTAACAGCAAATCAAAATAGGTGTTAGGATTCAAATACTGAGGGACAGCACATAGAGGAAGGTGAGGTCAAATCACCTGTTGTAATGAGAAAAATCGGTAGTCCCTGTTTAACCCCAAGGCAACTGAGGCAAATTTGCATATGTTTGAATTCTGCTCTTTCTCTTTGAAGCTGTGATTTGTTATTCACCTGTTTCAACACAGCTATTAGCAATTCGTCAATGGAGTGAGCAGAGAGATTGAAGTGTTCCCCTATTGGTTTTTTAGTGTTGCGATTTCTGATGTCCATTTGTGGCCATTTATTCTTTTGCGCAGAGACTGTCCTGTTTGTCCAATATATAAGGCAGAGGGGCATTTTCGGCACATGATGGCATAAATCACATTGGTGGATGAGCAGGTGAATGAGCCCTTGATGGAGTAGGTGGCTTGATTTGGTCCTGTGGTGGTGTCTTCAGTGTAGATATGAGTGCAAAGTTGGCAGCGTGGTCTGTTGCAGGGATATCTTCCTGCTTTAATGTTTCTGTTGTTTGATCTCTAGTTGCTGGTGAGTATCTGTTTAAGGTTGGGGGCCTTTCTGTAAGCAAGGAGAGGTCTGTCTCCCAAGGCTTGAGAGAGAGAGGGTCATCTTGTAGAATAGGCCGTAGATCTTTGATGTGTTGAAGAGGTCTGACTTGGGGGTTGTAGGTGGTGACCAATGGTGTTCTGTTGTGGGGTTTGTTTTTTTTGCCTGGAATACTCCACAAAGGAGGTCTACTTTCTGGACACTACAGTGCAAATTAGTGATGGGCACATAAAAACCACCCTATATTGAAAACCTACTGATCGCTGTAGTTACCTACATCCCTCAAGCTTTCATCCAAGACACACCCACACGATCCATTGTCTACAGTCAAGCCCAAAGATATAACCGCATTTGCTCTGATCCTTTAGACAGACATCTTCAGGATCTCTATCAAGCATTCTTAAAACTACAGTACCCACCCACATAAGTGAAGAAACAGATTGACAGGCCAGAGGGGTACCCAGAAGTCATCTAGTACTGGAGAAGCCCAAGAAAAAAACCCAACAGAACGCTGTTGGTCGCCACCTATAAACCCCAAGTCAGACCTCTTCGGGTCTAACAGATCTTCAAAGCGTCTGATGGAGTGGGATTTTCTCCCATGAAAGCTCATGCGATAAATAAACCTGTTAGTCTTTAAAAGTGCCACAGGACTCTGTTGTTTTTCTGCAATAGACTAACACGGCTACCCCTTTGGAACTTGTCCTCCTAACAGGTTGCTATTATAGTTGACTATAGTGAGGTTGCCTGACCCCACGTCTCTTCTCCCCAGCCAGTAGAGTCTAGATAAGCAGCAAGTGTCATCATCTCACATTTGTTTAGTAAATTAACAAAACTACAGTATTTCAGTTAAAATTCAGTTGCTGTTATCCTCACAAATAAAAATTAATAGTATATAGCATTTTAGTCTTGCTAGAAACAGTGTGTCAAATTTTATACAAAAGGTGAATATTTTAGAAAGTCATGTGTGTAATTCTGCCAGCCTGGGATATCCACCTGAAAATGCCAAGATCAGGGCAGGCTGGAGGAAAGGAGAGCAGATTCTCCCAGTACTGGTGGGTGACCTGAAGTCCAGCTTCCCCAGCCATCCACAACAAGGCTTCTGCCTCCTGCACACTGGTTATCATGAAGCTAAAACAGAAATATAAACCACCCCCTTTACTGCTTTTCAGCCATTGGCTCCCAAATAGCTGCTGGTCTAGTAAAGAGATAGGTTATGTAAAACTCCCTACTCTTTATCAAATGAGTTCTTCTGACCCCAAAGTGTCAGCCACATCATTGGATCAAATATAAGTTTGGATCTTACCCAAAATACCACACTGCAGCCCATATTTTAGTAACTAAACTCAAGGTTTAATATAGAAAATATAGAAAGAAACAAACTGTGAATACTGTTAAAGGTTAAACTGTTCATATACATCGGGTTTCCAATAGAATTTGGAGTTTGCAAATTTATATAGTCCCGTAGGCGCATATCCAATACTTGCATGGATGTTTCACAGCTTCAGTTGTTAGAAATCCAGTTCAAAGGAATGTAGATTAAATAGTCCATGGATAGAGTTTGTCCTAATTCTCTCATGAGAATTACAGTGATTCCAGGCTGGTGCTGATTGGGATCTCAATCTTGCGGCCCAAACTTTCCCTGAGAAGCTTGGACAGATGTGAAATAAAAAGATTGTGCTCCATACCTTCTTTATACTCATAGAAAGGTGGGCATTTGCAGGTAATTTCCTCATGTGGCCTTTGATGACAGAGATGTTGCTGCTTGACCTTTACTCAATGGGTTCTTCTTCAGACAATAGAGTTAGCAATAACCATTTAAGCCCCCAGGACTGTTCAGATACTTCTTGAGCAGAGAATAGTAATGTGTATTGTTTTTGAAGGAAAGCCATCACCTCTTAGACACCACAGGTAATTAGCTCATCAAAAGTCCATCTAGATGTTAATGTTCCCTTTTGACCTCTTCAAAGAGAACAAAAGTAACACATAGGAAAACAGTTCACCTACATCGCTAACCTCAAACAAGATAGATGTAAACATCATCAAGTAATTACTTGAACAAACAAGGAGTCCTGTGGCACTTTTAAAGACTAACAAATTTATTTATTGCATGTGATAAAGTGGGATTTTCTCACACGGAAGCTCATGTGCTAAATACATTTGTTAGTCTTTAAAAGTGCCACAGGACTCCTTGTTTGTTTGGCTGACCGAGACTGACACAACTACCCCTTTGGAACTTAATTACTTGAACTACCCCTTTGGAAATCATTAAGTAACTATTAATAATACACATGCATATCGAAGCCCCAGTCTACTTGTAACACTACCGTTGTATTTTCCTATAATGTTTTTGAAGGTTAGATTTGGATCATGTGTTTACAAGATCGCTGGACCTTTTTGGGCCTAGCATGACAATGTGCATATGTAAACAGGTGATTGGAATAGAAATGGTTTTGCCCCCTTAATTATAACACTGACAACTACCAAAGGGGTAGCCGTGTTAGTCTATTGTAGAAAGACAACAGAGTCTTGTGGCACTTTTAAAGACTAACAGATCTGTTAGTCTTTAAAAGTGCCACAAGACTCTGTTGTCCTACTGACAACTAGAATGACTTTTGATCTGTCTTCATTTTTTCAGAACTTCTTAATCTCTCTGTAGTTAAAACTATGCAGTTGTTTTCAGTCTAATGTTGTAAATGGGATATGTGGGTAGTCTGGGCAGAACTAGTTCATAAGTATTTTACACAGAAGTTTGTCAAAGTAAGGATGAAAAAGACCTGTGATAGTAAGCCACCCAGTCCATTTCCCAATCGACACAGAACTGAACCCTACAGCACATTGTCCATTATTTTGTTCAGAATAGTTTAAACTGTCTCAGTGCTACAATTAGGATTAGAGATATTCCACCACATTCTTGGGGAGGCTACACTGCAACCTTATATGTAATTGACAGGGTGGTTTTTCCTGTTCAGTAAGACCTTACTTGAATTGTGAGATGATTGTCAAAAAATTGTGGCTGAGTTGCAAACAAGCCATGGAAAATTGTGGGAAAGTAGTAGTGGACCTTTATTTGTGGTAATGAAGTCGATTATTACTTTTCCACTATTGGCCTCCCAGGGCTGTGTGCAAGGCTCCCAGCTGTTGGCTGCCTGGAGTTCTGACTGGCAGAATTGTGGTGGAAGCCTAATAATGTAGATTCTGCAATTTCCACAATATCGCAAGTTCAGTAGGGCCTTACTGGTCAGCTTAATTGTTCTGTTCCTTAATTTTCTGCCATTACTTCTAGCTACATAATGTGTGTATCAAACTAAAACACTTATTAACCATTGGCTGTTATGATAGGTGGAGAGCCAACAGTGAGGTCCAAGGTAACTCAATAACAAGCCTAGACCAGCCAGGCACCTTATTCAGGTGTTGAGGACATATTGATCTCTGGTTTTATCTGTGGACCCAGCTTGGTTTTGATCTTTCTGCACCAATTTCTTTCTCTTAAACTTTGAGTTTAAATTTGAAGAGCTTTCGATTCTCCTCTCTCTCCCCCTTGCCCAGTCTCCCTCTCCTGGCTTCTGGAAGGGAAGAGACAATTTTCCCTCCTTCCCTTCCCTTCCCACTACCACTGTGTCCCGTTCCTGAGGATCTATTGTGGAGTCTCTGCTATTGTGTCCCCTCGTATGGCTGCCGTTTTTCGATTGGCCTTCCCTACGAATGCCTCTAAAACTTAACTCTGTTTCATTGTTTTCCCAAGCAGTACGGGACGGAATCTAGAGTTATAGAGTTATAACTAGTTATATGGAGACTTGGGAAGACAGTATTGTATCAGTTAACATATGGAAGATTATCTTTGTCCCTTGTGATGGTGGTTTTATTTAATGAAATCTTGTTTTCTGCAGAAATGATAATGTAGACAGGAAAATAGCTTATTGTTAGTGAGTTAGTTTTTCATCTTTAATGTTTTAATCCTTCAAATATTTGAAAATTGTCTCGCCAGTATGACTCCCTTCTTAATTGCCATTTGTACTGTGTGATTTAGGTATTGTAATCTTACCTCAAATTAATCCCTCTGACTACTTTTGTTGCTGTAAACTGTTTCCCACTGCATCATTGTATCTTTGTTATTATATGAACACACCTAGAATAATATACTCTGATCTGGACATGAGAGTTGAGTAGAAAGGGCTATTACATGCCTAGCTTCACATATATTTTTTTGGGCTACAAAAACCACTGTGGGCATAGTCTGACCTGCATAACGCAGACTGAAGAATTTCCATGATATTTCTTATATTGATATTTCTTATATAAGTGAATGCTTCCTGGCCTAGTAACTTGGGGTTGAGTTAGGTATGCAACCTCTCTATGTAGACGTTAAGTGATAATGAAATTATCTTTTCCCTTTATTAGCAATTACTCCTTTTGTTAAAAATTTCTCTTTCCATTTTGAATTTTTCTAAATTTACAGGCACTGGATCTAGTTGTGCATTTTCTGCTAGATTACTCCCCTAGTGTCAGATACTTTTTGCCTGCGTAGGTGTCTATAGACCTATTAACTTACTTTGATTAGCTAAATTGAGCTGCTTTAAGCGTCTCATTTGTAAAGCGTGTATTCCATTCTTTGAATCACTTTCAGACCTCTTCTTTGAATTCTCTCAATTTTTTTGTAGACACCAGTTTTTTTTCTATAGCATCCTTGTGTTCAGATGTTAGTGATCCTAAGTACTTTGCAGTGTTATTTTCCATAATAATTTCCCATCCTGTAAATCGTGGCTTGTGTTTTTGCTCCTAAATTTATGGCCTTGCATTTGGCTATTTTGGAATTCATGGTGGTTCTTTGAGTCATGCTCATGTCCATTCCCAGCGAGGTGTGCACACATCTGGGTGCACAGTCATCGGAAAGCCTTTTGCCCTTAGCATATCCTTTAGGGCTGGTCTTGGCTCCCACTGGAGTTCTGTGCTCATTCTGCAGTGAGCTTCCGACCCAATGTCCCTACAGTTCCTTCTTTCCGTCCATGCTGGAACTGCTTTGCTCTCCTTGCTTTCTGCACGTGCCCTATCAAACTTTCTTTGCTGTTATTGTTCTGTTAAATAGAATCGTTGGTTGACTAGTATTAGTTAGTTGTTAAGGACTATTAAGTCCTCTGGGGACTTGTTCCCTGGAGGCTATGCCTGGATCTCCGGGCTTCAAACTCTGCAGAGCGTGTGGAAGGCCTTCCCACAGAGTGACTCCTACAACAACTGCCTAAAATGTCTGGGGGAAGATTATAGATCAGATAATTGCCAGATCTGTAAGTCCTTTAAACCAAGGGCTCAAAGACAGTGACATCTGGCTGAACTCTTTACTGATAAGAAGCGGTGCTAAAAATGGCATTGGAACCTGCACAATCCATTTCAGCACCAAGTTCATCATCACAGAGCGCCCAATTGGCCCCACCTCTGTCTCGGCACTGATCGCTGTCCACACTGGCTAAGAAGCAGCAGCTGTGGACTGATTGAGGTTGTTTGCTGGTACTGGCCAAGAAGGAAGCACCAAGTGAAGTCCTGAAGCAGGGTGCATTAGAGACCAGCCCTTCGGCATCACCTCCTAGAGATCCAACCCCCCCAATACTGGGCAGCATCGTTGCTGACCCCGTCAAGACCTGAGGCATTTGGGGGCCACAAGAGCCTCATTGGCCGTACTTATGCTTACGTCTCCTCGTCCTGCGGACGCCATGTACTATATCAGAGGTGCACAACCTACGGCCCCCATGCGGCCCGCGAGCATGTTCTGTGCGGCCCTCTGGGAGCGGAGTGTGTGTGGGGGGGAAATCAGATGATGTGATCCTCCCCCACCCTGCGCGTTGCATTTTTGGCCCTTAAGTGGCCTTAGAAAATGCAAATTGGCCCTTGGCCAAAAAAGGTTGTGCCCCCCTGTACTATATCAACCATCAGGGAGGCACTTGCTCCTCAACCCTCTGCAAGGAAACCCTTTGCCTCTGGGAACTGGCGGTGAGGCACAGTTTTCACATAGTGGTCTCTCACCTACCAGGAGTGAAGAATGATGAGGCAGTCTGCCTCAGCAGACAGTTCTTATTGCAGCGCGATTGATTGCTGCATCTGAACGAGACTCATTTCTTTTTCCGCAAGCAGTATTATCCCCACATGAATATCTTTGCAAATTAGTGGACCTGCAAGTGTCCAATTGATTGCTTCCTCTGGGAATGGCTCCTTATCAGATGCTTTCCTGCTGAAATGGTCAGGATTCCTCTTGTACGCTTTTTCCCTTGATACTCAACGTACTGTTGAAGATCAAGAGGGGAAAACGGACGTTATTCTGATTACCCCAGCGTGGCTGCACCAGTATGCTGTGCGACCTTTTGCTGGCCCCACCATGGAAGCTACTGATGAGATGGGATCTCCTGACCCAGCACCACAGCTGGCTGCTGCACCCAAACTTGGACTCCCTGTACCTGACAGCTTGGAGGCCCCATGGCTGACTGCGGAAGAGAGAACCTGCTTGGTGCAGGTTCAGTGCATTCTGCTGGGCAGAAGAAAACCTTCCACACAGGTTGTATACCAGGCCAAGTGGAAGTGCTTTACTCTTTGGGCCCAGGCACAGGGTATTGCTCAGGGATCCTTGCCCATACAAGCAGTCCCTGAGTACCTGATACACCTTAAGCTCCAGGGCCTAGCCCTAGATTTCCCTAAAGATCCATCTGGCAGCCATATTCGCCTTCCATCACACCATGGGTGCGATGTCTGTCTTTTCACACCCTACGGCCTCTAGATTCCTGAAGGGAGTGGGGAGGGGCTACCCACAGGTCATCGCTTCAGTGAGATCTTGTCCTAGTCCTCACTAAACTGACAGGACTACCACTTGAACCTCTGGCTACGTGCCCACTACTGGTGCAGTCTTGAAAGGTGTCCTTCCTGGTTGCTATTATCTCTGCTGAGAGAGTCTCTGAGATCAGGGCACTGGCCTCAGAGCCCCCAGGCAGTCTTTTATAAAGAAAAGGTGCAGTTGAGGCTACATCTGGCCTTTTTGCTTAAGGTTGTGTTTCCATTTCATTATAACAGACATCTTTCTCCTTGTCTTTTTTTCCAAAACCCTACGTGGTGGAGGAACAGAGATGGCACCTGCTGGACTTCAGAATAGCCCAGCCTTCTACATTGAGCGCACCACGCTGTTCTGAAGATGGACCTAGCTCTTCATGGCCATTGCAAATTGGATGAAGGGCCTGCTGGTATTGTCCTAGTGGACGTCATCGTGGATCACCACCTGCATTAAACCCTGCTGCAAGCAAGTCAAGGTTCCATTGTTTGATTCAGTGACAGTGCACTTGGCCAGAGCCCAAGCTTCATTTAGACTGGCACCTGCACAAGGAAAGCCGTAGGAGATCTGAGGAGCCGACAGCTGGTCGTCTGTTCACATGCCATCGTGCAGCAGGTGAGGGAGGGCAGTGCTACAGGCAGCTCAACCATAACTATGCCTACCTACCAAGGTAAGGCTTATGAGTCACCTAATTGGGAATGGGTGTGAGCAATGACTCAAGGAAGAGAAGAGCAGTTACTTACCAGTAACTCTGGTTCTTTGAGGTGTGTTGCTCATATCCATTCTGCACCCACCCTCCATCCTTGCTTTTCGGAGTTAGCGGAAAGGACTGAGGGGACGTGGGGTCGGTAGTGCCTCATATACTGCGGCATATGCGCGGAACTTCAGAAGGTGCTGAGAGTGGCCCCATGGGATGTACTAAGGGCAAAAAGTTTTCTGGTGACCACGCACGGAGGTGCGTGCACACCAAGTTGGGAATGGATATGAGCAACGCATCTCAAGGAACTATAGTTACTGGTAAGTAACCGCTCTTTTATGGACTAATTTTGTTCATGGGAATGTGTCTTAAATACCTAAATATGATATGGTAATGCATATGCAAGAAGGCATAAATAAGGTTGCACAGGTTAGAGAACTCCACTTTGCAACTGTATTAGTGTTCTTGGTATAGGAATTAGTGGGTATAAAATACTGAAACAAATATTTTGTGTACTACTATCTTTTAACAATAATATAAAAGATATCCCAATTCCTGTGCCCCCATTCTTGATTTTGGTAAGTGAAAGGTTTGTGATGGTTAGAACTAGATCTCTTGGATGCTATGTATTTTGTTAAAGCATTTTCTGAAAGTTACACTGTCTGTCTCACATGTGCATACCAAAATGCACAGATTTGGCATATTTATTCAGGGTGTCTGTACATCTAAATTGGCAGCCCAAGATCCATCGTCCTAGAGAGATGCTTTCTATTCCTGACCAGAAGTAATCTTGTGCAAATGCTTTGATACTCAGGTACTCTTGCCTGTACAATTGTGTGGGACACAAGTATCATTCCTTACTAAAGCAGAAGTCTTGCCCACTGATAAGGTTACAAAATGCAGTGAACAATTAATACCAGTTGCGCAAAAAAGAAAATATTAAAACCACCTCTAACTTTTTTCTTGGAGACAGGGGAGATGTTGTTTGAACAGACTTTTGAAACTAATTCAGTATGAATTATTCTCTTAAGTATGGGAAACTTCAACCCGAATTATTAGTTTGACGAAATTGTAATGAATTCAGAAAATCATCCTTAATAGTTGCAACATACATCAACAATACCAGAGTGGTGCTACATACATAACCTTCACTCCTTTCTCAGGCTTTACTGGAATTGTACCTAATTGGCCTTTCCAATATTCATCTTGCCAATTGTATTGTTTTATGAAGAATGCCAGTATAGACATAAGAATGCAGCGACATCAGTCTGGACTGGGCACATAAGGATGTCCATCCAGGTTTTCTATCTTGTTTAACATCAAGCCATGCTTGAGAACCATGCCTAAATGCATGCCTGCTTATGTCACTGGTATGCCTCAGCTGGTGTACAACAGCAAAACTATATTAAGGCACATTGACAGAATGCAAATTTGTAGGAACAGCTAATCTTTGATCTGTTTCTATCCCTAAGACTTGTGGGGCTGTATGCACAGATTTGAATATCGTTAGTCTTTGGACTTGGCATTACAAAGCAAATCCTTCCTTAACCTATCAGTAATTACAGAACCTATAACTGCATTCTGAGTTTCCTTGCTTCTTATCTCAGGATCACTTTTTTCTCCCCAACATTTTTTATATGTTCTGACACGTGAGGGGTTTTTTCTCTTTGTTTTTGTTTGTCTAGTTTCAATTATTTTATTGTAAAATAATATCCATCAAAGATATAAACAGCCAACAAGCCAGCAACCTTTCTCTGCACGTCAGTCCACAAAACTAAAATTTTTCGCACTTCATCTAGTGCACGCACAACTCTAATCTCCAAACAAAAATTCACACCTCCATCTGCCCTTCCCCCCCCCAAATCTCACCTTGTTACAGATGGGCTTTGTGGTGAGTCTTAAAGGTGAATAAAATAAGTTATTTTTAGCCAAGCAGGAAGTCTGTTCCAAATTTCAGGGGCTTTTTGAGGCGTGACTAAATTATTACCCTTAGTATCTACTCCATTTGATACTTCAGTTCTTGTTGAAATAGAATGTTTGTGATTATCCAGACTTCTGTGGAGCATTTTAATCTCCAGTTTGGGAATCCTTTTCCCCAAGCACAGGGGCACACTAAATCATCACTTGATTTCCTAGCATTTACTGAGTTAGGGGTTAATTGATTTGTTTGTTCTTCTGTGTTTCTGGTGTTTTTCTGATTTCAAAGGAATTGAGTAAGGATGGTTGATGGCCATGAAATGTCTACTGAGACTGCCTCTTATCTTCTACAGGCAAGTGTTTATAATAGCTGAAAACTTTCAGTTAAGTCAAATTCAAGCAGATGTACAAGATCTAGAGTGTGGGAATCTATTGCATGTACATATCTTGAGAGATTATATAATATGTATACATTTTTCTTCCTCTACACTTAATTCCTATTTTTAATGCCCTATTTCCCCCAAATACTGCCTATAGCTTGGTATTTCTGATGCTTCACTTGAGGCAAGAGGAGTCAATAACATTTGTGAGTCCTGTCCCTTAGGACTCCTGCAGGTTGGATGCTTGCCAGCAGAATTTGTAAGAATTATGATACGTTTGGACAGCAGTTAAAAAACAAAAAACACTGCACTTAGTCCCAGAGCTTGCGTCAGCTGTCTTTGGTTTGCAAGGCTATAAAATTGTAGTCTAGATGTTCTGCTGGAGCCTGGGCCCTGAGGCCATTGCACTTCACAGGGTTTCAGGGCTCAGACTCCGGCCCAACTCCAAATGTCTGCATTGCAGTTTTATAGTCCTACAGCCCAAACCGTGCTCCCAGTCTCTTATCACAGTGTAGAGATACCCATGGTGAAGAGCTGAATGATGGTTATTTCAAGTGCACCTTTGTTGAAGTCTTCGTGGTTAGGGACTATTATGACTAATGTAGCACACAAATTGTTTGATAATTTAAAGGAAATGTTAGACCACACTCTAGATCACCTATTCCCAAATTGACCCATGTAGTGATTTGGTGAGAATTGGCCTGTCTCTTTATTTCTAGGCTGTTCAATGAAGAGAGATTATAGGAGGCCTGTAAAAGCAAATTGAAAGGAGGGCGGAGGAGGATCTCATAAATTTATGGTCTCTAAGTCAGAAGGGACCAATATGGTCATCTAGCCTGACCTCCCCAATGCTGGCCACTAAACCTCACCCACTGACTCCTGTAATAACCTAGGACTGAGTCCTCAAATCAGGGTTTAAAGCCTTTAAGGTACAGAGACTTCACCAGCAAGTGAGCCATGCCCCGTGCTACAGAGGAAGGTGAAAACCCCCCAGAAATCAATTGTGTATATTCTCTGTCGTCATCTCTCACCCCCCATTAGATTATATATGATCAACTGCAAAAACATGGGACAAATTATGTATCCTCCATCCTTCTCCTGGTTTCTAAATCCCTAAATAAACATCTTCCTTAGTTATTTCAGGTCTTTTCAAATGCCAGCATGCTCTAAAAATCAGTTAAGGTGTGCTGTTTGGAACTAGGAGATGGGAGTGAATTACAAAGTCAAAAACTCTGAGAATGGTCTGTGAGCAGTTCCCTCTTCTGTACCAAAGGGAGTGCTAGCTCACATGCCTCTGCTGATCAAAACTGCTGCACAAGGAAGGAAACGTGTTTTATGCTGGATGATCCCAACCCAGGTATGGCATTAAAACTTTTAAAATCAGCAACTTCAAGGCAATAGGTAGCTTGTGTAGTTCATGGAGCACTGCTGTCATGTGCTTACAGTAAGACACTCCACTTAACAAACAAGTTGCAGCATTCTGTACTAACTTCAGTTTGTGAGTGGATTGAAGATGTAACCATTTATAGAGCATATCTCAGTAGTCCAATCTGAAAGCGACAAAGGCGTGGATCATAGTAGCAGAGCCTTCATCTAAAAAGAAAGTGTAACCTCATTGGCAGATGTAGGAAAAGGGTGTCTTTGTCATTCTCTTCTTTGAGCATTTAGCAGCAGATGGAAATCTAACCAGACCCTTCATTGTTGAATTTTACTACTGATTGTGGCCAGACACCTTAAGAGCAGTGGTTTTGAAACTATGGGTCGGGACCCAGTACTGGGTTGCAGCCCGTCAGGCACTGGGTTGTGGGGCTCCCTGCTGCCGCCTCCGCAAGACTGGAATGCATTGATCAAAGATTGAAAGGTAGCCATGTTAGTCTATTGCAGAAAAACAGAGTCCTGTGGCACTTTAAAAGATTTATTTAGTCTTTAAGTCTTTAAAAGTGCCACAGGATTCTGTTGATCAAAGATGTAATTGTTGGGTCGCAGACATAAATGATTTTTTTCAGCTGGGTCCCAAGGAAAAAAGTTTGAAAACCGCTGCCTTAGGAGGATTTGATATAAGCCATTACCTCCAGTTGCTTCCGTCAACCCACTATAATCATTCCATTTTTATTTGTAATGTTTCATGCAGCTCACTCTCATCCATAGACAATCTAGTCCCAAACTAGGGAAGATGTTCAGCTTCACTCTCTCATATGAAGGAAATAGTAATAAATCTATCAATGTGTTGAAAACATTTAAGCCTGTTTTGCTTTGCCACTCATTTACCATGCCATTGATTAATGGGTGACTGACAGCATAAGACTTTGCTGATACTTCATATGAAAGAGCCTTCAGGATCTTACCACGAGAAGGTAACCTAGCTCCTGAGGAGCTGCCCTGTTCGCTTACCATAACACCTCATGATCTGCGGAACTGAAGGCAGAATTAATAAAATGAATTACTGATTTTTATCTTTGCCAGGAGAAGATTGTGAGCCAACACTACAAGTGCATTCTATGTACGTAGGTTGGAACCCTGATCAAGAAGTCAGGGAGGCCAGATACAGAGAAATTAGTTTTACTGTAACCTTTTCTGTAATCTGTACTAAAGGTAAGAAATTTAGGTACTGGCTGATAGTTAATTTTAGGTGGCTTTCTGAACGGAAACTGAAAATATGCTTCCAATAAAGCATTCCACATTCTGCGCTTCAAAGAAGGTGTTAATATGCTTCAGTTGCAGAGGATCCAGAGCCTTTCCTATCTCTCCAGTGGTGCACACAATCAGGAGGGACAGGGACCCAAATTAACAAGCTATGCCATGAAGTTCTCCCAACCAGGAATACAGACCAAAAGTCAACCAGAGAGAGAACCTAGCGTTTATCTTTCCCAAACCTTGCCCCACTAGTAAAGTAACTAGACATTTCATCCAAATTGGAGAGTGTCTCATCAGCAGTCTGGTTAATCCAGATTGGCTTCATCTCTCTATCTGTGATCAGACCAAATCTATGGAACAGGACTTCAGACATGCTATGGTGGAATTAAAGAGATCTTTCTTTTGACATCCATGTAGCAACAGCACATTAATTCAAAAACACCTGTCATCTTTTCTGCTTTGTCACAAGTCAACTGTAAATCTTTTTGTCCTCCAAGGGTGAAGCAGGCACTTGGGGTAAGGGCCAAAGTTATAGCTAAGGGCAAAAGATTGCTACAGAGTGGTAGCAAGCCATCAGCAGAGTTGTCTGTCATAAATAATATATTCTTCAGGGCCATCTGGAAGTGCTCACATTCATTACTCGCTGAGGGTTGATCCTCATCAAAGAAGAGGGTCACTGTGTTTTGTTCTGTGTAGATACAAATGATGAGAGAGGTTCATCTTATTTGGAAACTATAGCAGATTGTCAGAAGCATTTGATCTTTTATGTCATTGAATGAGGTGTGAAATTTAAAATAATATACGACTCGACAAAATTGAATCACCTAGGTACCCTCAGCTTTTCTTATGGTCAACAGAGGGCACCCCTCTGATGCATTAGAGCTAGGAGCCAGGCTACAAACCTTGTTCGCCATGGCAACCTTGCACCCGGGTTTTGTCAATAATAATAATGCTTTTTGGCTTTAGAAACTGTTTTGTCATTTTGCAATCTGATGCATATAACTTCATTAGGAATGTTAATGGGTGCTGCTGCTGTAGTTTTATATTAAATTTAGCCCCATATCCTACATAGTTATTCCCAGCACTCTACATAATCATTGGATGATCACACTTCTCATGATTCTTTCTGGTCTTTGTTATTGCCATTAGTCCATCTCATATATCCTTGTGTGGATGTACTGGTACTTCTGAGAGGTTGATGTTTAGTGTCCACAGCTGTTACCCTTAGATTGTCCAGAGGCTATATTAGAAAGTTGGCATTCATTCTATTGGTATTACTTGGAGATGATACTAGCAGCTTTAATTTTCCTATAGTATATGGATCTCACCTTGGGATAGTATTTAGTAGAAACCAGCGCACGTGCCAAAGAAAGTACTTTCTCAGCCATGTCGTCTCCCCTAGTGACTTCAAACCAAACAGTTTCCACCAAAGCAGAGCTTGTAGAACAAGGATGTCAAACATGCGGCCCATGGGAACCTCTTCCATCTGGCTTGTGACTGCTCTGCGGGACTACACTTTCTCCCTAACAAAAGAGAGAGAGAGAGAGTGAGAGAGTGGTCTTGCATACCCAGCACTTTGCAATGCTGAGAGAGTGTCCGGTCTCGCAACATCACAGAGCCTGGCTATGGGAGACTGCGCTCCATGAGACCACACTTTTCTCCCAAACAGAGAGAGAAAGGTATCACAGTGCACAGTTTCTCATACACATGTGATGCTGCGAGAGTACCATAATATTTTGATTTATGGTATGTGCAGCCCACTTGAAGGACATTTAAGTCAAACCTGGCCCGCCATAGCAAATGAGTTTGACACACCTGTTCTAGACTGTCAGATAAAATAGTACAATCTCTCCCTTAGCTGTCCTTAATCACAGTCCTCAGGTTTGAGTGTGTGGCACGGAGAGGGAGTCTGAGAAAGGCGTGGGGAAGCTTTTCTTGTAGTAGAGTCATTATTGAGCTCAGATTATCTGAGAAGATTTTAAATATCCGGTGGCAGTCCCTAACAATAGGGAAATGGCAACCTAACATGTAGTTGTACTAGGTACTTTAGCTGGGACAGGAATTTGGGAAATTGAAGAAAGAATGTTTGTCTTATAAATAATTTACCTACAGGACTAAGACATAGGTACCTTGTGCCCGTTGGAGATGATGTAAAGATAGAATTTTTATTCTAAAACTCTTAAGTGGGAATAAAGGATAATTTAAGAAAAGAATGCACATGAGCATCTAGTAATACACCTGCATAGAAATAGGGCTTTTCTGTTTTATACTGGACATGGACCACCTGACCTAAGGTCTTCTCTATCCTTGCATACAAAGCACAACAAATAATTAACATGGTGTGAAAGATAGGAAGGGGAACATCTTTCTTTACTCCTGCTTCGAGGAATGGAGGATTAAGTTGCTGGAGCTGCAGGGAAACTGATATTCTTTCTGTGACTTTGTGTCATTTGCCCAGTCTCTCTTCAGGTTTTGTATATGTATACATTTAGTTTAGCACTTGGTTTCTTTGTTTTTGCATGAAGTTTAACAGTTCTCTCGTGGATTCTGAAACACCATATTGAGGGGTGGGGGGAAAAGATTAGAAGTGAAATCGGTGAATGTTCTATGTCAGGTCCTGCCCCGGATGGCAAAATAACTGCTGATTTGTGATTTCAGATGACAGAGGTTACCTCCGTCATTGTTTCGTTGAGCTGCCCCTGTGCTATCTGAGAACAAGCCTCAAGGACAGACAAATGTCTGAAGTGGCAAATAGATGAGCATTACATCAGACACTCTGCATGACATGTGGCAGGCCTGAATACCTTAACCAGTGCTTATTGGAATAACTCTACAGTCTCTCATCTAAAGATTGAATACTTTTTTACTTACGTTTATTTCACTTAAATACAACAGCGACACCTTTTTATTCATCAGGATTAATGTAAAAAAATTGTTTTTTTGTGCAGGACACAGCTTAGGCTATGGCTTTGTGAACTATGTGAGTGCTAAAGATGCTGAAAGAGCAATAAACACATTGAATGGCCTGAGACTTCAATCAAAAACGATTAAGGTACCAAGCATGGATTTTAAGGCTTAACATGGTAGTAGTGTAATTTATATGTAAAGAACAGTGAACTGCAACTCTTTTCAAAACTTTAATGCATTTTCCTAGTAAGTTGTCTTCCCACCCAATTCCTTTTAAATTTCTGTCTGCCTTGCAAAGATAAAAGCTCCAGAACGAATGTTGGTTTAATATCTTGCATAAAGCAAAGCAATGCTGCTTTTGACTTAAGAAAATGTTTGAAAGCTTATCTGGTGAGAGAAATTATTTTGAAAACTTGTAATTAGCATTAAGTTGTTTTATTAATGTCTTAAAACTCTTTTGAGAGCTTTGGGCTGATTTTCTTAAGTGCTGGTCATCCCAGCAGTTGCCACTGAGCTAAATGTGGATTGCTAGGTATTCAGCACTTTTTTCTGTTTTTTTTGTTGATTCTAATCTAAGGTACAACAGCCAGCTCAATTAGGAGGCTGAGTACCCATTTCTTTTGCAAACTGCATTTGAGTTGTATTGGTAGTTTACATTGGAAGAAGTTCTTACATGTATGTGATTTTTAGAGTCTGTGCTCAGATCAATATTTAGTTTTTATCATTTTGCTGTTCTTGAGTGAATGCTGTGCATCAGAGCATCAGAAATGGGCAACAGGGTATTAATAGACAAATAGTGCAGTGGAATGAGCTGTCGAATATCTCAGCTTTTGTAACAGCTTTATTTTCAAAGATTTTTCTCTCTCTCCTTCCCTCCATTTTTAGCACACCCATCACTGTGGTATCTAGGTGCCAATTACATACTCCTGGTGTGCATAATTACAGGCAGGTAATGGGGTTCTAGCCCAATGCCACATGTGACAGCTGTGGTGTCTAAACACAGTAGGAGAGGTTATTCCAAATTGTTAGCTGGCTTTTGGATTGAACTCGCGTGAATCTCAGGTACTTGATGAGCTCTGCCTTAAAACAAGGGAAAGAAGTACACAATGTATTTAGACCATTGTTTTGAAAAGGTAGACTCTTAAATCTGCTGAAATGTTGCTTGTGACTTTCTTGTAAATTCTGAAAAGACAAAAACTGTACTTCCGTTTGCTAACTGTCCCTAAATCAGGTGCTAGAAATCTGTATTGATATCATGAGTTCAGCTGGTATGCTCTGTGCTAGAATACAGCTATTGGTATTTAGTAGTCAATGAAATTATTACAAAATAATAAACTCAAATGGGGCAGCACAGTCTATCAGATATATCAGTTGTCAGCACCATCAGAATTTGTTGCCACTTTGTTTCATTTCAGTAGAGTACAGTAGTGAAGAGGACTATCTTTAAAAAAGAAAAAAAGTCAAACACAAAAAAAACTCTTCTCTTACCTTTCGTATGCTGGCAATATTCTTCCTTTCTTGTAACGACCATAGAAAAATGTCCTATATTGCAAAGGAAGAATTTTAGGTGGGTGTCTTATAATACAGCAAATCATTCATGTAATTCCACACACAATTAAAAAAACAAAAACATTTCTTTTGAAGGTGTCGTATGCTCGTCCAAGTTCTGAAGTTATCAAAGATGCTAACTTGTACATTAGTGGACTGCCAAGGACAATGACGCAAAAAGATGTAGAAGATATGTTTTCACGGTTTGGACGCATCATAAATTCTCGTGTACTCGTGGATCAAACTACAGGTATGGATAGCAATGTTAAGTAGATAAAACTTAATTGTACAGGACACATAAAAGTCCACTCTTTCAAAGAGTCTTGGCTCTTAAAATTAACTTTAAATTTTCAATGTAATCTTTTATACATGTTCAAAAACTAGTTATGGGGTCTGATTTTAATCATTATATCCATAGAAATATAGAACCAGAATGGCAAACATACCTGTAGGGTGGCTTTTCGGAAACACATGATTTAAGGAGTCCAGTTTGTTGATTATGTTCTGTAAATTTGAGTGATATTAAAAACAAAATTTGCTATCCCAGATCAGACCCCGGGTCTATCAAATTCAATATCTTGCCCCCACCAGTTGTCCATGCCTGGTGCTTTACAGAGAATGATACAGCTATCTGATTGCCTAGTATTTTCTTATCCCTATAGGAGATCAGCTTGTAATCTGAAGGAGGGGATTTATTACCTTTACTCTTTCACAAGGGAGGCAACATGGTACAGTGAAGAGGGTATAGGATTGGGATTCAAGAGCCCTGGCGTTCTAATCTGAGCTCTGCCACTGACATTGGGCTCATTGCTTCACCACTCTATGCCTTTATCAGGAAGAGGGGATTTGTGAGCTGGGGCAGGCAGCCCACCTAGGAGAATGAACACTCCAGTTTCTAACCAAGAGCATCAGATGTGGCCATCTGATTCACAAAGGTGGTACCAATCACACGTGGTCTGTTTGTCCATACCACCAGTCCCAGCTAATGAACAAGGTGAAGCAAGAAAGCACTTTTCACAAATACAGATGAGTTAGCAGTAAAATCCAGCCTATCATTTTTTGTAATATCTCATGTTGCTATACATTTAATCAACTTGAAATTGATGTGCTATTGTGCTTCATAATCTCTCATTGCACTTAAATATTGCTGCAGTTTCTCCAGTCGCTGTTATCTTTGCTCAACAAGCGTTGCAAACTTGGTAACTGTTTTTTATGGAATTAGATTAAAGAGAAAAAGTTAAGAATTGTTTAGTTAAACATTTAGATCAGGAATGACCAGAAAGGGCTGCCTCCATACAACCTTAATTTTCCTTGCCTGTGTGTATGTATTACAACATAGCCTGTGTATCTCATGCAGTTGCATGTCAAACTGTATAATAGGGTAGCGTACATATACAATTTTGAAATACATTTTGTTCCAGACAATCCATAGGTCACTTATGAATTATATAAGTACACCTACAAACCCCTTTGGTTATTCGTTATGTAGTTAGGTAAATTGTTTTATTAATATAATATACTGGGTTATGTAAAAAGAGTAAAGTAATTGCATAATTGGGAACTTTCATTAGATACTGTTAGAGCTTCCTGTCTTATGCGTTGTGTGAAGACAAAGGCCTAGTCTACACTGTGGGGCTAAGTTGTTGGGAGATGCACATTCTGTGACATGCAGAATGCATATCTCCTGTCATCTTAGTTACTCTCACTCACCACAATGCCTTTATTCAGCTGCATCAACTTGAAGTGCTCTCCCTTTGACGCAATGTTACTCCACTTGGAGGGGTGGAGTTACTGAGTCAATGGGAGAGGACTTCCAGGATTGATTGACCAGGTCTACACTGGCTGCTCAATCGATCCTGCTGCGTCGATTTGTGGGAATCGATACAGCATTTTCAGTGTAGACAAGCCCAAAGGCTTCTCTTGAACCCAGCCTCATTTAGTGTTTACCGTCTATCATTAAAATCTTTGTGGCTGGCACATGGTATAAAGCTAATATACAGTGAGGGACGGAGGGCTCAACAGTGGTTCTGTCTACTTTAAAGGGTACTTTAGGATATGGCAACTCTCAAAAGATGACATGAATGCACTGTCTGAACTCCAAACAACACTAACTGTTTAGCCGTTGAAGGAAATATCTCTACACACAGTACAGCTAAGTTAGCCAGATCATGTGCAACACAGACTTTCTTCTCTTTAAAATACTGGTAAAAACTGCACATGCAGAACTTGGCTAAAGTATAGTACAAAAATTGAGTTTTCAAATCCTCATAATTTGGACCAGTCAGAACCATTTTTTATCTGACCCCTTAGGTCATTCTCCTACCAGCTTCCAGATGTTTTGGATCAAGAGCTGTCCAAAAATAGTCACATTTTTATAATGGAAGAGGTTTCCTCATGCATTTGTTCGTCTAGTACACAGTGAAACTATTTGATCAGACATCCCCTGAAATAGAGAGCAGTCCTATGTAACTTTGTTCAAGTTTGTGACAGTTTCAGAAAGTTGAGGGACTTCTAATTAAAATGCCCCATTTTTTTCAATTACAACTGTTATAAATGTTGCAGTTGTAGTATTAGTCTTAAATAATGGCACCTGTAGTGCTCTAGTAATCGTTTTTCTGCACTTTAAGGAGCAGCTGTGTATTGAACCTGGTTATCACTTAACCAATTTTAGTTGGTCCTTAGTATATAATTCTTTAATTTTCCTTTGTAGTTCCTTCTCCATGTCCCATAGAAGAGTACAGAAAACATTACTTTTAGCAGACATGTATCTAGTACTGTAACTTTACCTGGTCTTTGCAGATTAAAAGATATGGCCCTCTTGGAGAGTTTACCAACTGAATGAGGCAAGCCATATAACATGAAGATAAACAAGGGAAGGAAGTAGGAAAATAGAATAGGGTATAAAAAATGAAAATGTAAGGGGTGTAATGGCAGGGGAGAGGACTAAAGGAGTCTATCACAATGTGGAAGAGAAATCAGACAGCGCATCAGACTCTGGCGGGAGTGTCTGCTGCAAGATAGGAGATGCTGCTGTGACATCCTTTGCAAGGATGTGGCTCAGATCATGTGTGGTATCTGGTCTTACCAGTTAAGTTCTCCACCTCCATGCATGGACATGCGGGGATCACTGCACGGGCCAGTGCTACGCTTGGTCTAGCCTAATGCATCATCTAACATTTTCATTCTGTTCTTCCTCCCAGGGCATAGGAACAGCTATTCAGGCTGGTGCAGGCGGTATGTAGGAACATAACCAAATCAGATCTCTCCAATGGTCCAGTTTATCAAGTCTATTATTTTTTTACAATAACTGGTACCAGTTGGTTCAAGAAATCCCAAAAAGGTAGATGATAGAATAACATAACATGTTCATGGCACGGCTCCTTCCCAGCTAACTTTGGAGAGGGAAGTGTCACTTTGGCATTAGCCAAGTTGATTTTTTTATGCTCAGGAAAGAACAAGGACATGTACCTGGCTCAGGCATTTCAGAGCTGCATAGTGTTTTCTTAGTGCAGGGACTACAGTGAGGGCTGGGCTCAGTTTCAGTTCCATGTACTTTAAAATCATGCAGTGAGTGAGGTGTATATTCCTAAATAAAAAGACTCCCAGTACCTCAAGTAGACTAATGTAACTATAACAGTACTAGGAAGCAGGAGATGGGGGTTCCATCCAGCTCCCCCATTCCTTTGCTTCATGACCTAGATGGTCACTTAAACACTCCATGCTTCTGTTTGCTCCATCAGTAAAATGGAGATATTGCTTGCCCACCTTTGTATGGTAAATGCTATATAAATGTTTCAGACTCTCACTGTTAGTATACCTATACACATAAAAAAAATTGGAAAGCTTCAGATAAGAGCCAGTAGAATGAAAGTTTGGCAAACCTGCTTTAGTGTAGGAGACTTAAGAAACTTGTTCAGTTTTGCTTATCAAAGGGAGAGTTAAAAGGTGACTTGATCACAGTTTATAACTATGTGGTTGGAGATTATTTCTGGTAGCAGAGGGCTCTTTTATGTACCAAACAAAGGTATAACATAATTCAGTGGGTGAAAGGTGAACCTGACAAATGAAGTTAAGAATTGGGTGCATATTTCAAACAGAGGGTTGAAACTTCTGAAAGAGTGTGGTAGATTTTACATGACTTGAAATCTTTGTCTTTTTAAGAAATGCTCTAGCTTGCCTACAAATAATGGGCTTGATTCAGGAATCAGTGGGTGAAATTGTGTGTCCTGTGTTCAGCAGATCAGACTAGACAATCATAATGGTCGCTTCTGTCTTTTGAACCTATAAAGTGTGTCATCAGCATAGATTAATTTCCCATTTGAAAACTTGTTTGTTTTAAGTCTCTAGATGTTTTGAGTAACAGATCTGAGCAAAAACGAGAGAATTTTAGCCCAATAGTCACTTTCCATTTCTCCTTTGAAAAAGATTTGGTTGATCTGAAATATTTTTCATTTAATGTTACTTGACAGTGAGTTTCCTAGGCCACTTGTACGTTGTTCATTGTTTTTATTTTTGGACTATGAACTAACAAGACTTTTAAATGTATTTTCATCATCATCATCATTATATAATTGAAGTAAATGTGCTAATTTTTGTTTAATTTCTTAATTATTTTTAAGTGTTTTGGATTTCATCCGGTTGAAGAGCCGTCAGTAAAACTGTGACCTTAAAACTATGACCTTAGAAATTCTTAATGTTTGGTTTTTTTTCCACTTTCAAAATTGTTTTGAGCTTATCCTGAATTGTATTTTTTGTTTGTTTGTTTTTTGTTTTTGTTTTTGTTTGGTTAAAAGGTTTGTCCAGGGGGGTTGCTTTTATCCGGTTTGACAAAAGGTCAGAAGCAGAAGAGGCAATTACAAGTTTCAATGGTCACAAACCCCCAGGTTCCTCTGAACCCATTACAGTGAAGTTTGCGGCCAATCCTAACCAGAACAAAAATGTGGCACTGTTATCACAGCTGTATCATTCACCAGCTAGACGATTTGGTGGGCCAGTTCATCACCAGGCGCAAAGATTCAGGTAGGTTAGGAAGAACGATCCATTTAAAGCCCATGCTGTCACCCCCACTTTCACCAGGGAAAGTGTTGCACTGTTTAAACTGTAAAGTAATAAATATCTTTATCCTAGCATGTTTGAATAATTAACAATGCACTATGTATTTCGTGTGTGTGTGTCTCTAAAAATTGCTCAGTTAGAGGATGATTAACGTAATAACCAATATTGGAAAATATTGAAGATAATCAAGCAAAGGGCAAGGTAGAGGTTCTGGTTCCACAAAGCAGTACACAGTGAGAAGGTCTGACATGTTGGTATAGCCATGTTGGTTCCAGGATATTGAATCAGCTTCTGTTGGTCTAATAAAAAATACCTCACCCACCATATGGCTCTAAATTTTTAATGGCACATTATGGTTTTTTGTCATATTTTTCTCCTCATGTCATTAAGGGCACACTTAAGGATGCCTTCACTGCATTTTCATATCTTAGTATTTGGGCCTCTGTTTCCATTACACTTCAAGAAGTAGAGCAGTCTTTGAGGTAAGATGGGAGCTGCCAGTAGACTTCTTGGAGACAGAAATGGAGATAACAAATAGGCTAAGCAGACATCATTTTCACAAGAGGAAATCATGGAGGAGGAAACATATTTGACTTTTTGCTCTGTCCTGCCTTCTGTGGCGATGTCACCCAAATTGCTTGTTTCCACCTCCCTCTCCTCACTCACATGTTACCATCAGCATCTTCTGGTCAAATCTGCTTCTTGCAGCTGAAGACCAAATGGCCACAGGGGATGGCAGACCGCAGTAATAGTAGAGCCCTGCATAGATGCACAAATGTGGATCCAGATCCGATCTGCATCTGATCAGCATCAGTATGTATCTGATCCGTTATCTGCATGCCAGGTTTTATGTGTTTCCACATCTGCACCACCCCCGCCTTGCAGCAGCTCTTTCTCCGAGGAGAGGGTAGGAGCAGAGCATTTGTCTGGGTGCCTGTGTACCATAGCACAACTAAAAAAGCAGGGGCTTAATAAATGTGCCCACACTTGTTTTTATTTTAAACATAAATTTTATACAAAGTCATAGGGTCCTCGTGCAACCACCGTGACTTCTGGGCCAGCTGCCTGTGTCAGCTCTTGGACTGTTAGAGAGCAGCAGCTGCCCCCCTAACAACTGACCTCCACTGCCTCCTGGATGGACCCCCAAATAGCTGCAGATCCCACCCCACATCCCCTAAACAGCTAGCAGCTCTCAATGCAGTTCAGAGTCTCCCCTAGCCCTGCTCTGAACAACTTTTACTCAGTCTCCGCCTCGGCTGTTAAGTGGCAGTTGCCATTCATCTGATTGGGTGACTGGCAGTGGAGATGGGGTGGGAGTCAGCTGTCCATCAGCTGATTGGTGGAGTGTGGGGACTGGCCACTGCAATTGGGCTCTTAGAGGCAGAGGAGGAACAGTTCTGAGTGGGATTAGCCAATAAGCTAGGCTGTGCAGCGCAACATTGTTCTCTCAGCAGATAAAAATAGAATCCACATCTGAGCTCCAATCCACAAGAATGGGTCTGCGGATATTGGATACTTGCAAATCTGCAGGGCTCTAAGTAATGGCGCTCAGCAAGTAGAACTAGCTTACATTAAATGTATTATGAAGTAGAGGAGAGCTGCTCTAATTGAATTGTGGACAGGAGCTATCCCTCCTCTGATGCAATGTCGAAGCTTGCTCAAGGACACTGCTCAAGCCCACCCCAAGCAACTTCAGCAGAGTCCACCCATGTTCAGCAGATTTTAAAACTGGTTTAATTGATTCTTAAAGAGAGAAGATTTTGTTATAAAACTTCCTCAGAGATCAACTGTTGCGTATGGTGCAACACACAATAAAACAGTTACGTTCCATATTTTATCATTTGTTGCACACTTCAGTGGCTTGTCACGCCTTGGCAGGCTGACACAACTTGTAATTTTGTCAAACTCTTCTCATGTTTGTCTGACAACACATTTTCTTATGAAACCATATTGATTTGCATTAGTTATACTAGATTTCTTAATTTTTTAATGTTAGAATCCTTTATAAGCCATTTTGCTGTTTTGCTAGGACTCATTGTCAGAGGTTAACTGGCCCTTAATGATCTGAGTTATCCTGTTTACCCTTTTAAAAATATTGTCAGTCCTGGAGTTCCTTCATTTTTGGAACGTTTATTAAAAATTAACATCTATTGTGAAGTTTTTTAAAACTCTTAAATGCAAGTTATCTGCACTTGCTGACTTCAGAAATGCTTAATTGTAGATGATGCTAAATGGCATCTTCTTATTTACCGTTTGAAATGAAATTATTCGATCATTTTATTGAATTACTTGTACTTGAGAGGGCTGATTTAAGTATGCTTCATGTTGAGTCTAAGAACCTTCATTTTGTCACATGGTTTTTTGGATCTTCTTTTCTGGTAAACGTCTCTTCTTTCCCCTCAAGTGTAGTGTTACTGTGCTAGTTTTTGCTGTGATCCGTCCCACAAGGATTCTGATCATAATACTACTAAACAAATAATTTTTGTTTATTAATTATTTGAATTGTGGTAGCACCTATGAGCCCCAGTAGAGCAGAATCACATTGTGCGAGGCACTGCACAAAACTGTAATAAAAGAATGGTCCCTGCCCTAAAGAGTTTGCAATTTGAGTGAATTATAATTATGGTTACTGTTACTTAGAAGTTAAATTAGAAGTACTCAAGGACAACATTTGTGTTTTATTTAGGCTGTTCACAGTTTAATCCTTTTCTCTCATGTCTAAGACTAAAGTGTTTTATCAGTCTGGGGTAATGAAGCAATGTCCTGACATAAATAGTAGTTGGAGCTGCCCGTGTTCCCAAAGCTTCCGTAGTCCTCTGCCCTACCCTTGGAACTGGTCTTAATAATTTATGCCATTAATCCAGCCCATTGTAATGATTTTGGCACTGCTGATGTTGACACTTGTTCTAGAATCTTCAGTGCTTCCCCCTCTTGAATTGAAATCACAGCATGGGACTCCTATTTGAAGAATGGGATGAAAACGGTTAGGACTAACTTCGACTAAGGGATGTGGAGGAGTCTTTTGAGACCAGTATATCTTCACTGTGAAGCAGAGAGCTAACAAAATGCCTGACAGGATGAGAGGTTAAATCCATCCCCTTTGCTTTTGAAGACATTTGAGATACCTATAGATGGGTCACATCACAAATATGGAATCTGGACAGTTCTGTATTATTATTAGAGGCAGTATAGGTAAGGTAAATTTTTTTTTTTTAAGTGGACTAACTTCTGGTGCTGAAAGACAGGATTTTGAGCTTACACAAGAACTGAACTTGAGCTTTGTGTACCTCTGAAAGCTTGTCTCTTCCACCAATATGTTGGTCCACTAAAAAATATTATTTCAGCCATCTTCTCTCTCTTCGGTATCCTGGGACCAACACTGAACAGAAGTGGAAGATCTCTCGTTCTAGGAAGGGAAATAAAGAATGCATTGTAGCTTCCTTTGAGCACTCCATCTTTGTCAAAGGCAGGTATATAGAACGTATCTCTACTTAGGGATGTCACTGCTGTTCTTTCCACACTCACCTCAAGAACTGGGTTTCAGAAAGGGGCTATAGCAAAGAGTAGCTGGACTTCACATATCAGCATTCTTTGATTTCATCAGTCTTACAGTAAGACCATTTACCTCCATAAGTGATGCTTTGTGGTGATCCTGACTGTTGTCATGTCTTCAGATGGAGACAATACAATAAATAATTTGTTGCTAATATAATTACATATATTACATAATATATTAGGTGGAGACATATTACAGAAGAAACACCTAATCGTATGGGGTTTGAAACACAAACTCCTCTTGTATTAATTGTTTGTGTTTAATAGGTTAAAGTTTGGCTCATAGAGTTTAAAAAAGACCCAACAAAACCTAAACACAGCTTACTTGATTGTTAAAACATTAGAACAAGAGATGGAATTTCAATTGTATTTTCATTCTCAATTTAATTCAATTTCCTTTCATTCAAAGCGCTTGCCAATATTACCACAATTCTAGAACAAAGACAGAAAATGAGATGAACCAAAATGGAAAAGGGTCTAAGGAAAAAGAGAGCAGGAACTAACAATTACTGACTTCCTAGCTGGCTGTCCTGTTGCTTCATTTTTTTTATCCTGACAGTGTGATAAGCAGCAACTTTCACAGGGGTTGATACTGGCCCTTCTGTTTACCTCTTCAGATTCACTGATATCAGTACTTTCTTCAGCAGCACTGCCAGACAATTGTTGTAAATCAAGCAAAGTTCTGTAGTTCTGAAGTTGCAGAAATATTCGCTTTAACTATTCATTCAGTTTAAGTGTAGACACATTAAATTCATTGCTATTGGAGTATGTTACAAAGTGTGCAAGTACATACCTGCAAGAGAGGGGCTACATCTCAACCACTAGATTTGTATTGGTAGCTGTCTTCACTGACGGTGGCAGATTTGCTGCCAGCAGATCAATATTCCCAATTGACTGATTGGGTCTGTGAAGACCCACTCGGCTGATCAGGAAGTTGATCTCTGAAGACGACCAGCCCTGGTAAGTAGAGTAGCGCTGAGTCGAAAGGAGGGCAATTCCTTTTGATTTAGTGCACAGAAGACACTGAGGTAAGTAGGTGGTAGGCAGTTAAAGGGAGCTACGCAAGGTATTTTAAGTACTTTGCATATCTCCCTTGGACTGCTGCCGAAATCCCATGGCCACGTAGACCTGCCTTCAGAGTTATTCTAGAAGAGTAACTACTAGTTCTGAGTGTACTGCTGATCCAGCCGACTTCGGTACTGAGCAACTTGAAGGTACTTGTTAGTGAATAAAAGAAATTCCATTGACTTCAGTAGGTGTTCACTTGGGCCCAAAACGCATGCGAATGAGTGTGTATGTTTGTATTCCCCAGTGACAGTTATCTGATCAAGAGCAACATTATGGAAGAGATCCATTAATCTGTTTCTCTTTTACTTGATTTCTAGAGTTGGATCTTTCCTGTCCCAAGGCAGGATGCATGGCATTGTAGGTGTCGGGTTTTCCTTAGCCAGCAACTATCAGCTGAACTGGCTATATAAATGCGGGGACTGAGGGCTGAATCAGTATTCAGACACAAGTTTTCACAATTTCAGTGGGAAGCTACATGGCAGGATTGAAACGTGCACCCTTAGAAATTTTAGCTCCTTTTTCAGACACAAGCTGGATGAGGTAATATCTTTTATTGCATCAATTTCTGATAGTGAGAGAGAGAAGCTTCAGAGCTTTCCCAGAAGTCTTTCCAGATCACTGTATAAGCTCAGAAGCTTCCCTCTCACTAACAGAAGTTCGTCCAATCAAAGATATGACCTCACCCACCTTGTCTCTCTAATATCCTGGGGCCAACATGGCTACAACAACATTGCATAGCCTCTTCAGAAGAGATGCATTGCAAAAATCAGTTGTGGTTTTAGGGGTATCGTATCCTATTCTGTTTTCTCTTAATTTTAAACCTGTTTTCAATGTTTTACATAAAATGCTTGTTGTAGTAACATCCCTATAGATTTATAGCCTCTTAGAGTGAGGAATCTGCACCAGGTATCATTGCTTATCTATACATCTTAGCTAAGCCATCCTGCTCCTCACAGAAAGTTTTTCACTTATTGCCATGACCAGAGCCAACTATTCGAGTGCGGGGTGGGGCTGGAGGCACCTAGGTGCGACAGTATGGGATATAACAAGGCACTGAGTGCAAGAAGCCAATAGTGTATATCTTTAAAGAATGAATTACAGGTAAATAGGTCTCTCCTTCCAAGTAACATTTGGATAAGCAATTAAAAGCTCAAGGTTTCCATTAGAAGAATCAAAAACCCTAACATAAAATACACTGAAAAACAAAATCACTATTTTATTTTAGAGAACTGCCTGGTAGGGATATAAGATGTTAATCATCAGATCACATAGATTTGGTCATTAAAGAATTGTACAAGAAGCACACTTCTGGGTATATCAGAAAGTTTGTATTAGGCACTTAACGTGTGGGCTGTCAACATAAAATCTTGTATACTTCAGCCTGCTTTTAGTAGGATAGCTGCTTTCTCAGCTATATCATAATACTACATAGTGTTTCTGGAATCACCTGGAGCCACAAATTTAGATTGTTAAATATGTAAGTGCATGGGATCAGAGTTAAAATTTTATCTTTAGCCTTAACTTTGACACTTCCTGATATTTGAGTGCTTAACTGTGCAACCTTAATACTGCATTAAAATAATTGTATGCATTTAATTTCATAAGTCAGCAGAATAGAAATGAGGGATGAAATACTAGGAGCGTGGGAGATTGGTTGGTTGCCGATGAAAAGAAAAAAGGCAAGACAGAAAACAGCAAAGAATCAGAAATTCTTCGAAGCCTCTGGATCATTGTGCAGGAGATACAGGATTCCAGGGAAGAGGTGTATTCTGGGGATGAGGAAGGACAGGCAATACGGGTCCGGCTCTTGTCACACACACACACACAAATCATAAACCCACTCCAGTGAAGTCGGTGCAGTTTTACTAGTGTAAAATCGGCATAACTTATACGTTATTGAATATTCTATATTTGGCAGAAGAAACTATTGAAACAATATTTAAAAACCCAAAAGTGGCAGTTTAGTAAATTTATAAATGATAGTTACTGGACTTAAACGTCAGTTGTGCAAATCTGTTTCCAAAATGTAATCTGAACGCACTGGAAGTGACATATTAATAGTGTACTAGGAATTGTGGGTTATCCCGACTAGTACACAGTTTCTAGGGAAGTTCTAGTAGTTTCCTGTGTACTGTGAAGTGTTCCTAGCCTCTGTGTGCCAGAAGCTGGGAATGGGCAACGGGATGAATCACTTGATTACCTGTTCTGTTCATTCCCTCTGAAGCACCTGGCATTGGCCACTTGTCAGAAGACAGGATGCTGGGCTACCTGAACCATTCGTCTGACCTAGTATGGCTATTCTTAAGTTCTTATAGGAGGGATTCTATGAGGTACCTGTCTGTGTTCAGTATAGTAGCCAGTTGGGAGCAAGAGTGTTTCCCTCTTGCCTTATGTGGACTGTCTGCTGCTCTAGAAAACCCTTTGACCTGAAAGGCCCAGAGACCCTGCTGTAGAGGCAGGACCAGCTCCAGAAGGGAATCAGACACAAGCCCCTCATAGACAAACATGAGGCTGGCTAAGGCCTCTGGAAGGATTCTTGGCCTATTTTTAAGCACTAAATAGTTAGTTCTATATTGCCACCCTAAGTCATCTCTGATATTGTACGTGAGTATCTAAACCAGCCTTGTATGTCCAGCTCAGTGGTGATCGTCGTGTTACTATGCAACTTCCATTGCCTAGCTAGTCTTTAGTTACCTATTAATGTTGACAAGTGTGTTGAATTGAACGCCTCTTTCTACTAGCTGCCAGTTTGATTGTCCTGTGATAAATAGGGAAGATGAAACATTTTACTCTTGACTAGATGTTTTGATGTTTATATTTAAAAAAAAAAAAATTCTCAGTTCCTTCCCTTTCAAGTTAATTTGTTTGATTGTATTGAACTTTTACATGAAATATTGTGCTTTTTATTTGCTAGGTTCTCTCCTATGGGTGTAGATCACATGAGTGGGCTTTCTGGTGTAAATGTTCCAGGAAACGCATCTTCTGGCTGGTGTATCTTCATCTACAACCTTGGTCAAGATGCTGATGAGGGAATCCTTTGGCAGATGTTTGGCCCCTTTGGTGCGGTTACCAATGTGAAAGTTATTCGAGATTTCAACACCAACAAGTGCAAAGGTTTTGGTTTTGTGACCATGACAAACTATGAAGAAGCTGCAATGGCCATAGCAAGTCTTAATGGCTACCGCCTGGGGGACAAAATCTTACAGGTTTCCTTCAAAACCAACAAGTCCCACAAATAACTTGCTCGTGCTTTTTGTATGGAATAGATAATTGAGTGACAGAAGTTAAAACATTTTTGTTAGTGTAAAACTCATTTTGCGCCAATTTTCACAAGTGTTTGTCTTAGTCTAAATGAGAAGTGAAAAAGGTTTTTATACTCTGGGATGCAACTGACATGTTCAAATGTTTGAAATCCCACAATGTTAGACCAATTTTAAGTTCCTTAAGTTATTTCATTAAAAATATATATTAAAAAAAAAAATAAAATCTTAAGTAGATTGCATTAACTAGACCCTCGGGATGGTGGTAAAATTGAAGCATGCTTTCACTTATGAGACTAACATTTGTTCTATTGAACGTTGTCTGCAAAAACTGGAATTTTTTTATTTTTTTTTTTATTTTAAGCTATCAAGTGGACACTGTTAGTGTGGTCCTTCCTCCAGCCCCCAATAGCTTGATAAAAAAAGTTGAGAAATACTGATGTTTTAGTTGGCAGTAAATTGCTTTTTAAAGTGATTTTCATTGCTACATCTAGTTGAGGATTAGGCTTCATAATATGAAGGTCTTGTAAGTAGTAGCATGCCAGCACAACTTTTAACACCATTGTTGAGGTAAGTTGCAAGCTGAACAGTGGCCAAGTTGTCAAATTAAAAGGTTTTACAAAAAATTTTAAGCCCAGTTTCTCATAGGAATGGACCAAAGAGTTTCAGAGAAACTCTGTGAAGATTTCAGAGTCAAAACGAAACTCCAAAAACAGTGTGAATGTTTCTGCTTGATCAAACTGAATCTCTTCTGTCCACATATTTAATGCATGGTGCACTAGTTACTGGTACATTATAATGCAGCAAGATAATTATTCAGTTTCAAAGATTGTTATAGTTTGAATTCCGAAGGGTAGTTTGATTTATTAAAAAAAAAAAAGTTATAAACATTTGAGCATTGTATTTCTCGCATCCCTTCTAATGAGTGCTAGATTTTTCTATTTTAATAGGATTTTGTTTTGACAACTAGCTTTACTTATTGAACACTCAGCAGAAAAGTACTTAGTTCTTGCCAGTTAGATATTAACAAAAAACTGATTTGTAGATTTAAAGATTAATCCCCCAAGTTTTCTGCAGACTGCCTTGAAACTTTGAGTTGTTCTGTTCTGTTAATTTTCTTTTGCTTTTTTGTGTTTTTGTTTGTTTTTACTTTTGCATTCAAGACCATTAAATTTGATTTTGTTTTGCTCAAATTTTGTTTTGTTTTTTATTTTCTGTTATTTTTTTTGCCAAGTATTGCACAAAGTGTCCAATATTGAGAGTATGTTTTAAAGTACTATAGGTCTTCATTAAAATTAATCTGTCTCTTTGACAGATCAGTAGGAGAAAATATTTGTGTGAAAACAAAAGCATTACAGTAAATCTGTCACCTAGAAAGTATGTACCAGATACTGACTTAACATATACATGTTCCTTTGTAGACAGTCTAAGCAATATTTGTTTTATCAAATACAGGCTGTGTAAGGCGTATAGGTACATAGCTAATGAGCATGAGAAGGGACTTCACCTGACAAACTGTTGCAAGAGTATTATCTGAGCTCTGTCACCAGGGTTCAGAAGAAACGCAGAAATTGGGACAATTTGTCAGTAATTATCTTTTGAGTGAATTTACACCAAGCCCAGAGAATTAATGAGTAGTCATTTCAGCTTCTGAAGGCAGTCCCGTGAAAAATGTTTTTTTGTGTGGTGCCCAGACATTGGCTCCTTAAGATTCTGCCTTACATCATAACTCTGATTTCTCTTCTTTCAGCTGCGAGACTTGCAGACCTGTGCTGCCCCTGGAGTTCTGCACTCTCCTTTCCTGGTTTTTGTTCTTTACCCTTTCTTCAGTCAGCTCTTGGCCTTTAATGTGCAGCATGCACTTTTTGCTGTCAGGAACCAGTCATTTACTGCTTCGGTGATCGGCTGTTTTGTGGTTGTACTTAGCCTCTCTCTGCTGGCTCCAGGAGCACATAGCAGCAGCAGAACTCTTCTTTACCAGCTCTAGCAATGCTGAGTGAGCTGCCCTACCTCTAGGGCAGTGAATTAAAGTACTTCCTGCTGCTTGATGTGTGCAGCCTTTTCTTTCATTGCCATCCACATGCACTCCATGCCCTAAGCCTTTGAGAAGCACATACAGCATCAGATAGATGTAGGATAATGTCCTTCAAAACCAGTGGATCCCCTTTGAGCGTCTTGTGGAGCAGGCTGCTATTTCCAGGATGTTACCTCACCATCACTTATGTTCCCCTTCCAGTGAGTACTTCTTTTCCTGTATCCTGGGACTAACCCTGCTTTTGGGGAGCTCAGCAGCAATATTAGGGTTTCTCTACCCATGTTTCCATGTTAAATCTGAGATTCTTAATTTTTAAATTAAGGTTATCCCTTCTAGGCCCATCAACTTACCTACCCACAATATTTTGTAGCCCTTGACTTCTCCACAAGAATGCATCTTTAGGGATCCAAGAATCTTCCTCGTCATTGCCTCCATCACGTGGCTTATTAAGGAACATTTTAGCTGGAGTGGGACAGCTTTCCTAAAGGTTGATAGTTGCACCAACCAGTCTTTAAAATGAGTTTGATACCTTTGTGGTCTTAAATTTTTAAAACTGCTCTGACCATACAGCCACATCAAAAGGTTAATGGTTGCGAGCTTGCCAAGCCTTGTTCTTAAAACAAAGAGTAACAAGAACTCTGTGGTGACCTCCAACTCTTTGACATTTTCCTTTTGTTGGCTGCTTCACAAAACATTTCCCATTTTTTCATTCCCATAGTCTTCTTTGCTCACATTGACACACAGCTTCCTGGTTCCACACATTTGGATGCAGATCCGTTTCTAGGACCCATTTGATCCAAGTTTTCTTTGACAGATTTAGGGTTCTCCTCAAAATTGTTAATGAAGCCATTCACCTGAGCAAACTACTACTCACCTAGCCAGGAGAAAATTGGGAAGAGATACCTTGATGTAATCCACATGGGATAAAGCTACAAATTTCCCTTTCAGTCCTCTAGGTTGAGGGCCATTTTATATCTGGCCAGAGACTGCTCTGAGTTCTTTTTTGTCATGGTCTCCAACACACCTGTCTGATCCCTGGCCTACAAAGTGGAGAGAAATTGGGGTATTCACATTACTTTCTGATAATTAACCAGATGGGCCATTTTGACCCATACTAAACCTGCTTCTTCTCAACCCCCCTGTAGACTGCAGGATTCCACATGGAAATATCCTCAATTCTAGTATGAAAAATCAATTATTTCTTCTGCTTGTGGTTTAGACAGATTCCTATGCCTGTGTCTGTTCATCCAGAATACCACATTCCCCAGTTTCTACCTCAGCCATCACCACTTCCAGCACTGTAGTTGTAGTTGTACCTTTTGGCCACTTAACCCTCAGGAAGTGTACTAAAATCATGACCATCATCATGCCCATCCTTAAGACACAGGGCATCCACATACATCATAATTTGGATACCAGCTAATGCAGACACCTTTCAAATGGCACCTCTTTTTCTATTGGCTTTTGTCTGCCTTCCATGCTTTTGGCTTCGAGTCCTCTGATTCCTTCTCAAGACCTTATTAATGCAAGGGCCTCTTTTCACATCAGAGATATGGTAAATTTCTCATCAGACACAGTAGGTAAGTAAGATAAAGTCAACTGTCAGGTCATGTCTGCTTGAACAAGATATCCTGGCCATATAAGCCCTCCACCTACTGAGTCTGATGGGCTCTACATCAGACACACTACCTTGGGCAGCACTAAATATAAGAATTCTTCTGGCCTTAGTTCTTTATAAGTTGGTTGGAAACAATCCCTGGGCACATTATTTTACTTATCTGGTGCTGTTGCATAAGAAATCCCTAGTGAAGGACAATTTGCTATAGAGTATTCTGTCTCCAGAATAAGAGATGTCAAAGGATGGAGTGTGCACTTGGATCACAGATTCTGTCAAGAGCTCTGATACAAAAAGGATATGAACTTCATGGAACCAAGAACAGTGGATCTGGAGAACACAGGGTTTTTCCTTCATTACCTTTCCTAAACCAGCCATTCTGATTGAATGTGAAAACAGAATCTTTGCACTTTATATAATCTCCAAAAAGGAGCTCACTTTTTTTATTCATGTTCACCTATGTTTAAGGCAACTTGAATCCTCAGAGGGACTGGCAAGTGATATCATCAATAGAACAAATCAGTGATACTACAGACATTCTTCACAGGGGTTTACTCACATGTGGATCTCTTTGCTTTATTTAACAATATTCATTTACTTCCATCCTTCCCCAAACACAGAGGTCCCTGTGTTTTGAAAGGTGGATTCTTTTTCCTTTTGGTCAGTTAGATAGTTGTTTGCTTATGCCCTCACAATACTCTTTTTGACAGTTTAGAGACTGACAGGAAGATGCTTCAGAACTTTGGGTACCCATCTCAGCTGACAGTTCTTCCATGACCTCGTGTATCAGGAGTTGAATGATTGATCTTACTGTTTGTATTAACTCTTTCACAGATATATAGCCTGCTGTTCAAGCCACTGTGTTCTCCGTCTTGGAATGTCATTTGGATTGGAACCTCTGCCAATCTGGCCATCCATCCTTCTGTTTACTGGTTCTTTGTATTTGTCTATATTTTCAAGAATTTCTTGGAGCATTAGCTCCAATCAGGCACTTTCAGGACTAAAGTTTGGATGACAAACATATTGTCTGAATAGGACTACCTCCAGAATTTGACATGGGCATGGCTACCTGGCAGTTCTTGCATGGCTGGTCAAGGTTCACTCTAAGATGAGACAATTTGTGTAAGGCAAAGCTATCTTAATTATAGCCATGAAATGACCTCTAAAACTCTATGAAAATGTTCTGGGCTTTAGCTATTGTTGGTTTTTAGACTTTTTAAAAAAGCATTAGATTAAAATATTTAATCTGGCAAAATTCCATGTTTTCAAAATAATTCAAATGAATTGAAAAAAGTGTTCAGAAATTGGCTTTTTCTAGTCTGTCTTATATTAATATTTCTTAAACCCTCCAACAGTCCATTTACTTTTGCTTCAGAAGGTCCCAATATGGATAGAATTCATCCTTGTGTGAAAGGGTTAACAACAAGGCCTACGTTAGTCTTCTGTATAGGTTGGTGTTGGCCATTTGCACAGGAGGGAATTTCACTTTAACTGTGCAAAAACCCCCAAAATACAATGCTGCTATGTGCTTTCGTACAAGATGCAAAGATAAATGCTCCTCTTTCACATGAGTTAGTGGCAACAAAATAGTACTGAGAATCATGAAAGCTATGAACCTTGAAGAAGTAAAGCAACTTCTCAGTGGTTTTTAGTCCGTTTCAAATACATTGACCCTTTGAGTCTCCTACTTGCAAACCGTTCCCATCACTAAAGTAAGCTGGAGGCTATCTTGATCCTTGAAGCTATTGTATCATAAGATTTGGGTTCCTTCAGGATCTTGTGCCTCCTCTCTACTGTGAGGAGTGGAGGGGGGTGAAAATGAGCCAAAATAGTCATGCTGCCTCCTGCCCCTGAGTCTGTGGTAACCCCTCCACTTCAGTTCTGTTGGTTTGGGACTGTGAAGGATTTCAAGACCATGCTGGGGATGGAAGGAGAAGAGTAGGAGGCACCACTCTCCAGGGCAATATCCCCTCAGTGGTGTATGTCTGAACTTTTTTTCTTTTCCCTTGGTTGTTTTTATTTTTCCAGCACATCTGCATCATGATAGTATCAGAAAACACATTGGTAATATTGAAGGTATTCAAGTCCTTGGAATAGGCTATGAATTTCTCACTGCAGTTAATTGTAGGTGATCAGTATATGGTCATTTACATTACTGCAGGTGATCGAATGGATTTAAATACCTTTGCTCCTAATGGTTTGTAAGTCAGCTCTTTTTAACATTGTTTTTATAGGAGTATGCAAAGTTGTAGCAATGTTACTTTTACAAAGCAATTCAAAGTTTTATTGTCACTCTTGCGATAGAGATGACTTTTAGCAGTTGAATTAAGCCTCAACTAAAATGTCAGTCACTTTTTCCTAAAAATGAAAGCCAATCTTTTTTAATATTAAATTTAAAATATCAATTATTTCCCAAGCTCCTTATAAGCAATTACATAATTTTATGTTGTTTAATGTTCTGGGTTAGGTGATAAAAAGAAGATTCTTCAAAAGTTTCAGAAAAGGGTCTCGGCTTCAGTATATTCTAAACTGGAGTGATTAAAATTAAATGTATTCAGTTTATAGTTATATGTACGTCTAAAGAATTTTGTAAGGATGTCCCCAAAAGTACTTCTAACAAAATTTGCTTATTGGAATTAGGCCCTCTAATTACCTTTAAAACGTTGCATAGTTTGTGGAAACTTTTTTTAAAAATGCACAATTTTTTAGTGAACTATTGGTGATGTCATGGTTTACCATAATTCTCAAAAATACAGCAGAGCACCCTCCACATAGGGCTTTCTGTCATACTACTACCTCTGATATAAGGGTACCATATTTTGGCTTCCAGAATAGGGAAGTTTGTTTGTAACATTGTCGATCAAGCACCTTATTACATTATTTCTATTTTTGGCCCCTCACAATTAGTTTTAGGGAGAAGGAACCAAATTCACCCATAGGACAAGCAGGAACACCTCCATTGAAGTTAGTGGAGTTGCATTCATTTAGTCAAGGACTGAATTTGTCACTTGTGTACCATATTTTCTTTAATCTCTATATTAGATGGCAGAAGAGTCTTCTGCCATGAGGAAGGCAGGTTTGTTCAAGTTGTATCTGCACTTCCTATTGATGCTGGGAAAACCCAGCTATATTGTATTGATAGACGAATATATTGATCAAAAAGCTAAAAATGGTGATCTATAGGATATGCTACTAGGGTTCCAAAATGTATTATGAAAGTACATGGATTTCAAAGAAAACACAATGAGCCTACTTCCCTTTTTAAGTTGAGGTATTTGTGTAATGCACAACTTAATCTGTCCAAGATACAACCAAGAGAATTGAAAATTGAAGTTTGTCTCCTTAAAATGTCCTGTCTTAGTTCTAATCAGGTACAGCGTTATTTTTTCTGTATGCTTTTTTGTAGCATTCATATGTAGTAAAATATATTTAATAAAAATTTAGGCGTATCTTTTTCCCTGTGCATGATAACACAATTGATGTTAAAGCTTTTATGATCTCTAAAACAGAACACAAAGCACCCAATAAGTGGCTTTGCCTTTAAAACCTGTTGTTGCTTTATTCAGTCTTGCTGCAGTTCTTTGTTGTGTATCACACTTGATAAACAATTTACAAGAACAGTTTTAACCAGAAATATTTTCTGTTGAGTGGAATTTTCAACACTAAATTCTTTTGTTGATGGAAATTTAGTAATAGTGGAACAGCCACCTAAAATCTTGAAATATTGCTACTATGTTCACATTTTAGAAACTTTATTCTCATTAATTATTGTTCCCTATTTCTAAATATTTTTAAACAACCTTTCAGTGATAAAGCTAAACTTTTTCACTTGGTCATTAGAAGAAAATGACTTGAGACATTTGAAGCTTCATAAGTTGGGATAAACCTTTATTTGACCAGTAACTTTGAATAATACTGTACTTCTAGTCTTTTTACTGATTTCGTTTCCCTTAACTTATGTAACCTTTTGTTTATAAAGTAATCTGTTTGTGGGACAGAAGGCTTTATCAATTGTTTCCCATACTGTACAGTATATCGTTAATTATTTTGTATATTAGTATGTTTTTAAGTTATTGATTTGTTTTATATCAAATAATTTATTTTTCAGGTACCATTTTTCATTTTAACTTTGTTTTTACATGGGTTTATTTTAAATAAAGTATGACACTGCTTTCCAAATGTCTAAAATGAAGTTGAATCCCATTGTGTTATTTTAAGAGTGCTTATATAATTAGCTTATTTTTGTACATTTCTGCAAATGCTACTAAGTCCCATTTCTGTTTGCATTTTGATTCATATTCTTGGAAGTTCTTAGCAATATTTTTTAAAACAGAACAGACTGAGTTTTGATATTCAAGAACAGTGACTCTTTAAAGGACCTCTGAAAGAAGAATCAATTTTAGAGAAGTCTATGGGATCGAGTTACAAGCATTCTGTTTTCTAAATAATGTTCTCAAAATTAATAAGCACAAAATACATGAACCTTTTACCCCACTTCCAGACTTTTTTAAAAAAATACAAAATAAATCTGTAACTAATAGAAAGGGTTTTTGTTTTGTTTTTACCACATACTCATTAATATTTTTATTAAACCCTTGTTCAAAACTTCTTAATGTTAGTGAACGAGAATGAAAGCGAATGTATTTTCTAATATAAAATCAGAGTTAGGACTTTCACCTAATATTTACTGAATTGTTCAAATGCTTACCTGTTTTCTCCACAGGGATTGAATTATTGTTATTCATTAACTGGCTGGAATTATGACATTGTTCAGAAACATTTGAATTGTTCACGATGTGAGATGATCAAGATTAATACAGTATAGAGTTTGAGTTCTTGAAATGTCATCAGCGGAGATGGAATTAAAATAAGGCACATGGTTTACTTTTTACTTTTCAGGAAAAAAAAATATTTTCTGTGAAATGACAGCATTTACCTTGACTGAAACACTTTTATTTTAATCAGACCATAGTATGGTTTGAAAATTTGAGAAGGCACTTTCTACTTGAAAATGAGACCCTTCCACACAGTCTTCAAATCAGATAGGAAGGTAAAGTGAACCTAGGTTGACCCCTTTTCTTGCCACACTTCCGTATGTTGCCTTTTCTTAGAGGCAGTGGTAATACCTAGGTTTTACATTTTCAGGGAAGAATGTATAAAGTGATCCCTTTGGAAAGGAAAACCCATGAAAGCTTTCCTTCATTGAGTAGAACAGTGCCCAACTGAAGTGCATCATCCTACTTTCCTTTTTCTTTTCTGAACTTACTGTGTGTTCAATTGGCACAGTAATTTTTCTTCATTACTTCACTGTCAGAAAACCTTGCCATTTGAAGGCAGCATCTGGTGAGGATGGCGTACATCTTATGTTCACATTGCTCTTCAGCCAGAGAAATTCTCTTTGATTTTTCTGAGACATGTTTTCTTCAGAGACCTGTGCATTTGAAATAGGCTCTGAATTTCCATTGGTCTGCTTCTTGTTTAGTCATTTATACCACTGCAGGGGGGGTGTAAAACACTGCCAATTAGTGTTGTTTTATACCTATTTTGTGTTAATGACTACACAATATGCAGGGACAAAAGAATGAGGCATGTTGGTTTTGATAATTTGCACCTGTTTGGAAAATGTGACTCCATAGTTGTTCCTGCCTGTGAGGGTGATCAGGTTTAGTATGGCAAATTGTAGGTCACACTGAAATTAGCGTTATCACATTATACTTGTGAAAGGTAGACATCAGCATTTACTATTGAGAACAAAGAGTAACTAACAAACCACAGAATGCAGCTTGCATACAAAGACAACACTGAAAACAAATCAAAATGCCATTTATTAGGCTTAATATATTTAAATGAGGTAAGATCTTCCCTGAACTCTTACCTGCTCAGAGCCTAAGCTAAGCTTCTTTTCTTTATCCCTTCAGTTTCTTTTACAAGTTCTTAATTCCAATGTATTGCAATAAATTCCCCTTTCACAGATTGGTTCTAACTGATAGCAACTTTTCTGCCCTTTTGTATGGAAAATCTCAGAGGGCAAAGCTGATGACTAAACTTGCTTGCTATTCAGTTGCTAACATAATACAGTTAAGCCTAACATACCCCTCCTCACACAAATGGTTGCTTACTTCTGGACTCAAAGGAGAGACACCTTTTAGGCTAGACAGAGAGACTAACTCCAAAATAGAGTTTCTCCTGATGTAGGATTGCTTAGAGGGAGAGAGAGAGACTTGCCGTGTTTCCCCTTGAGAGACCCACTTTCTAGGTTCTTCAAAGCCTCTGCCACCTGAGCTACTGCAGAGGTCAGCTAGGGTCACCTTCCATCAGGAGTTAGGGCTATGATGCCAAGAGGACCTGAGAGAACAGCAGTTGAAGCTTGGCTAATTTCCTACCCTGTGCTATTTCAGAAACCAGCTGAAGACTTTTTTTCTCTGGTCCTGCCCATCTAACTGCTCTTTTCACCCTGCTCATCTGTGTAAATACAAATATTTTCTTTATTTTGATGGAGGTAAATCTTTGTTTTCTCAAGTTTCCCGGTACCTTTTTTTCTGGATATTCATTTGGAATCCTATGTAGCAGGATATAGAGAAGTTACTTCCATTTCAAAGGAGATATTTTTCCCCCTCCAGTTTCTTGACTTTATTTGGCGGCCAAAATCAGGCAAAAAAAGGAGTAAATGGTATGTTGTGGCATGGTTTTTTTCACATCTGATCTAATTATAAATACAAGTGAGTTAATTACATGGTGAGTAGATGTATATGTTCTTTTTCTTCATTTCCCACCACAATTCCCTTTTAGCTGTGCTTCATTAGAAGCAATGAAATCAGCATAACAGGAATCTGATTCCATTTCTTCACCATGCACCTCCGTTAATATCTCAAAGGAGAAGATTTTCTTCAAAAAGTTTATTTTGTAAACTAAATTTGTCACATTCGAGTTAAAATTAGATTGTGTCTGTTAAAATGGTAAATTCAAAACAGTGTACTATACTGTGCAGGCAAAAATATAGGAGATAAGATTCTGGATTTCTACATGAACTGTGGCTGGAGCAATTACTAAAGATAATGAGCTTCTTCACCCTAAAATAGAATTTGAGACGTTATTGACTCCTAATCAAAAATGGGATTTGGGGAATTCCTCAATCCATTGTTGTTGTGGCTCTATCAGTTAATGTTTTATCTTTTTTTTTTTAACTTCATTCATTGCAACTTATCCTCCTTCAATCATACTGGAATATGTTGTGGTCCTTTTTCTAGCATCTGAAAGGCTATGAAGGGGCTGCAGGAATGCAGGAGAGAACTCTCTTGGCACAAGAACGGTATAGGGCAAATTCAAGAAGCCCAGGACTGCCCCTCTTCACAGGCCCTGGTGAAGGGCCCATGCCATGCCATGGAGGGAAGGCACGTGCTCATAATGCACCACTGCAGAGATTGTGGGTTGCAGGTAAGCCCTGGTAAGGCTGCTGTAAGTTAGAGCAGCCTATTGGGCTACTTTGATGTCAGAGTTTTGGTCCTCATCCACTTTGCATTGGAAAGTATGGTATAAAGCCTCTTTTGTTCCCTCCTCACCCCATCTCTGTGTTCCCCAGAATCTTGCTGTGCTGTTTCTCTCAGGAGACGCAGTCTAGACTACCTCAGGTGTATTGTATACCGTTGCAAAATCCTACTTTATTTCTATAACTTCAGCTATTGTAGTCATTCTCACACCATCACACAGTTGGGTAATGAGCAAGGTATCCATGTCAAACGAGACGTGGTAGTTGGTTAAAAATTTAATCAAATTTTCCCCACAATGTCTCTAACTCGTAACTGATACAGATGAATACCCTTTGTGAGTTTTCACACCTCAATATTTGTTTCCCACAACAAAGACCCAAAGTGTCATTACTTTCTTCTCCTTCCCATCCAAGTCCTCACCCTGGAAAGAAGGGTGCTGCTGTTTCCTCATGGACTTGGCAGCCTTCAGTGTAATTATTTTCAGTTCTTTTGGGTATCTTCTCCCTATCTTTAACTCTATTTTTGCTGATGCTGCATAGACCTTCTTAATTTTTTAATCCTTTCTTACCACAGGAATGGATCAAGGAAGACAATGCAACAACTTCAAGAAGTACCGTGAAGGTAATGAAACAGTGACCATGATTGACCTCATTTGCTGTGGCGCAGAACATAACTGGGTGGGGTGCACCATGTGCTTGAAGAATCCTAGAATGAACATCCTGGCTACCTGCATTAGCTTAAATAAGGTTGGCTTATTGCTGGCCCAAGAGCCTCAGGAATTTCAAGTCCCAGAATTAAGGCTTTAGCTAGGTGACTGAGGTTTGCATTGGTGACATTGGTGTTTTTGTCCTTCTATTGTGCTGACCCTCTGTGCCTGTGCCAGCCAACCAGGTGGCTTAAAGTGGTTCCCAAACTTTTTAAATGGAGCTTCTCTTCCCACTCCAAACCCATGGACTTTTGTCAAACACGCACCCATCTTCCCCTTCTGTAGGCTCTATTTTTTCTCGAAAGGGGAAGTGGGGGACAATTGTTAGGGGACACTTCTTGGGGTATAGACACTAACAATTGCGCCCCACATCCCAGGGGAAAAAAGGCCTAGAGTGCGAGAAGCAGGGGGCAGCAGCCAGAAGCACAGGAAGCTGGGAGAAAGGGTAGCACCAGTGTGGGGAGTGTGCCCAGAAGTGGCAAGGGGGCTGCTTCCATCTCTGGGTAATGTGCAGCTGGCTGGCTCTGTCCCCTGTTCTACACCTCTCCCCATGATTATCTCAGGGTGTGCTCCCCACTTCAAGAGCTGTGGGCTTAGGAGAATGGACTTCAGTTATGGCATCATCTGCTAAATGCCACAGAATGCACCACAAGGATACTCCATGGCCCAAGCTGTTCTCAGTGTATTTGTAGCCCCCCAACTAATTTCTCCAGTTATCCTGCTTTGAATGATGTTACCTGGATGTGGGGCTTCTTAAAGGCAACAGCAGGAGATGCTGTCTGGTCTGATCTCTTTTCAGCATGTTTCTTCCATATCGCCATGGGTCTATGCACCCCTTCAATGCCTCCAAGCACCAATCTGTCATCTGGGCAGGTGTAGCCTTCTGTGCTGTTGGACTGCTGTCCGCTTTGATGTTGGAGCCTTTGATCTGGATGTCCTGTCAGTTACCATTGTCGCTATCTGCCATGGTGATTTGATGTAACTAGCTCTAGTGCCTGCTTTGGCTGCAGTTCTTCTCTCAGTTCCTGATTTGATAAGGAGTTATCCTGTTTGGGGGTGTCGCAGATGGAAGAAACTGGCGATTCTTCTTAGGCCCCAGACTGTCAGGAACAAAGAGATGGTCCCAGGAAAAGTCATCCTTTCTCCAGCTTGTGGGACTGTTGCTAAGTCTGGCATCATATTACTACTTCTGCAGGAGATTCTAAAAATTGGGATCAATGAGTGTTTGAATGAGGATTCCACCTTCTTTAGAAGGCAATCTGCTAGGGATCATTTGGTGGAATAGGTTTAGCAGCATTCTCTTTCTGGCAGCGTCCAGGTGTTTGAGAAAAGAGAACTACTTCTTTGCAATTCTTGTTCTTTTAAAGTATAAGGTGTAATAGATTCAGGGAGGAGTTCTCTGCAATACATAACTCAGAAACAATTCCCATAGCTATAAAGTGCTGCAGGTGATGCATATCATCTCTACTCAGCCGGCAGGGCAAGCAGTGGAGTTCCAGCTGTTAATTTTTTTTAAGTGAAGGACAGAAGCACTAACCCATTCCATCATGTATCCCCCATTCAGCAGGGAAGGTGAGATGCATATGATTCTATTGCAATTTCTATAGCTGGAGAGCAACTCTAACTAAAACAAACAAGGAGTCTTGTGGCACTTTTAAAGACTAACAAATCTATTTATCGCATGAGCTTCGTGGGAGAAAAATCCCACTGTCAGGCACAAAGATAGGCATCTGTTGAAGTGGGATTTTCTCCCACAAAAGCTCATGCGACAAATAAATTTGTCAGTCTTTAAAAGTGCCACAGGACTCCTTGTTTTTTTTGCCGAACTAGACTGACACGGCTCCCTCTGGAACTTGTCAAAATTCTAACCCCTGTGATGATGGCAGAGAGGCCCTACCCTCAGTCTGGGGGGGTTGGATCTCTGAGGTAACATACTCGAATGGAAACCCCCCCCCCCCACCCCCCAACCTTACTGGTCAGCCATGCCTCAGCAGTTGCAGTTAGTTAGCCCTGCCAGAATCTTGCATGCAGCTCCTTCTCGGAGCCAGCCAGATACAGAGCTTCTCATAGCAGCTGCCATTGGATCCTGTCAGCTGTCACCTGTCCACCTCTACTTCGACTTTAGTTCTGTCTCCAAACAGACTGCAGGATGTTGGCATTGCCTTCCCTGCATCTTGCTGAGATAGCTATAGGCAGGGGCCCCCTGCATGGAGATCTTTGAGACAAGGACAGTACATGCAGGAGTAGGCCTTACAGTTGGTCACCAGGCTCAATATGACGACCCCTGCAGAAGCCCTTTTTGTCTCTCCGTAGTTGGTGACACTACTGTTCTAGTGAAAGCACTGCTGAGTAATTTGGAAGCACTGGGAATGTGGCTTCTCTATGATCACTGATGCAGAGGGTTCATCAGAAATAGAATAACTCTAGCAGAGAAAACAGCAAGGCACTTTGTGCTGGAGAATCCATTCCAGCCCTCTGTGGCACTACCTTCCACCCCTCCACCCCTTAAAATAAGAACATAAACACAGCCATATTGGGCCAGACCAACGGTCCATTTAGCCCAGTTTCCTGTCTTTTGAGAGTGGTCAATGCCAGGTTCTTGGAAGGGAATGAACAGGAAAGGGCAATTAGCAAATGATCCATCCCTTGTTGCTCACTCCCAGCTTCTGACAGGCAGAGGTAGGGACACTCGGAGCATGAGGTTGTATCCCTGACCATCGTGACTGATAGCGGTGCATGGACCTCTCCTCCCTGAACTTTTCTCTAGGAACTAATTCTTTTTCTAACCCAGTTGTAGTTTGGCATTCACAACGTCCCCGACAATGAATCCACGGGTTGACTGTGCATTGTGTAAAGAAATGCTACATTTTGTTTTACATCTGCTGCCTATTAATTTCATTGGGTGAACCCTGGGTATGGGAAGGGATAAATAATGCTCCTCTATTCACTTTTTCTGCACCATTGGTAATTTTATAGCTCTCTTGTTATATCTTCCCTATTGCCCTTTTGTTGTCTCTTCCAAGTTGAACAGTCCCAGTCTTTTTAAGCTCTCTTCATGTGGAAGCTGTTTCAGACCCCTAATAACTTTTCTTGCCCTTCCAATTCTTGTGTATCTTTTTTGAGATGGGGCAGCCACAACTGCCCACAATTGTTCAAGGTGTGTGTGTCCCATGGATTTACATAGTGGCATTAGGATATTTACTAACATAGGCCCTGGTACAGACCCCTGAGGGACACCATTGTTTACCTCTCCATTCTTAAAACTGACCATTTATTCCTACCCTTTGTTTCCTATCTTTTAATCAGTTACTGATTCAGGAGAGGACCTTCCCTCTTACTTTGCATAAAAACCTTGGGTGAGAGAGCTTGTTAAAGGCTTTCAGGAGGTCCAAGTACACTGTATCCATTGGATCACTATTGTCCACATTTTTATTGACCCCCTCAAATTCTAATAGCTTGAGGCATGATTTCCCTTTACAAAAGCTTCCCCAACATATTTACCTATTTCTGATATTTCCATTATTTATTATAGTTGTATGTGTCTGATAATTTTGTTTGCTATAGCTTCATGGACAAATAAAGGAAAATTGAGTGTTTAATGCCTGTTTGAGAATCCTCTAGGAGCACCGGTCAGGACACCAATGTAATTTACTAATAACAACATGTATTTTTGTAGGACCCAAAAGTGTTTAGTGCACCTTGCAAACTAAGCTAGATCCATGGTCTGAAGAACTTAGGTATGATGTAAAAAGTGAGGATTGTGAATAAACAAAGGAGTAGGTTGAAAGGGCACGTGTATAATTAATATAGAAAATATTTTGTTGTGATGTAACACACCACATACTTTGCCCGAACTCTCAAAAGCAAGGAAATGAAAAGTTGAACCACCTAAAATTACCCGTTTTCAAGTTGTTGACCCTATGGATTCTCCCCTTGAGGATTACGTGTGCCTGTGTGCTCTGAGATTTTTTGCTAGTAGTGTGCATGGGTCTGCATGTTTCACATACCATCTTGTGCTCTGATGGGAGACCATAGAAAGGAGTGGGCCTGTGCAACTCCAGTTTCTTCTCAGCCACCTGCAGCTTGAAGAGTTCTGTGAAGTCCATTACATAACTGAGGCAGTTATTCTTCTGCCCTTTTATTCTTAATTTTGTTTTATAATTAGTTTTTTGGTTGGTTGTTAGTCTACTTTTACAGCACAGTTTGTGAGAAGGTTCTGCCTTCTCACTTCCCCCTCTTCTTTAAGGTCCCCTTTCTGTTTCAGGCCTTCTCAACTTGTGGCCTTCCTAGCAATGTGGCCAAGATCTCAGGATCCAAGCCTTGCCAGACATGCCACAGGTCTTTTCCCTCACTTCAGGCACTCCAGCTGCCCTCGCATCCTGTCCATGTGTAAGAACTGCTGTGGCTTCAAGAGCAAATACTGAAAATTTGAGGGAAGACCACCTGAAACTGCTCCTCCTTTACACCTCAACTTGGCCATGCGCTTCCTTCCCACCCCAGTAAATCAGACTCAGCCATATACAGTGCTCCCGAGACTTCACTGGTTCCCGTTTTGGCCTACAGAAACAAGAGGACAGAAACTGCATACAGAGAATCTTGAGTATCAAGAAGTTCATTGTTGAGGAGTCCCAGGCTTTGGACCCATCAATACCAAAACTGGACTCGTTGAAGACCAAGTCTTCTTTAAAGAAATTCTTACCCAGTACCATCCACCCACACCCACTTCTCTCCAAGGTGACTGGGACTTCCTCCGGTAGAACTGGACAAATTTCATCCAGAGGAATACTCCCCAGGCTCGTTAATAGCTTCTAGGTATCTCTCTCTCAAGGATATTCATGTTATGAAGGCACCAGAGTTTACCCCATGCTAAGGGGTACCAGAAGGACTTTTCCACTAGCACCGATTTCCCAGCATGTTCCCTGTGGTACTGCTGAGCCTCAACTAAAGATCTGCTCATGAGCACCATCATGATGGCTGGTTTCTCCTCAGGCTCTCTAGTACTGGTGTAAGTCCCAGTCGGGGCTCCTCCTATGTCTAGAGGCACTATCTTGTGCATTACTATCCACTGTCCTCTTCCCTGAGGAAGAGACCCCAGAAGACCTTGACCTGAATGCCTTGCCACACATCCTATTAGAAAACTAACCCTTCTCCACAGTATAATTTGGGGCTGTTTGTGCAGCAGTGTGTTGGGATGTAGGGAGGGAATGCTGGCACTCTAAGGGGCAGGAGTAAGTTTACAGTGCATAGTCTATGGTGTGACACAGTTGTGGTAATAAGGGGTGGATGAAAAAGAGGGTTAATCTTCTACTTGGTAGTTTCACTTTTAATTTCCTTGCTTTTGTGAGTTTGTGTCATATCTGTGTTTGCGTATAGCTACCTTACCTGCTTCAAACAAGATTTTTTGTTAATTTCCTTGGAATTTTTTATGCTTACGTGAGGAGGAATTGATTGAGTGGGAGTGCACCTGTGGGGGAGAGAAATGCAGCTGCGTGATAGATTTTTATCCATAAGTAGCTGCATCTCAAACTTTTTTTTCTGCTGTAAGACAAACATGGAGATTTTTTGTGTTGTGTTGGCACAAAGTTTATGCTTGTGGCATATAAACATTCTCTATTGACAACTTCTGGCACAAAAACTTTTAGCTATGATGAAAAAATGTATAAAATTGACCCAAAATCCAAATTAAAAAAACCGAAAACAAAACCCTTCATCTTGTACCAGTTCCTCTCAGAATGCACCTGTCCACTACATTTTGTGTAGATACATAATACTTTTTGAAATACATCAATTAACATTGAAAAGTCAGACTACCAATGTCAAATTTCTGCCACACACTAATTTCAAAGGCTTCCTATTGGGATTTATGAAGAAAAACAAAACAACTGCATAGTTTTTAATCCCTTTGCATTTTGTAATCTTGCACAACATTTCATGCTCGCTGGCCACCTAATTTTAGAGAAATAGAATTTTTGCCCACTTCAAACCCATTGTAGAATGAAAGTTTAACTCTATGGAGCTGCTCTCAGGAGCATCTGTAGTAAGATAAGTCATTTGAATCATTTGTGGTCACCCCTTAACTCATTTTGGAAAAAACCTTGTTTGCAATTGGAAGCACAGGTACAAGCGCTGCAGTGGATACCTCAGCTGCTGTAGCGTAGACACTTGCTACAGTGACAGAAATGTTTTTTCCATCACTAGTAAATGCACCCCCTGAGGCAGTTGCTAGGTCGATGGCATAATTTTTCTGACAGCTTACCTATGTCTGCAGTGGGTGGTCAAGTCAACCTCACATTGTCATTTTTCACAGCCTTAAGAACCACGGTTAGTTGGTCTGGTCTGCACCACAGAGCTAAGCTGCTTTATGTCACCTTACATCTCCCTAACTCTGTAAGCGACTGCACTACAGTGTTGGTTGCACTGATGTACGTTGCCCACTACCCTAACTGAACTGCGCCTCTGCACAGTGATTAGTTTGGTGTAGTTAGGACAGCACAGTGTCAGTGTAGACAGTGGTTTGACTGTTCAGCTGTCAGCCGGCTGGCACCACCAGCCAGAGCTCCACATTGCTTTCCATGACAGCTGCTGCAAATGCTCCCAGAAGGACGGGAATGGCTGACAGAAGGAGCTCGTGTGGACATGCAAAACTGACTGAATTACTGCTGATGTAACTTAAGTCACCTTAATTTGGTAGTGTCAGCGTGCTCTCAGTGATGGAGGTTTGGAAGACTTCACACCTACCTCCTTTTTCTTCATTGAGAGGAAGGGGGTGCTTTTTATGAAAGGAAACCGGAGATTTGAAGTCACACTAGTGCCGGGCTTCCATAAGTGCTCAGGACACTACAGGAACTAGATTTTCAAAATATGCAGCTGTTCCCACTTACTACAATGGAAGCTGCTGGCAGCTGAGCTCTTTTGAAAATCTGGTCCTTAAGCTCTTTGCATCGCAGTGCTGAGGGGACAATACTGTGTTAAATTTTTTATTTAAAACAAGGTAGTAATTTAAAAATGTTAGACTGCATAACACAGATCAATGTTAGCATTTCTTTCTGCATTTGGTTGCAGGGATATCATTATTCAAGTCATTGAAATTTTAGCTGACTCATTAAACTCTCAAACAGTAAAGAAAAGACTCACCTCATCTCTGGTGTAATGAATTTGTTCCAAGGTGTGTTTTTCTCTCTGCGTGACATAGAATTCCTTTTTACTATAGTACCAGTTTTGAGAAATAGGCTCTTCCTTTGTAGCTATAGTAAACATTGTAAGATGTGGTACAGGGGCATCAGTAATAATAATTATTCACTCAGCTCCAATCATCTTTTTTTTTTTTGGTTCAAGGGGCACATGGGAAAAAATGTAAAACAAGTTACAGTTCGATTTGAACCAAAGCTGATTTTTTTTTTTGTTTTCTCACAGAGACAAAATAGCTTTGTTTTGTTTTGTTTCAGCTTGACTTTGGATGAGTTTTATAATTTTTAAACTAATTTTCTAACTGAAAAGTTGATAGGAAACCTTTTCAAATGCCTAAAATGAACTGATTTGATTTGATCATGCCATTCCAAATTCGTAAATAGTTTTGATGACCTGAGAAATACATTTTTGGCAAATTTACTAATTCCCCTCACCCCCAATTGCCTAGTCCTAGCTGTGACTCATATAATTAAGTTAATGATCTTTTCCTTTATTTAAAAAAACAAATTTTGGCATCTTTATGGTTTGCAGTAGGACTTAGAAATTTGTTAAAGGGATAGTTCTAGGATCAGGGTCAGTCCTAGGGTCAGGAAGATGCTTTTTGCTGCTCCCCATGAAAGGTGTTCATTTTGGCTGAGTTATTGATCACTGTGGTTTTCTTAGTACAGCTGGCTTCTGTGTGTTCCCTCTGCAGTGTGTGTACTCTTGCATTTCAAAGTGCCTCAGAGAACTGAGGCTTGCATGATACAGATGGTAGGTGTCTATGTCCACCACCACCGGGAAGCGGCAATGGACTGGGGACCATAAGTGCCTTGGTCAACAGAGACAGCTTAAATATCTAGACACATTTGGTCCGCTTGATGACATTCTGGATATAGACCTGGCTTTGGCAGGCTAGGGCTGCCATTCATTAGCTTCATTATTTTTTTTCCTCTCTGGTTGTTGGCAATTGTTCTTCTTGAAGAGCTCTCAAGTGTGGGGTGCTGCAGGGTGCCTTTGTTTCCCTCTTATTTAATATGGATGTAGAGCTTTGAGAGGGGTTAGTAAGGTGATGTGGGGTTTTCAGTAAGCTGATAACACCCACCTGTATGTTTCTTGCTTTTTGTATCCACAACAGTGCAATTCAGCACCTCAGCCACTATCTAGTTGAGAATGGGACACAGAATGTTCACACTCACCAAATTTGGCCTCTGGTTCTATCTCATATTCTCCAAAAGAGCTGGCATGATCAGGAAGTGTCTCAGAGCCTGCTGGGAGGAAAGTGAGAAGAGTCTACATTTCTACTTTGCTACTGTCCTAAGAGATGAGGGAATGGTTATTGTGACTTGTAGAGGATGTCCAGTGTGTTCTTTTGTGCCTGAAGACAACATTTTCTGTGCAAGACGTGCAAGCTGATGCCTGTATTGGCAGAAAAGATTTGTGATCTCAAAGAACAACTCTTAACCTTGCATCGTATCAGAGAAACTTTAGACATTGCTGCTGTGGATTCAATGAGGGAGGAAGAATTGGTAAAGAGTGAGCAGGAGAGTGTGGTAAAATAGAGATGATGACTGGCAGTTTGTGATCATGGGGAAAGAAGAATCAAGAGAGATTCTATATGGCTCAAGCTATAATCAGCATCAGGTGCTTGGTGTGAGAACTGCGGAGGATGTGTCTGAGAAATCAGCTAGAGGAAAGGAAGAGAGTTTCAGGGGACATACCTGCAAGCAGCCATTTTACTGAGATCTTTGGATTGGGTTATGTCCAAGAGAAGACTTCAAGCTATCCATAGGCAACTAACACTTTGGGGGGGACTCCGTACTAGGAAGAGTCAACAAAACATTGTGAAGGGAACAGATGGGGCAGCAAGCTGGTGTGCTGTGCTGCTTGCACCAAGACAAGGGATGTGGCTGCAAGATAGGGTAGGATACTTAAGACAGCTGGCACGATGCCACTGTTAAATTTTGGAATTGATGATCTGGCTTCATAGCTAATTAGAGACTTTAGGGATCTTTGGCGGAGAGCTGTTGACAAGGAAGGTCCAGATGATTGTGTCAGAGATTCTTGTGGTTCCATAAGCAATGGAACGCAAGCTGAATGCTCTTAAGGTCAGCTGATGGCTAGGTAAGTGATTGATTGGAACATCACAGTCTGTCTTCCCATATAAGATGGCCTACAGTTGGTTCTCCTTCTGCTGCACAGAAGACTGTCCGGTCTTGGTGACAGGTGAGGTGGACAAGTCAGGTAGGTATTAAAGAAGGCACAAAAGTAGAGTGCATTAAGGGAGTAAACACCATTCATATGCTCAGACGTGTAACTTGGCCTTGAAGTGTCATGGGTGTCAAAAGACATGAAAGTAATAAATTATTTAAGTGCTTATATGTCATTCCTGGGAACCTGTGTGTCAAATGAGAGAAAATTTGACTTAGTTGGTATTAATAAAATGTGATGGAAAGATATTGGAATACAAAAATCACTGGCTACAACCTCAGGAATGGTAGAGGGAGCGGGAACCCATCAGAAACTTTATCTGTACACAGTCTTAAACCAGTTCAACTAATGATTTTTTTAAACCGGTGTAGTTAAATCAGTGCCATTTTGTGTGTAGACAAGGCCAAAGTTGCCATCACCTGCTTTAGTATTGACAACTTGGAAGCACAAGATCGTAAGGAACTTAGGGATCAATGTTCTGACAGAACAAAAGAGGGCATTGGTAGAGGTCTGCTATGGACCACCAAATAAGACTAGAGAACAAGGTAAACAGCTCATTAAGCACCTGTTTATAACGAATAGAAAGAAAAAGTGCATTATCCAGAGAGGATTTCAACCTAGTAGACCTACTACTGGTGGTATCATGCTATCAATAGAAAATTATATTTTAGATGTACTCTAAAAACATTTATACAAAATATGGGAATTCAATAGCTGACTTCATTCTGACAGGTAAAGATGAATTGGCCACTAAACTAAAAAATAATGGTTGTCTAAATACAAGGGATTGGTTGAAGTTAATTTCTGCAAATAGAATACAGCCCTCACCATATATGCCAGCTGCCTTTAAAGAAATTAATTTTCAAAGCTAAAATTAATTATGAGCAGCATTGATTGGGGGCAAAAATTTCAACAGAAAAATATAGACATTGAGGAGTTTTTAATAACTTGCTAGAAGCTGACAGTGCGACATTTCGTTGTCTCGGGGAAATGCTGCTTGAGTTAAAAACCATCTTGCTCAAAGAGGGGCAACAAAAAATGAGAGGCCAAAGCCAAATGTGACTGGCCAATTAAAGTAGGTCACATACAGGCTCACCAATCAGCCTTCACCCTGAAAGAAACCTGCACAGGACTTCCAAAAAATGAGCCTGGGAGCTTAAATTCATAGCTTTGCTTCCCACTCAAAATCATGGTCTTAATAAAGACACTGGATTTATGGCTTATTACCACAACCTGTAACCCACTCACCTCCTTTTTGTCCTATGACTACACGGGTCCCTTAAATATGTGGTAATGATGGTAAACTATCTGTTTGACCTTGTATTTAGCGATGACATTCAGAGCTCTGTACAGCTTGAAAGCTTGTCTCTCTCAGCCACAGAATTTGGTCCAGTAAAAGATACCACTTTGCACTCCATGTCTCTCTGGTTAGTCTAATATCAGTGTGAGGTCAGGCAGAATAATGGTACTGACAAAATTCTCTCATTAAAGAATGTAAAAGTGGGAGATGCAGTGAGAAGGGCTAAAGAGAAAACTCTTGTATTAAAATGAAAACTTGTAATCTTGTCAAATTATATCAAGAAGACAGTGCAGTTAATAAAAGTAATAAATAATAATAATAAGTTAATAAATAAATCTGTTAGTCTTTAAAAGTGCCACAGGACTCTGTTGTCTTTCTACAATAGACTAACACGGCTCCCCCTTTGGAATTTAATAAAAGTAGTTAGAGGTATGTTGTTTACTTGGATTTCCTCAAGGTATTTGTCTTGGTACTGTACAATTTTTTATTATATCAGTGTTTTGGTCCCCGTTAAACAGATTTAAAATGGCTGACTGTCTGTCACTTACGGGGAGGAGTTTTGAATGGAGGTGTTTAATGTGAATGCCCCGCTGGTTGGGTAGTAGCTTGGCACACTGGAGACCTCGGCTCAGCTCCCTACTCTGTCACAGACTCCCTGTTTGACCTGGGGCAACTCACTTGGGCCCAGATCCCCCAAGGCATTTGGGCACTAAAGCCCAGTTTTGGGTCCAGGGTAATCCACAAAACTCCTGCCAGACCCCATAGGTGCCTAAACTTTCTCCATGACTACGTTCCTGCCTCTGAGCATACGCACAGCCATCTCCTGCTCAGCCTCTGGCTGCCTATCTCCTGTCTGAACCTCGGGACAGTCCACAAACCAGGGGAAGATCAGAATTTGCCTGAGTTGTGGCAGAACTTGACCCACTAACTGTGCTGCAAGGCTACCTACTGAATTGAATCCCACTCAAAATCTGGCTGACAGAGGTGGTGCCCAAGTTTTAATTCCTAACCCAGTGGTTAAAGCACTCTGCTGAGAGGTGGGAGGCCCACATTGAGATTCTTTCTCCTCCTCCTCCAGGAGAGGAACCTGGGTTTCTCACATCCCAGGTGAGTGCTGTAAGCACTGGGCTACGAATTATAAGGTGGCTCCAGAAGATGAACTTTACTTTTAAATAAACTATTGGTAAAACCCATTTGATCTATATGCTGTTGCTCTTAGTTGCCTCCCTTATGGCTGTTGTCAATTAACACTCTGCCAAAGCAAGAAATTCAGTTTACCAAGACATTTTCTGTCATTTCTCCTGATAAGTAGCACTTTGGGCAATACCCAAGTTCACTCCTAAAGTTGTTTCTCCTGTTCATTTGGGATATTATTCCATCAAGCCATAATTAGAGAAGTAAGTGAAATGGCATCACCTAGGTGTCTGTTGATCCTTTACATTTTATTACAGCAAATAATTATTCAGGAAAATAAATGCTGTATAATAATAAGCCTGTATTTTTCTAGCCACCAGATCCAACTGTCATGTTAACAGGTGCAAAACAAATGCAATTTTAGGTTGCATGAACAGAGGCAGAGCATGCAAGTCATGGGGGTGTTAGTACTGCTCTATTCAGCGCTGTTTAGTCCTCAGCTGGAGTACTGTGTCCAGTGTATAGAAAGGTTGTAGAGAAACTGGAAAAGAGATAGTGGGCAAGCAACAACAATCAAAGGGATGGAATGCAAGCCATAGGAACAAAGTCAAAGGAACTGTGTATGTTTAGTTTGGAAAAGAGGAGATTAAGTAGAGATACGATAGTGGTCTTCAAATACTTGAAGGTTGCCATAAAAAAGATGGAGAAAAGTTGTTGTTTTACCATAGAGGGCAGGACAAGAGGTGATGGGCTTAAACCACAACAGAGCAGATTTAGATTAAATCTCAGGAAAAACTTCCTAGCTGTAAGGACAGTAGGACAACAGACCAGACTGCCTAGGGAGGTTGCAGAAGCTCTTCACTGGAGGTTTTGGAAAGGAAACTGGATAGCCATCTCTCTTGAACGGTTTACATGCAACTAATCCTGCATCTTGGCAGGGGCTTAGAGTAGATGAGCCTTATGGTCCTTTCTATAACGCTGATGCATCAACCGCTAGTTGTGGTGTCCAAGAGAAAGGCTACAGAATACATCAGCAGCTCACATGTTCATGTGTTTGAATTGAGAACAGTGTGATCACCTCTGAGGGCCTTTCTCCCCTTGGGTACATGAAAGAGTTGTGTAAATATTAAGACAGTCCCATCATCCTTTACATCAGCCTTCAGGGTGGAGCTGGATCTACTCTCTGTGAAGAAGCCATCTGACTGGTGATAGCTACCCATTTACAAGAAAGAAACGATACTGTGGACACCCTCACAAGGACATCGGCTCTAACAACCGTGGGCTCTGAAGGAAGAAGTGCTGTACTGTCTGTTTCACAGATGAGTAACGCTGCAAATAGATTTCTTCTGACATGGAATTGCAATATAAAATGCACTGATTTTAGTGTTGCTTCAGCTAGCCCTGCAGTCCACTTTTGGGACACACCACACCACAAGTAGAATGGTGGCATACAGAATCTTGCCTCAGCCTTGGTTTCAGATCGTTTCGTTGTCTCTTTGGGGATTGGTTGGCCTCCGTGACATGGCGTGGAATTGTATCAAGCAAGTAAACAGTGTGTGGAGCTAGCCCATCCAGTTCCATTTCATGCTGCTGCCTCCTACACATCACCCTGCTCCCCTCCCTCCTTGGCCCTTTGCAGTGATTCTCCAAGTAGCTGCTTTAAAATAAGCATTGTCTGTGAGAAAATAGAACCAGTTTCACTGAAAGTCTGCTTCTAAACTAATTGTTAAACCTGTACAAAAAGTCTGCATGGATACCCTTCGTTAAACAAATGTCAGTTGGATCGCTTTCTCAATGGGTGTTGAGACAACAAAGAAAAACCTGCCTGTTTCACTGCTGTGAAGATTGCTGGGCTCAGGCTGGAGTCTGGGTTTTAGGGCCTTGTGAGGTGAGAGGGTCCAGAAGTCAACACAGTAATGAAACAGCCCTGTGAGCCCAAGTCCTGTGGCCTGGGCCAGCCAGGGATGTCCAGTTGCTCTGTAGACAGAACCTCAGAGACAAGGCCTAGCCCAAAAGACTATATCCTTAACTGTGCTGGAAGGGCTTATAAACCTAGTGTTTTGGTTAATTTCAAAGATTTTCAAGCTATTTTGGACTTGAGAAATGAAACAAGTTTACTAGTAAATTTTGTACAGGAACATTAACAACCGTTATTCCTCCCTGCTGTCTTCAGGAGGGAATGGAGGTCTTGACTGAAAAATGCAAGTCACAGGGACTATTACTACATTGTCTGGATTTTGGTATTTTCCAAAACCCCAGTCAGTACTGGGCCTGGTGCTGAATCAGAGAGAGTCCATTACCTAGAAAGCATTTCAGTCTGATTTGAAAGGCGGCAACAGGTACGTGTTTACAAACAGTTGCTTTAACCTCACTCCCTTTGCCCTCAAGGCCACGTAGGTTTTAGTTATCTTCATTGTGACTATCTAAAGAGTTTTTGAAAATTAAATCTGCTGTCCCCAATTGCCACGTACCTGGCTGGCTGATTCCTGTGAGGTGGTGTCTGCCTACCAAAGTTGCTGTGGCCCATCTTACATTTCCTTAATGCAGGTTCATGGGGCAGAACATCCCAGGGCCCAAAGCTGTCACTGGTGATTAAATAAAGAAACATTAAAGAAGAATCTGGCTTTGGGCTGCACATGCCTATTTGCATAATTTCAATAGCATTTGCTTTTGCTTGCCCTGGGTAAGATGCAGTTCATGTTTTTCTTACAAAACCAGATAAAACAGCATTAAAAAACCCCCCCGAAGATCACTTTTAATCACACACAAACTTTTTAGATCCACTTTATAAAATTTTTGTTCTTGAAATAATAGTCTCTGAACTGTGTATCGTGGAACACTTCTGAGGTACTTCATAAGGAAGCAAGTCCTGCTATTTCTTCTGAGTTTTCTTCATTCCCCTCATGTGCCCTTTTAAATCAGAGCTATTCAAACTAAGGCTCTCAAACCACAAGCGATTCTTTAATGTGTCTCCCAGGACTCTCGGCAGCACATAAAAAGCATTGTGTAATTTAATTAACCAGTCTGTTAACCAATCAGGATGTATTTATTTATTTATTTTATTTAACCAATGAATTGATGAAATAATACATCATTTTGCTGTGAGAATGATGTATATGCAGATAGTTTCCCAATTATACTATTTAAATATGACTATATACACCCATTACAGTTAATGGGAGCTTTTCCTTTGGTTTCAAAGAAAGTTGGATCAGGCCCTTATGGAATTCACTGAGTGTTTCCTTCTAGAGAATGTAAAAAAAGTTAATATGAGTTTGAGAAGGCAAATATTTGTTACAGTGGAATGGTGGTGGTACATTGGAGTGGGTGGAAAATGCCATTTCCAGAAGTCCCTAAACTCAGCTCATGAATTATTTTCACAAAAACAGTCTTGATATTTTAAGGCTACCTTTGGAACAATGTTCTAAAAAAGGCCAGCCCCTCAGCTGGGAAATCAGCATAATTAGAATCTGGTCCATAACCCTTTAGTGGGGGAAAAATTATGTCAGGAGCGGTTGGTTAATATAACACGTTTTATCCTTAAAGAGGAAGATTGATTCATAAATAAAATATATTCGAGCGCTGTTTTAGTGCTTAATCATATTAAAAAGCAATTTCAATACAGATACAATTGTATTTTCCATTGCCTTTGCATGCCTGCGTGCAGTTTCCAGTTCTTTGCATTTAGTTTAACTTTATCATGAAGAAACCAAAAATGACTTACAGCTGTTTGATTCTTGTCTTTCACTCACTCTGTATGCAGATTTTGCCATTCATTCCCAAATCTTACTGTTCAGTATGGTGAAGATGCAAGTACTAGATAGAGCAGTAATTAATGGAGCTACCAACGGTTGTTGGGAGCTTTATTGATCCGTATGGCATGAGACCTACAAAAATCTGTTGTTTTCAACTATCAAGACAACTTCATAGATGAAGACTCTCAGGATAAAGCCACAAGCAGTTGGCACTACTGCTTCCAATTTAACTTCCAAACAGTACAATTATGCTGCTATAGCTCTTTGGAATATTCGATACCCCCATAAAAAAAACTGGCTTTTTCTGCCTTCTTTGTGTACAGTAAGGCCCACATGTACAGAGAGAGTGGCAGCATTTTAGCACCAAAATCCCTTTCCCGGGAATGAAAATGCTGTGGTCATTACACCTGGCAAATATTGTAATTAACTCTTGTTCGTTCAGACAGTGTTTCTACAATCATTTCCATCACGTGGTCTTTGGACTGGAGAAGAGAGTTCTCTGCAGAAGAAAGCTTCTCTTTGTTGTTCACTGGATCTCGCTACAAAAACAAGAGGGAAAATATACTCTTAATTCTGCTCCCTGATCTGTTCATTGCTTTTGTATTTGATTTTAGCTCATGCACCCTCTTTTTAATGCCGATTGGCTATACGTACTTTCTGTGGTTTTGGTGCAAAATCTTTCTGGCAGACATGTGCTATGATGCCCGCAGCCAGTGCATCACCCAAGACATTGGTCATTGTTCTAAGTCGATCTCTAGAAGAAAAAGAGCAGTGAGAGCGAATTAGTTTTGGTGAAAGTTCCTGTGATGATAGGTACTGGGGAAAGTAATCGGATTTTCCATGCAAGAAAATGAGCAAAGTAAATAACCATTTGCATTTCCAAACTACCTTTTATCCCCAGTGAATCCCAAAGTGCTTTATAAATGTATAGACACACACACTCACCCCCTCCCCCACCGAACTGCTTCATCTGTGATTGCCAGGATCTTGCCTCTGGAGTAAAATACAACAGCTATTCAAAAGGACAGATCATTGAGGCTTACACTTTTATTTACAAAATGTAAATTAAAATAGTTACAAGATCTGAAAAGTTGTAGCTTTTAAAATAATTTCACTTAATTAGTGGAAATAGATATGACCTTTGTATACAGTATTGATGAGACTGCAACTGGAGTGCTGTATTCAGTTTTGATTTCCACACTTTAAAGAGGATGTCGAAAAGAGGATTCAAAGAAGAGCTACAAAAATAATTCAAGGTCTGGAAAACACCCTACAATGCAGTAATTGTAATTGAGTAAAACTTCCCTTAAGTAAAGACCCTCAAAATTCTTAATGGATTTTAGGCATGCAATTCTCATTGATAGATTTGTGCTCCTAAATCCTTTAAACTAAGGCCTGGGCTACAGTGCATGGTTAGGTCAACACAAGACAGCTTGTGTAGACCTACCTGTGGATGTGTCTACACTTGCAGCGCAGATTCAGGCTTGATGTAGTTAAGCAGAAGCAGCATCAACGTTGACAGTGCATTACTTCTGCCTACGGCCACTGGCCTCCAGGAGCTGCCCCTTATGCTCTGCAGTGACCACTCTGGTTGCGTTTGTGAACTCTGCTATCCAAAGATCAGGTGGACAGGAAGCTGCCCCTCCCTGTTTAAAAACTTGTGAATTTTTGAAATTCCTTTTCCTGGTTGACCAGTTTGAGGTGCAGACCAACCTCTCTCCATTGTTGAATGTAACTGGCCAGCTGACCATGCTGGCTACATGCTGCAGGTGCACTCCTGCTGGGAATATACAGAAGGTGGTGGATCTCCTGGGCCTCTGGGGAGCAGAGTCTGTGCAGTCACAGCTCTGATCCAGTCGTAAAAATGTGGATATCTATGAGCAGATTGCACGGGGTATACAGAAGGGCTACAAGAGGACAAGCGACATTGCTGCCTGAAAGCCAAGGAGCTGTGGCGGCATAGCAGAAGACGAGAAGCCAACAATGGATTTGGTGCAGAGTCACAGACCTACTGTTTTTACAAAGAGCTGCATGCCCTTCTCGGCAGAGACCCCACTGTGCCTCCCAAGAGCTCCGTGGTTACTTTCAAGGAGCCCAGTTCACGGACCCCTGCCAGGAACAGCAAATTGGTGATGGATGAGGAAGTGGAGGAGCAGTATGGGGGACAGGGGAGTGCGGATCTAGCTGCACTGTGAGCCAGGACCTGCTTTTGACTCCGCAGTCCTGACAGGCTAGCACACAGAAGCCAGATGCAGGGGAAGGAACTTGTGGTAAGTATTCAGTTTGCTTTGAAACCCAGGGATGGAACCCCAAAAGTAGCAGGGCACATTTGTTGATTTGCTTTATTTGTGCTGGAAGGGGTAGTGAAACAACCAAGAGTGGAAGAGTTACTACCTGCTTTTCATTCCTCTCCAGAGGTAGGAAGAGGGGGCCACGGGGAGCAGTTTGTGTATGTGCACTGGGACATCCTGTGAATCCTCTGTAGAGATCACAGTGCAACTTTCCCGGAGGTAGTCTGCAGTCCTCGGCCAAAGAATTCTGGGTAGGGTTGCCTTCAGCAATTATTTCAGCAGGCACAATAGCAACATATGGGCCAGGGCAGCATAGCTGTGCTCTTTCTGCATCTATCATCCTCAGAAATGAGGTAGCAGCTAAATCACCCCTGCCTGTGGAAGACAGTGCCATTGCCCTGTACAAATATATGTCTGCCTGTGAGCTAATCCCCCCTCCTTTCCAGAGTCCCCTTCCCATAGGGCCGTGCTCCCCTGACAGGTGCTGTGACTGTCCAGAGCAGAAGAGAGAATAGCATGCTTATTTTTGATTACCATTGTGAATAGACTGACCATGGTACCTCTGTGTATTGTATCAGCAGCTGCTGCCATTGTAGCCTCCTGTGTCTCCCCTGCTACGCTCGTTGAACGCCTCAGCCCGAGGAGGAGAAAAAAGAGAAGCGGGGCTGGCAGGTTCCAACATCAGAGAGAGAGCAGTGCCTGGAGGCTCAGCCTTGCAGACAGCCTGACGAAGAAGAAGTGGAGAGGAGACAGGCCCAGGAGTCAGCAGGAAAAGGAGAGGTTGATGCACTGGGACCTAATGGGGCTTCTCAGGCAGCAAACAGATGCTGCAGCCTCTGGTGGACCCACAAGTCAAGAATCTTGGGGTCACCTCCTCCATCCCATGGAGAACTCAATATTGCCTCCCCCACACCCCCCCAGCATGCACCACACTACCCCTTCCGAGGACTCCACCACCGGGAGCAGTGAAGATAAACACAGCTATACATGATTGCTGTATGTACCTGAGCTGTTCTTTCCTCTGCATAAGTTCTGTTCCCTTAATTTGTTTATTTCAATTACCTGATTTCTTTTGGAAGAAAATCTGTCTTTATTAGTTCACAATGTATGCTGGCTGGGGGTGAGCTAGTCTGACATGCACCAATTTCTTATGGCGTTTTGTCACAAACCCCTAACGTCATTCAAGGCTATGTCAATGTTCTGTGCACCCTGCAATTACCCCAGGAATCCACCAGGCTGCAAAGGAGCAAGGCCAGATCCTGCACACTGGAGCAACACTTGCTGCTCTAGCTCACTATTAAAATGTTCTCTCAAAGCCTCCATGAGCCATATAGCTCCTCATTGAACTCTGTAATACTTGGATCTGGCTATTCAGACTCAGCTGCTTCACCCTGCCCCCTAGTGGAAACTTCCCTTCTCTGATTGGCAGGATTTTGTGCGTGGCATAGCAGGCAGCTCTAACCATCGGGATATTTTTTTCACTGAAGTCCAGTGTGGAAAGTAAGCAATGCCAGTGAGACCAAAGGCACGTTCACTCGTCATTCTGCACCTGCTGAGTCTGCAGCTGAAGTGCTCCTGGGTGCAGACAAGGGGGCCAGTGTATGGCTTCATGAGCTGTGAAAGCAGGGGGTAGCTGGGTCTCCCAGGATCATGGTTGCCATTTCAACATTCCCAATGACGATCTGTTGGTCAGGAAAAAGAGTCCTTGCTTGCAGCTTTCTGAACAGTTCTCTGTTCTTAAAGATTCCCGCGGCATTCAGCTTCCCTGCGTTGCCCACACCGATGTCAGTGAAGCTCCCCTGCGATTCACCAGTGTTTGCATTACAGAACCGTAGCCCTGTTTGTTGAGTGGTCTGGTGGGGACTGCATGCCATTTATCACCACTGCAGTTCAGGAAGCCCATTGGTGCAGAACTGTCCACTGTGTCCTGCACCTCAGGAGGTGATTCATTCCCAACTGACCAGTAGCAGTTTGGAGTCAGGAAATCCACTGCAGGGGCCACGGTCGTGCAAGTGTGCAGGGACATGAATCTGGCACTGCAAGTTTCCACAGTGCAGTTGCCACTCACTTCACTGGCAGTACAGCTCTCTGGTGTCCGAGCGCTGGTGCAAGTTTGGTACCCAGATCCAGGAGCGTGGCCCTTGTGCATCTGAAAATTCTGCAGCTGCTGTTCCTCATCCCAAATCTGCATGTCAATAGAATCCCATCAGTCACTGCTTGAGTCTCAGGCTTCAGCATCTGCATCTGCTCTGTGACCAGCCTTGAATTTTTTCTTTCTATGTCCTGCAGCAATCTAGCCTCCAAAGAATTATGTTCCCCAGTTCCAAAGGGAGAGCCGTGTTAGCCAGAACAAACAAGGAGTCCAGTGGCACTTTTAAAAACTAACAAATTTATTTATTGCACGAGCTTTTGTGGGGAAAAACCCCCACTTTCTCCCATGAAAGCTCATGTGATAAATTTAAACTCCTTGGGGTGTTGTGGTTTTTTTTTTTTTTTTGCATGTTCCCCAGGACTCCTTTTGAGGCTCTGCAGGATCGGGTGGCCCATGCTTGACACTAGTGCAGAGCTGTGCAGGTTCCAAGCTTCTGTCAGATCATGGACAGCGAGGAGGAACACGGGTTTATGGGGATTTTGAAAAGAGGTGTGAAATAGTACTGGATACAAACGACAGTCGGGGATGCAGAATGCTTCATTATGGGAAGTTGGCCCCATATCCCTGGTCACCCTGTGAAACTTGTTCCAGCTTCATGAGGCAATGCAAAAACTACCTGAAATGGTCTGTTGAATGGAGCAAGGACAGTGGGATACTTACCCATGGTGCACTGCACTCTGCATAGGTACAGGTGCTCCGTGTAAGGACACATATTGCCAACAGAGTAATAACTGCAGCTACTGTATGGCAAAGTAACTTTATTCAACACAATCTTGTAGAGCAGATTTACCTAGGGAAGAAATTTTCAACACTGTCTGTCATCGATGTGGCTGAGATGACCTGAGCACGGTCTATACATACCTCAACAAGGAGAAAATATCTGAATCTTGTTTACACAGGGAACTCAGGAAAATTAAGCTGAATTAACAAAAAGTGTGACTTTAAAGTGGACTAGTTAAACTGTGTTAAACACCTGTGTGGAGGCTCTTACTCAGAAATAGAGTGGGCTTAATTTGATTTAGGCCTGGTTTACACTAAGGAATTAGGTCTGTAGAGAATCTCTCAGGTGTGTGAAAATCCACAACTGAGTGATGCAGTTAAATTGGCCTAACCCGCGGTGTAGACAGCACAAGGGTGATGAGGAAATTTTCCCATCAAGCTTGCTATGCTGCTTGGGGAGGTGGATTCCTATCCAGGGGCCTGTAACCTGTGGGTCTGGAGTCACATGTGGCTCTTTGGCTGTCCCCTTACGGCTCCAGGCTTGCCGCTACCACCGGGGGACCTTATGGGCAGCTCAAGCCAGGGTCTGGGCTCTCCTCTCCCTCCCCCACCAGGGAACTCTTCGGCAGGCACCCTGGCTCAGCTACACCCACCCTCCCCACCAAGAGGCTACACCCACTGCTCTCAAAACACTTGGTTATTGAAGGAATTTTTTTTAAATGGCTCTTACCTTTTGGGTTCCTAACCCTGTCCTATACCAACAGGAAAACCGCTTTGGCCAGCACAGCTGAAGTGCTACAGCAAGGCAGCTGCACCATTTTAAGTTGTAAACACAAATCCTTAGTTTAAGATAAAGCCACTCTAATTCTGAATAAGAGCGTTCACACTGAGTTTTAATGCAGTTTAATCCACTTTAAAGTTAATTTGGATTAACTTTTTGATTTGTCCCTGCAGTAGATAAAGCTTGATAATACAGAACTCTTTAGTCTAACAGAAAGGCATATCACGATTCAGTGGCTGAAAGTTGGGCTAGAAACATATAAACTGGAAACAGGATACAAAATTTTTAGTGCCACTTACCATAGGAAGAATTTATTAAGGGATTGGGTGGTTTCTCAACCATTTAAAGTCCCCCAGTCTTGATTTAAAGACTCCAACAGATGTTCTAATTCATCCACATGTTTTTGGACTTGAAATAAATTACTTGGTGAAAAATCTATAGCGTGTGTTGTGTAGGACATCAGACTAAGTGACTTCAGTGGGCCATTCAGTACTTCATACCTTTGAATAAGGGTAATTTCTACCCTCTCCATACCTCATGTCCCCTCTTATTTGCCTTATTGTGCACATGGTTTCTACTTTTGGGGTGTGGGTGCATGAGGTCAGATTCTTTTGGCCAACAAAGTCCAGGGGGTTGCTCCTGCACCCTAGATGTTTACTCTTATCCCTAGCTCAGGGCATAAAGCATGGAACAGACCCAGTCAGTTCCTTTACCAATACAGCATGCCAGAGTCACTTCAGTAGTGGGACAGAGGGCAGACTGTGGAATGCATGTGGACAAAATATCTGGAAGAATCAGCTACTGTAAGTAACCAGTCGTTCTCAACAGTTGCTGACCTCCACACAGTTGCCTGCATCCTCGGTGGTAGACGATAGTTAAACAGGGACTGTAGGACAGCCCTATCAAAACAGCCAGCTGACCTGGAAGCTTCACACTGAGCAGAGATCTACACTGGGCTGTCTTACAGTGATGCCCGGCTCTTTTTCTGAAGTTATTCTAGTTAATTAGGAGAGTTACGCAGGCAGCCCCTGAGATTGAAGCATTTGATCACTGAGCCTCATGGTAAATACAGTGGTTAAAGTATAATTCGACGGGCCCTGGAACCCTCCTAATCTCCGGGCCCCCTTCATACATGGGCGGGCCCCAGCCCAGGTAGGCATTTGCAACCACTTCTCACTACCATATGCATCAGTTTTCACTCCCTAAAAATATTTTTAATTTTATATGGCATTTATGTCTGTATCAGTTATTGTCACAAACTAGCAAACACTGCATAACACAATAAGTATTATGATCTTTATATTCCTGATATGCACATTTCACTTTGTCAAATGCAATGCCAAACTTCGAACACAAAATTTTTATGTCACTTTCACCAAATTCCAGTGACAGCTCTGTAGTGAAACGTGATGGGTCAAGTGCTTCAACAGCACTGCTTAGTCATTTTTCTGAGTTTGGCAACAATTTAGCATTCATATAGTCTGCTAAGGCCTGGTAAAACTGACATTTAGAAATTTCAATTTGCTTGCCAGCATTCACAGACGTGTTTACACATACACCTTTAAAGCAACCTGCAGCAATCGCCTCACAAGCCTCTTGATAGAACTCTGAATCACACTCTCTGCAAGCTCTAAACACCTGAACTTGTCGCCTTATCAACTTACTTCGGTGACTGACTGTACAGAGCATACATCGAATCCACGAATGATTTAAAGTGATTAACTTCACTGCAGCATTTGATATCAGCCACGGCCAATTCCCACCAGTGATTAAAACAATGCCAACTTACTGAAAGTGGAAATTGTGTTTTTAATTTTGCAGCAAACAGTGCCTAACATGACAGAGGCTCCATCTACACCTAAACCAATCCAGTTATCTTTGAGAAATTCCTCCATGAACCCATGTGCTGTCAAACACTGCAGCAAAGCTAATACTACGCCATCAGCATCATTGCTGCCTATGTTCAATCAGACCAAGAAAAAATGTAAGAGGACCAATGTTTGCATCAAAAGTTATGCGCAACTTAATTACAAAGCAAGAAAGTTTACTTAAACTCATACTCTCATCAATTAAAACAGAAATTTGCTGAGAAATGACACTAGAACACAAACTATGTGTCATCTCCACAGATTTATGGTCTATTGTGTGAACACGAACAATATTGGTATGCAAAACACAACCCATATCAACACCATTTAACTGCTGTAAGTAGTACGGTCTGAATGGTGAATGATCACCACCCAAATAAAAGATGTTAAATGCATGACAAGGTCCCTCACCAAAGGCTGTTACGTAAGTTAAGTTGTCATGGGATAAAAGGGAAGGTCCTTTCATGGATTGAGAACTGGTTAAAAGACAGGGAACAAAGGGTAGGAGTAAATGGTAAATTCTCAGATTGGAAAAGGGTAGCTAGTGGTGTTCCCCAAGGGTCGGTCCTAGGACCAGTCCTATTCAATTTATTCATAAATGATCTGGAGAAGGGTAAATAGTGAGGTAGCTAAGTTTGCAGACGATACTAAACTACTCAAGATAGTCAAGACCAAAGCAGATTGTGAAGAACTTCAAAAAGATCTCACAAAACTAAGTGATTGGGCATCCAAATGGCAAATGAAATTTAATGTGGATAAGTGTAAAGTAATGCACATTGGAAAAAATAACCCCAACTATACCTATAATATGACTGGGGCTAATTTGGCTACAACGAGTCAAGAAAAAGATCTTGGAGTCATTGTGGATAGTTCTCTGAAGATGTCCGTACAGTGTGCGGAGGCGGTCAAAAAAGCAAACAGGATGTTAGGGATCATTAAAAAGGGGATAGAAAATAAGACTGCAAATGTATTATTGCCCTTATATAAATCCATGGTACGCCCACATCTCGAATACTGTGTACAGATGTGGTCTCCTCATCTCAAAAAAGATATTCTAGCACTAGAAAAGGTTCAGAAAAGGGCAACTAAAATGATTAGGGGTTTGGAGAGTGCCTCGTATGAGGAACGATTGAAAAGGCTGGGCCTCTTCAGCTTGGAAAAGAGGAGACTGAGGGGGGACATGATAGAAGTATATAAAATTATGACGGATGTGGAAAAAGTGGACAAGGAAAAGTTGTTTAAATACTCCCATAATACAAGAACCAGGGGTCACCAAATGAAACTGATAGGTAGCAGGTTCAAAACAAATAAAAGGAAGTTCTTCTTCACACAACGCACAGTCAACTTGTGGAACTCCTTACCTGAGGAGGTTGTGAAGGCTGGGACTATAACAATATTTAAAAGGGAACTGGATAAGTTCATGGTGGCTAAGTCCATAAATGGCTATTAGCCAGAAAGGGGGTAAGAATGGTGTCCCTAACCTCTGTTTATCAGAGGATGGAGACGGATGGCAGGAGAGTGATCACTTGATCATTGCCTGTTAGGTTCACTCCCTCTGGGGCACCTGGGCACTGGCCACTGTCGGTAGACAGATACTGGGCTAGATGGACCTCTGGTCTGACCCAGTACGGCCTTTCTTATGTTCTTATGTTCTTATGTTCATGCTAACCTAATAACACTACTACTGGGGTCTCAAATTCAAATCTCCATGAGGGCCACATGAGGACTAGGCTATTGGCCCGAGGCTGTGTCACTGAAATCTTTTCATACGAGGAGTTATTAGAACTTGAGGCTATGTCTACACTTGCACTTTTAAGTCGACTTAGTTAAGTCGACTTAGTGTGTCTACACTTAAAATTAAAGTCGACTTAAAGGGGAACTTACAAAGTCGACCTACAGCGTCCACACTGGATGCTCTAGGTCGACTTTGTGGGACCTTGGGCAGGTACATGGTGGTGGGGGGGGGCACCCCTGTGTGCAATGGGGCAAAGGGGGATAGGGACCCTGTCAGGGCAGAGCCCTGTGTGTAATGCTGTCTGGATTTAGGGAAGCATTTATGATATTATTTTCAATGGATATCTCATAAATGCTATAATCCATAGGAACTATGTCATGTTTGGTATCAATAGAAAGGTAGTAATTTGCTGGGAATGATTATATAGTTTATGTCTAGGAATTCTATTTCGATTAGAAGTTAAGAATTTGATGTTATATCCATACTTTAACTTGTGTCATTCTGGAGGAATGCCTTAGACGGGAGGGTGTGAACAAGCATTGTTTCCTTAATGTTTAGGAATTTTCCAGGTAGAATGGTCCCAGGGAGTATCCTGATGAGCCATTAAGGACATAAAGAATACAACCATTGTGTCCTTATGGCAAGACTCAGGAGAGTCTTGAAATGGTAGCTAGGTAGGTCAGAGTGTTTTAGGAAGGAAGAATTCCCCTTTGGTCTATTGGAGGGCTCTAGGAAAAGTCTAAAAAGTCCACGCTATGCCCGCGGCACATGGATCAGAGCCTGCATCAAAGAGATACATAGGCTACATTTTCAAAATTGGACCTGGCATCCGGGGCCTAACTTTCCTCAGGTCTGAGCCCCACAATTCCAATCAAGGTTCATGGAATTCCTACAAATCAGGCCCTCACGGGCACCTTAGAATGGAGGCCCCATAAATCACTAGCTACTTAAGAAAGTTGTGCTTCAGTGATTTTCACGGTGTGTCACAAGAAGTCTGAGATGAGGCCCAAGGAGGCAGAGACAAGGCTATGGTGCAGTGCTCCTGGCTCCACGCCTTGTTCTGTATCCCCTTCGACCAGTGGTTTTCAACCTTTTTTGGGCTGTGGAACTCCTGAAGGCAACAAACAAATTCACGAAACCCTAAACTTTTTGTTATGATCTCTCTCACAACAAAACCACATAATACACAATTATACATTGTAAAGTTATAAAGAAACAAAATTTTTGTGCAAACTCAGGCAACAGAAATTGAAAAATATAGAACAATGAAAAATTAATAAAAGTTATTTAAATTGTTTTATTAATTTAAATGTATTTTTATTAATACTTTAAATGTATTTTATGCTTACGTGACATGTCTCATCAAAGAAGAGGGACAAAGAGGAAAAGAGGTGGTAGGGCAAAAGAGGGCAGGGGTGGGGAGAGCTTGGGGACAAAGGTGCTGGTGACAAGAGAGGGGAGGGGTGGGATGACTGGCAAAAAGAAACAAGAAAGAAAGAGAAGGAAGGAAAGAACAGCAAGGCAGAGAAAGAAAGGGAGGGAAGGAAGGAAGGGAAAGAAAGAAAGAAGGAAGAGAAAGAGAAGGAAGAAAGGAGAAGGAAGAGAAAGAAAGAAAAAGGGAAGGAAGGCAGAGAAAGAAAGGAAGGAAACAAGAATAAAAAAAGAAAGAAAAGGAAGGAACAAGGCAGCCCAGGAGCACATATAATTAAACTAAACCTTAGGAAAGTGTAGTGTAGACACAGCCAAAAAGTATTTCAGTGAAGTACATCCCAGTGGGAATCCTCAGTTTCCTTTTCTTTTCTCTTTCTCAAATACAGGGCCCCAGACAATCCAACTCTTTCCCCACAGAATTATTGGGCTTGTTATCTGAATAATGGCCTGTGGGGAAAGAGTTGGGTTGCCTGCCCTGCCCCTGAGCCCACTCCAGCCCTCCTAAGCCCCCCCCCTCCCGGGCGTCATTTCAGCCCCCTTCGGCCCCCCCCCCCCCCTCCCCTCGTCCCCCCTCCCCCCTGTTCCCCCCCTCCCCTTGCCCCCCCCCCCCCCCACCTCCCCCCCCCCCCCCCCCCCCCCCAGCCATCCATAGTACCCTCCACCACTACCCAGCCCACACCGGCCCATTTCCAGTCTCCTTGTCCCCATGCCCCCTTCACCCTTGACCCTGGACAGCGAAGACCCGGGGCCAGCCGAATCAGGCCACGGCTGCTGGCCCCACACTCTGCTGCTGCCGCCGCTGCCGCCTCCAGGGGCCACCCAGCTCAGGCCGCTGCAGCCCGATCCGGGCAGCCATGGGAGCCGCCAGCGGTGGCCTGATCCAGGCAGCCTGGGAGCCGCCAACGGCCGCAGCGGCCCAATCTGGGCGGCTCCGACAGCCCGATCCGTCCAGCCCTGGCTGTGGTGGGAGCCAGCAATGGCTCGATCTGGATGGCCCCGGCAACTCCGGGAGCCGCCACTAGGATCCCCAACCTTGCCCTAATCCCCCCCAACCCTAATGACCCCCTTTACCCAGCCCACACTTACCCTCATGGGCTGCAGGGTCTTCCTGGTTCCCGCCCTGCACAGCCCACGTGGCTGGGCTGAGCAGGGCGGGAGATTTAAATGACCCTGGCTCCCAGCCGGCAGATCTCGCAGAACCCTAAGGTTCTGCCCACGGAACCCCAGGGTTCCGCGAAACCCAGGTTGGAAAACACTGCCTTAGACTATGGTCATGTCCATTAGAACATTTGTACAGTCACAATACTCAGGGTCACAAGCCTGAAGACTGAAAACAACGTAGGATATGGGGGGAAATACTTACAAAGCCCAGTCTACTGCAATGATCAGTGTGATGTCATCCGTGGGAAGGCCGACAGACGTTAATACAATGACCATTGTAACGAGTCCTGATTGGGGGATTCCTGCTGCGCCTATACTTGCCGCTGTTGCTGTTATGCTGCCGAAATATAAAGTCACAGCACTTTTGTCACATAGAAAGCGCTTAGTGGTTTGGATTGTATGGCCAGGCGAATATCAAATCTCCAATTAAAGATCAGCACATTCATCACATAGCTACCCTCTACCTGCTTTTTTCATACCGACCTTCTGAGCTGTTGGCTAGATGGGAACACTGATATCAATGTGCTCCACCGCAGCTCCCAGGCTCAGTCAGAAGCCTCTCAGTAGTCAGTGTTTCCCATGTCCCCCCTCTAACTTACCTGCATGGTTCAGCCAGTGAGCTACCTTTTTAGATTTCAGAAGTATTTCGACGCATCTGATGTTTCTTTGTCACTTTGTGGTTTGTTCTGGCTCTTGCAAAGGTTCCTAGAAAATGTATGTTCTGGCTAGATTTGAAGAAGTTTGCTTGTAATTAAAGAACGTTTTAATGCAGGTTTCATTGTGCACAGTTTTGGGTTGGTCCTGCTTCCACTGAAGTCAACGAGAATATTTCACTATTGACTTCAGTGGCAGTGAGAGGGAGTGTGTCTGTCTGACCATCCATCGGTGACAGCAAACAATGCTAGCACCAGCTGACGCAATAGAGGCCTGCATTTGTGGAGCAGAGGGTATGTAACTATGGAGAAGCGATGGCCTTGAACCATTAAGATTGCAACCATGATCCCATTATGAGGCTATGCTCCTCCTTGTAAATAAAAGCAAAATCTCGTCTCTTGCTCTCACGTTTCTAAGGTTCAGCCAGTTGCAAGCTGGAATGAGCTCTGAAATCTGCCTCTCAAGACTCGCTCCCTCTATAGCTTGGGCAATGCATGAGACAGGTTTGGAGTGAATGAGCTTGTCTCTTTCACAGCAGTAGCTGGCAGCAAATGTGACAACGTTTTGCACACGGAAGAAGGCTGGTCTTGTGGACTGAGACAAGAGAACTGAATTCTAGACCTTGTTCTGCCACGGATAGTCTGGGGGACTGTGGGAGAAAATTTTCAAAGAAGTTTCAAATGTGTTCCCCAGTTTTTCAGGGCTCAGCTTAAGACTCCTGGTGTCCCAGCAGAGGCAGCTGCACTCAGAATTAGTGGACACTTGCAAAAAATTTTGGCCTAAGTCCACGCTTCAGTTCCTCGTCTGTAAATAGGTTAATACTGCCATACCTCAGGGGGCTGTTGAGATAAATTTATTAATGTTTGTGAGCTGCTCGGATACCCCAGGGTTGAGTACCATAGGCAGGCCCCAAAAGAGAAGACAAAATTTATGCTCTCTGCAGTTTGGATGGTGTGTCATGCTTCTGATCTCTGTAATGCTTTCTGTCTTAGGTATGCTTCCATAGAAAGAAATGTGTGGTACTTATAAATGGAACTGTTCCCTCTGTTAACCGTCTCTGATGAGAAAAGCAGGTATGTGTCCTTGGATGACCCTGTCTGTGCTGGGAAATATACGGGGTAAGCAGGAAACTGGGTAGCCTGTAAATATCCTGGCTTGAAAGGTGAGACTTGGGACAGGCAACAGCTGGGAAGCTGACAAGTTCCAAAGAGGGAGCTGTGTTAATCTAGTTCAGCAAAACAAACAAACAAGGAGTCCTGAAGCTGGAAGCCTGAGTGTGGTTGCCATGGGCTGGACAATGGAGAGGGAATCAAGGTGAAGTTGCCCTGATCTGTGATAATGAAATGGGGTTGAGAGAGGGCAGGTAGAAACATTGAACAGCAGCTTCATTCCCTGTGTGCCATTTGCCCTAGGCACTGAGAGGCAGAGTTCTTCGGATGAATAGTAAATGAGCATGTAATTAAAGACTCTCCACTAATGCATATACAAGGGGCAGAGATAAGATTGCACTGAGTTTATTATTAACTGAGTTAACAATGACTAATTCAATCTCAACAGCATTCCTTATGTTTCTCTTACTATAAATTAACGTTGTTTTACTCTGCCCCCAATTATAAACAGGGTACAGGATTGTATACATTTTCAGAGGTAAACTGCAGGTTTTGGCAGCTAGATAGTGCCTCTGGAGCTTTGAGCCCCTGGCAAAGAATGAAAGCACAGTTTGGGAACATATGATAAGTACATTGGTGGTATGTGTTTCTGCTAAATTGATCAGCAGTGAAATAGTTAATAGTGATACTTAATGATCATCAGGTTTCATTGAGAAGGGAAGGGCAGTTCACATCTTTCTCAAATTTGTGAGCTGCAGACTCAGGAAATAACACTGCATCAGGTTAGGAGGTTTTTAAATGCAAACTTAGGTGAAGTCTGCACACATTTGGTGCTGCGTTACTGGGTTGGGTGGGGTACTTATACTTGTACAACCCCTGCATGGATACAGCTATCTGGGTCTAAGGTACCTTACACCAGCAGGGCTTAATCCCCTTCCTTTATGGGAACAAACTGTACCTGTATTAGCACTTCTATACCAAAATAACAGCACCCACACTAAGGGAACGGTAGTGCTTCAGGATTGATCTACACCTAAAATTGAGGTTGCCATAATTGTGGTGCTTACGGGAGTGAAAAATCCCCACTACGAAGCCCTATAGCTATGCCAACCGAATGCCAGGTCCAGATACAGCTAGGTCAATGGAAGAATGTTCTCATTCACCTAGCTACTGTCACCTGGAAATGTAGCATTCCTACAGTGAGGGGAAAAAGCTTTTCCATTGCTGTAATCTGTGTCTACACTATAGGCTTCCAGTGGGACAGCTATGGTTCCATAGCTATGCTGCTGGAGTGCCCCTAGTATAGACAGGGCTTTAGCTACTCCGGTACAGTTAAAGTAGTCTAACTTGTGTGTGGACAGGGCCCACTTAGAAGTTCTACCACCGTAGCTGCGTCAGTCAGGGGCATGAAAAACACCACATTCTGCTCAACACAGCTATGCCAGCACAGGCCCTAGTATAGACATAGCTATGTCAATGGATGAGGGCTTCTTCGCACAGTGTTTGTACACCAATGGAAAACTCCTGTCTGTGCAGGCTGCATCTTCGCAACAAGGCTAGGCTACTATCCAAGAATGTTTCCCTTAAATGTAATAGAATGGGCATTGTTCAACAGGAAAGCTGTTGTGATATCTGTAGGTAGCTATGGAGAGGGAAGACAGAGAACATATTTACTGTAAATAAAGGCAGACATGTATTTACCTTATTGTTATAATTTGTCCCAAATCCAAATCGTACTCATTGACCTGAGCAATAAAGATTGCTGCAACAGCCTCGTACAGTGCAGTTCCGTCCATGTTGATGGTTGCGCCGACAGGAAGGACAAATCGTGCCACTCGTCTGTCTATCCCATTGTTTTCCAGAAGACATTTCAGAGTGATGGGCAGAGTTGCTGAGCTGCATTGGAAGGAAATAACAATTTGACCATTACCAGTGGTGTTATCTTGGCAGTTAACAAGATGGCTGCTGGCGGAGCAAGGTCACCAAATCTGCTCAGAAAGTTAACTGAAAATACCGTATGTCAGCTGCCAACTCAGTGGTGGAAGGAGAAGCTCAGAATTGGTTGTCTTAACTGAGTGAACAATGAGGTGGCCACATTTGCAACAACTATCCTGGGTATTTCTGCAGAGGAGAGCTGCTACCACCGACGTAACCTTCAGAACGACCCTTGGAGCAGATGATAGGCTGAAAGGGAGCACCCTGTACTGAATATGGTCCTGACTGACAGTAAAACAGGAATCCTTTGTGAGATGTTGGATCACAGTATGGAAATACATGTCCTAAAAGGGCTGAAAACCAATCCCTTCAGTCCAGTGGTGGAATTACTGCTGCAGAACTCACCATTTTGAATATTTGAGGTATTGAGTAGTCCTAAATCTATGAGGGTTCTCCAACTGCTGCCCTCTTTTGGAACCAGAAAATACCTGGAATAAAACCCCTTCCCTCTGTGCTGCAGGGGAACCAGTCCTATGGCACCCAGTCTATTTCTTCTTGAAGCAGGTTCTCATGAAGGATCACTGACTAGGGACAGGGATGGCGGAGGGATTGGCAGGCAGAAGAGAGATAAAATGTATGGCGTGCCTCGTGGAGATGGTCTGCAAAACTCACGTATCCATAGTGATAGACTCCCAAGCACACAGAAGGTGTAAAGAGAGTTGCTGAAGGGAGGAAGGCAGGGAAACGACACCGTCGGTAAGAATGGGGATGGTGCCTCAGGTTCCGGATCACCCTGTCAAAATCAGTGCTTGGAGGGAGAAGACTGTGAGGCTGAAAGTTGAGAATTTGATGGTTTTCTTCTCTAGAACCTCTGTCTCTGGTGTTGAGGTTCATATGATCTCTGAGAGTTCAAGATTTGAGCAGGTTAGGGTCTCTGAACCATTTGGTTCTTACTAAACTTTCTTTTGTGGGCAATTGTATGGATCCTGAGAGAATGCAAAATAGCCCTAGAGTCCTTTGATGTGAGGGTTCATCTGTGCTGTTAGCGAATTGTTTAGGACCATCAGAAGGGAGGCCTTCAGCCATATTTTGAACCTCCTTTGGAAATCTTGAAAACTGTAGTCATGAGGTCCTCCTCACAACTAGCACTGTAGGGATCCAATGGGCTGCAGCATCAGCAACGTTGAGGGAGGCCTGCAGAGATGTTCTGGCATGCAGCTGGCTTTCTGCAATAATTGTCTGCAAATACTAGCTGGTAGATGTTCAACAGAAGAGTTCATCTTGGTATAATTTGTGTGATTATATTTCACTATTAATGCCTGGTAGTTAGTGATTCTGAATTGCAAAGTAGTTGACAAATGCGATTTTCTACAAAACAAGTCTAGATCCTTGCCGTATGGTCCCTAGATTTAGCCTGGTGCTGCCTTCCCCTTTGATGAATCATGCTGACCACTTAAGAGTTAGGAGAAAGATGAACAAATCAGAATTCTAGACCCTTAGATGGGAGATGAGAAATAGTATCTGCTGTCCTCCATGTAGGTGGTATTGTGGCTGAGGTGTGCCAGATAACCTTTGTAGGGTCCAATAGGGCCTTGTTACCCGGGAAGGCAATGCAGGAAGATGAAGCTGTGTAGGTCTCAGGTTTTTTGCTGGCAAGATTTAAGAGACCCTCAGGAGAATGTTCTGCAAGGGTGCAGTTTGGCAATTTCTAGCCTCTCCCATTCAGGGGGTGGCAGAACAAACGGGCTGGCCCACACTGCTCCAGCCAGCCGGCCCAGGGGTGTGGCAGAGTGCAGAGCTCAGCCTCTGGCCCCATGGACCCCCTCCCCCCAGTGCTGGCAGGGAAGGAGCGCTCTCAGTGCTCCTGCCCTCTTGCCACTGAGCCTGGCAGGTGCCAGATTATCTGCAGGGATTTTAGGGGCTTGAGCCCAGGGCCCTCTTTTTGGTCCTGCAATAATCTGGCCCTGGCCAGACGGGACCAATATGATCATCTTGTCTGACCTGCACAATGCAGGCCACAGAACCTTCCACCCACTCCTGCAATAGACACCTAACCTATGACTGAGTCACTGAAGTCCCGAAATCATGATTTAAAGACTTCAAGGGACAGAGAAACCACCAGAAAGAGACCTATGCTCCATGCTACAGGGGAAGGTGAAAACCCCCAGGACTCCTGCCAATCTCCTCTGGGAAAAAATCCCCTCCCGACTCCAAAGACGACAATCAGTTAAGCCCTGTGCATGTGGGCAAGACTCACCAGCCAGACACCCCAAAGAATTCTCTGTGGTAACTCAGAACCCACCTCATCTAACATCCCTTCACAGGCCAGTGAACATACCTACTATTCATCAGAGATCAGTCAGTTGCCAAGGGCTACCCCATCATACCACCTTCTCCATAATTTTATGAAGCTCAGTTTTGAAGCCAGCTAGATTTTTTGACCCCACTGCTCCATTTGAAAGACTATTCCAGAACTTCACTCCTCTGAGGGTTAGAAACCTACATCTAATTTCAAGTCTAGTTTTTTAAAAATTAACATTTTTAAATTTAAGTTTTAAAATTTAAATTTAAAACAATTTTAATGTTTTTAAATTTTTTTAAAAATTCAAGTCTAAAAAAGGAATGAGTTCTTTTCTCCTCTATCTGGTCTACCTTTACCATTTCCCTAGATCTAACAGCATTTCACCTCTCTTTGGCTGTGTCTACACTGGTTAATTAAGTCGACTTAAGCCTGCTTAAGTCGACTTAATTTACCCTGCGTCTACACTGCAGTTTCTTTAAGTCAACTTAAGCAGCTTGCTTAAGTCGACTTAAGGAAACTAAAGTCGACTTAAATTAAAATTAAGTCGACTTTCTAACACCACCTTCCTAATCGATCTAAGGCTTAAGTCGACTCTCTAGAGTCGACTTAAGCCAGTGTAGACGTGGGGTAGCCTTAAGTCGACTTTGTCGACATAGGGCATGGGTCCCTTCTCACTGGGACCACTCAGGTCCCGGCAAGAAAGGACCGCGGGGTTTGCTTCCTTCTCCCCATGACCTGGGCTCCAGCTGATCAGCAGCTGGAGCGGGGACCCTGGGGAGAAGGAAGCTCCACGCTCCCCACACTCCCTCCTAGCTGGGACCATGCGGTCCCGACGAGGAAGGAGAGCTGGGGACCCACGCTCCAGCTGCCAGCTGCTGAGCAGCTGGAGCGCGGGCTG